>JAHLKD010000037.1:0-415391 GCA_025526935.1 Cladochytrium replicatum | reverse complement strand
CTACAGACTCAGATTCTGATGATAGCACTAACACCGCATCTGATGAGGAGTTGGATCCCAATCAACGATTTTATCATCGAATGGATATCTCACAAATGCATGTTACTCCTATGTTCCAACATGATTCAAATGTTGATGATGAGCATGATACCACCAACGACTATAACCATTCGTTAAACATGAACGATGACACTTATGTACCACTCTCTGTACAACACGTACAAGAACAAAGTGAAGATGATTCCCAAAGTGATTTGGAAGATTTACAATGGATTGGTGAAGATGATGACAACGATTATGGATTTGTTGCACACAAAGCCAAGCGTCGCAAACTTAAAGGCAAACAACCTATGGTTACTCCAACAAACAGATTTCATCCCCAGCAAAGACATCCTTTGTTGAGACGTAATATCCCCAATGTCAATGTAAATGAGAAAGCAAGATCGAGTACACCTGACATTCCTATACCTCAAGGACACTTGAGAAGTATTCCCAAAACAGTCCAGGAAGCTATGTCGCGACCTGATGAATGGCCATACTGGCTTGCAGCCATGTGTGAAGAAAATCAACAACTTATCGATTTGGGAACATGGAACAAACGCATCTTGCCAAATGGAAACAACCTTCTCACTGGCAAATGGGTTTATTCATATAAACTTGATGAAGATGGCAACATCATCCGATTCTGTTAAGTATTTCGATTGATGGACTTGGCCAATCCAGTCATTGATAGTACAAAAACACAAACGCCCGATATACAGAAATGTCACTCTTCACTGAGCAACATTTCTAACTATTGAACTAAAGCATATAGATGATGATCTATTACGAGTTTGGATACCTCCGGTTATTTCTTCATGGGTTATATTTATTGCAGCCATAGGTATAGTAAACTGTCATTACTTTTCTATCATCCACTTGTAGAAGTGAAGCCCGGATCAGATCACAGCAAAGGTTTACATATGATTAACGCGTTCGTGGGAATCATGTGTGAGAACAATCCTGTTGAGGAGAGCTAGATCTCACGCACAGCTTAGCATGATTATGCTTCGCTACGCCTGTGAGAAGAAGAGTCAAACCTTATCGCTTCGATCCAGATCTTCCGGAAGGAAAAGCCAAAACGACAGTACACTTATTTAAGGAGCCTGTGGCGATACACACAAGGAGCATTCTCTTGCGCTAGTACTTGTGACTCGCAATCTTCTTTATTCATCTCTTAGAAACATTAACCCGTGAATTAGCAACACACACAACCTGAGGATCCAGACCACAGCTTTGTTCAACACAATAGTTACGAATCGTTGCTTAACACATTTCTTTGGACAACAACGACAAGATGGGTTCAGGATCGAATGACGCCACATCTTCGCGGCCGAAGCCATTCACCGGTAAAACGCTGCAGGATTTCGATCTGTACATGGAACAAGTGCAGACTTACGCAAACTTACGTGGCGGCGCTGGCACTATGCTTCTCCAAGAACCAATGGCTCTTCCTGATAATCCGAATTACGAGGCGGAAGGAAATCGCCCACAGCGTCCGATAGTCATCGCCGGAGCTGCTGGCGGAGCTGCTAACGAAGCACGAGCACAATGGGAAGCAGAACTACGTGAACATTTGGCGATCGTCACACACAACAGTCACTTACGTACGCAATATCGTGCTGAGATGCAAGATTACCGTGCACAACAAGCGGACAATAACGTCGCAGTTGGAATTCTATGCGAATGTTTCCCAAAACGCGACATGAATCGAGTCAGAGCTTATGCGTCAGCAAAAGGCAAAGTCGATGGACTTCGCCGAATTTTCAGTGCTGGCGGACAAGCTCCGATCGAATCGTCTATGTGGGAGCAACGGCTGGTAGATCTGAAATGTACGAACGGTCAGTCGGCAGAAAGCGTTCAGCAGTTTGTGACCGACCTCACTGAGTTATTCGAACTCAAACTGAACTCTTTACCGGACGAACTCGTAATCAAGGATCTACTAAACCGGTTAGTCGCAAAAATCACGATGCAGACAATTGAACTACGGACCCTCGTACCTTTTCTCGGAAAAATGATCACTTCTGCGTATGCCGAATGGGAACCGGCGTTAATACAAGATCCAATTGATGCTGCAAATCCGAATGCTCCGCGACCATTCCACCAAAAGCCAACGCATTACTTCGAAACAGTGTCAAATATCTTGACCGACCTCAACCAATTGGTCCAACTCAACGTCACCATGGATGCCGGTGGGCCGAATGGGACAAAGAAGGCCATGAAGGCAAAGGCGAAGAAAGCGAAGGCGAAAGCGAAAGCCAAGGTTGCGAAGTCGGAGGATATTTGTACCTTGCATCCGAACTCATCTCACACCAATGCTCAATGCCGTAAGCAGGGTGCCTCGAGTGGCTCAGGCAGTAGCGGTGGGAGTAGCAGTTCCACTCGGACCAGGCAGTCGCAGGACTCCAGGTCGTCCACATCTTCTTCTGCAAAGAAGACAGATCTCACATGCAATTTCTGTGGCAAACGAGGACACAAGCAGTCGGCGTGTAAACGCTATCTCACTGCAAAGAGTCTTTGTTTAGACACGGATTTTCGTGCATTCATTGCCAGCCGTGGCGATGCAGGTGATGATTCGTCGGAGGACGAATCTACCGCCAAACCGGTGTTGACCAAGAAGGTAATCTTTGACCTTACCCAACCTACTTCTGTTGATAAAGATGCTGACACATACATCGGAAATATGTTTTCGATAGTGAACGCACACTCGGCACAGAAGGTTGTCCGTGTACATGTTCAAGCAAAGGATCGTGTGGGTTTGCTTGATACAGGCGCAACTGTTTGGATGACACCTAATCGTCATGCCTTTAGTTCGCTGACGTATACGAATGACGAGGACGTGGTGGAACTAGCGGATAGTCATACAATTCCAGTTTGTGGTTTTGGAGATGTATCTGTAGTTTTACCCAATGGGCGAATTAAGATAATACACAACGCACTTTATGTTCCTGATCTCGAAGACACACTTGCATCAGTGTGTAGTATCATTGGAGACTCCGGGGACATTGTGAGTTTCACCAAAGACAAGGTTATCCTCACGCATGGTGATACGGATGAACACGTTATTATTGGGCGACGGGAAAGAGATTTGTACTATCTCTATGCTGATGTTAGTACCGTCGGAACTCACCAACCGCGGCATGTGATTGCTCAACGAGCTAAAGCAGTAGCGGTATCCGCAGAAGGTCTCGATCAGTCGATGGACTTTACGTCCGGTGTACGATCTTCTCACGCGATGGGTCTCGATGTAATGTCAGACAACAACATTCGTCAAACGAACGATGATGAATGTCAACGAGCATCTCAAGATACAGTTGGAGTGAGCACCAACTTATCGCCAGTGACAGTACACGAACTTGCAAAGTTACACCAGCAGTTTGGTCACATCCACTTACGGACAATCTTTCGAACGGCAGAGAAGCTCAACATCAAAATGCCCAAGGTTGAACCGGATGCATTCAATCTTGTCAACAAATCAATTATGCAGAATTGTTTGGTCTGTAGTCGCACGAAGCTGAAGCAGAAGCCGATTTATTCTACAATAAGTCGAGCTCCGAGGAAACTTTTCCGTCTGTTTTCCGATGTCGTACGTTTAATCTACGACGGACAGAAGAAGAGATATTGGCAGATCATTGTCGACGAACAACCTCGTTTCATCACAATCTACTTCCTGAATCGAAAGAGTGATGCGGTGGATAGTATGATTCGACATATCGCTGATGTGGAAAATCGCAATCACCCATTACACGTTGCTGAACTACGTTCCGATTCAGGAGAATTGATTACTAAACGGTTGATCCAATGGTGCAATACCAAGATTCCTCGCATCCGCGTCCACCCAGCTCCTCCGTCAGTAAAGGAACTCGATGGTCTATCAGAGCGGAATATACAATCGATCAAGTATATGTCGGACGCGATGCTGCTACAAGCTGGACTACCACGAACACTTCAATTCGTGCAACTCTCCATCCTATACGCTGCGGTCGTCAAGAACGCTACTTTCCATTCAGCTGTGAATGCGATTCCGTACTGTGCTTACCTTGACAAGCGGATAGATTTGGCAACTATCCACGCCTTTGGAACACTCGTTAGTTTGTGGATCTCACACGAACAAAGGTTGGCGCGCAGAATCCGAGACAAGTCTGAACTAGGTCTGTTTCTCGGATACAAGGGTGAAGACCTGAAGATCGTCATAGCACTCAATTTTCGGACAAACACAATAGGCGAATACTTCCATGTTACGTTCCACGAGGGAGTTTTTGTTGGTTATAATCCTACCCGACAGTTACTCGACGATCTTACGGTACAATATCCACTGAAGGCCGGGACATATTTCGATGTTGATCAAATACCAACCGGGGATCAGGGGGTGCAAGAGACGACTGTTGAGTTTGTCTCAGACAATTTCCCGATTTCTACCGTTGCAGACGAAGAAATCGATGAGGATATAAACGACGACCCCATATATTACCGCTTAGAAGAAGCCGGTGACATGCATGTTGTTGAACATTTACATGGACTAGACGATGATGACCCAGACGATGCTGATTATGATCCAAATGCTGATTTATCGACTCCACAATCCATTACTGAAGAATCTCCGAATTTGTCTTCCGTATCTCCTGTAGAGGAATATGATGCACAACTCGAAAGTGATCTTCAATTCATTGGAGAAGATGTCGACGAAGCGTATGCAGCAAGAAAACGAAAACGTCAAGCAAGTGCAAATTTGTCGAACGCCAAAAGGAAACAAAATTCCTTGTTTACCCGGTCCGTTCCTAATATCGATTGGACCCTGAAGGCCGATTCCTCATATCCAACACAACCAATTGCGAATGGAAATATACGGACTGCACCAAAGACTCTTCGTGAGGCTTTATCACGATCCGATGAGGCTCCATTCTGGTTAGCGGCGATGAAGGAGGAAGTTACACAACTAGTCGGCAACAATACTTGGGCCGAAACGTTTTTACCTGATGGACGGAATTTATTATCGGGCAAATGGGTTTTCACATATAAGCTTGACGAACATGGCAATATTACTCGATTCAAAGCACGTTGGGTCGTACGAGGATTTTCACAGATTGAAGGATTGGATTTCGATGAAACCTATTCTCCAGTTACGAAAACGTCCACGATCCGTTTTCTGATTGCATTAGCAGCATTAGTCGGCATGATCATATTCCAGTTTGATATCAAGGGTGCATATCTCAATGCGATACTGGAAGAAGAGAACTACGTCGAACTCCCTCATGGTTTCGGACGAGTAGATTTCCAGAATCGACCCATCGTCTGCAGACTTATCAAAAGTCTGTACGGTCTACACCAGGCAGCTCGAGAATGGTACAAAACTCTTTGGAAACAATATCTCAGTGTTGGTTTCGTGCGGAATATTGCAGACATCTGTCATTTCTGGCGATACAATCCAACAAATAATACCCGCGAACACACTACCGTTCATGTCGATGATATACTACATTTTTCCACAGATCCAAACGCATATCATCGGTTTCAGACCGATTTGGAAACTTCGTTCACAGTAGGCAGTACTTCGAAGGCGAAATGGATTCTGAAAATGGAGTTATTGCAGACAACGGAAGGATATTTCCTTAGCAATGCATTGTACGTAAAGAAGATTCTCGAAGAAGCGAATTTATGGGGTACCAACATCAAACCGACCAAAACACCGATGTCAAAATCATATATCTTTGATGAGACCACACCAACACTGTCCGATGCCGAGGCAACACAATTTCGATCAATGTTAATGAAGATATCGTACGTGGCGACTAAGACACGACCGGATATTTCATACGCAGTCAATATTTTGGCACAACATCAGATTGATCCTCGACAGTCAGAATCAAAGGCTCTCTATCGATTACAACGATATTTACTCGGTACTTGGGATTACGGTTTACACTATACACGGACTGGTATCACGTCTCCGATGCTAAGACCCGACGGTCTCTACATGTTTGATTCGGCTAACAACCCACAAGGTTATGCCGATGCAGACTGGGCGGGCGATGCAGATAGATACTCACGAACCGGTTACGTGGTAATGTTCGCTAATGCGGCAATCAGTTGGCAGTCGATTCGACAACAGACTATTGCAGCCTCGTCGTCGGAAGCCGAACTGTATGCGCTGAACGAACTATCGCGTGAGATGAAGTGGATGAAAAATCTTATGACGGGTATTGGAATTACGTCGTTCAATCCGCTCCGTTTATGGCAGGACAATCAATCCACCGAGTCTATCGCAAACAATCTGTTCAACAACAAACGGACCAAACACATGGACGTTCGCGAGAGATTTGTGAATCTCCAAGTTGAACAGAAACATCAGGAGTTACACCATATGGATACTTCTGATATGATCGCGGACATCTTAACTAAACCTCTTGGAAGTAAATTATACCTTAAACACAGGGGCTCGTTGGGGCTAGTCAGTCAGTCTTCACTTAATATACTATCTTGAACGACCGGCTGGCGATGTCCATACAACTCACCTTTATTTCAATAGAATATCAACTTCAGCATTTACAGAAAGTTATGATCGGTTGAGTGATACTCTCGGTTGTACCTATCTAATGACTGAGGGGGTGTGTTAAGTATTTCGATTGATGGACTTGGCCAATCCAGTCATTGATAGTACAAAAACACAAACGCCCGATATACAGAAATGTCACTCTTCACTGAGCAACATTTCTAACTATTGAACTAAAGCATATAGATGATGATCTATTACGAGTTTGGATACCTCCGGTTATTTCTTCATGGGTTATATTTATTGCAGCCATAGGTATAGTAAACTGTCATTACTTTTCTATCATCCACTTGTAGAAGTGAAGCCCGGATCAGATCACAGCAAAGGTTTACATATGATTAACGCGTTCATGGGAATCATGTGTGAGAACAATCCTGTTGAGGAGAGCTAGATCTCACGCACAGCTTAGCATGATTATGCTTTGCTACGCCTGTGAGAAGAAGAGTCAAACCTTATCGCTTCAATCCAGATCTTCCGGAAGGAAAAGCCAAAACGACAGTACACTTATTTAAGGAGCCTGTGGCGATACACACAAGGAGCATTCTCTTGCGCTAGTACTTGTGACTCGCAATCTTCTTTATTCATCTCTTAGAAACATTAACCCGTGAATTAGCAACACACACAACCTGAGGATCCAGACCACAGCTTTGTTCAACAATTTTTTCTCAAACGCGTGATCACTCTCAGAACTCTACTAGATTCCAATGAGTAAAGGAGGATGTCTTCATGACCAATAGTTAGAAATGCCAGTTCTTCCATGTAATGCATGATTACGCATGAACTTGTCCCAGACGTCTCTGGTAAGGCTATTTCCCCTCAGTGTCGGTAGTGGATGAAGACTGGAGTAGCTAGTTCCATATATGTGGATGCATCAACAATGGGATACATCCGTGATCTTTCAGTTGCTTGTCATTTCTGGCAAATGAAACCATCTACTCACAGTTCCACTGTGAAAATACGTGAACACACTACTGTTCATGTAGATGATATTCTTCATTTCTCTCCAGACCCAAATGGCTACCAAGACTTCATGGATGGCTTGAATTCCTCATTCAAGGTTGGAAGTCACTCTACAGCCAAATGGATTCTGAAAATGCAATTGATCAAAACTACTCACGGTTATTTCATAACCAATGCTCAATATGCAAAGGAAATATTGCAGAGATTGAAATTATGGGAATCCAATCTTAAACCAGCCAAAACACCTATTTCTTCTCACTACAAACATGACACAAGCTTGCCTATTTTATCCAAAAATGATGCAACTATTTTGTTAAGTATTTCGATTGATGGACTTGGCCAATCCAGTCATTGATAGTACAAAAACACAAACGCCCGATATACAGAAATGTCACTCTTCACTGAGCAACATTTCTAACTATTGAACTAAAGCATATAGATGATGATCTATTACGAGTTTGGATACCTCCAGTTATTTCTTCATGGGTTATATTTATTGCGGCCATAGGTATAGTAAACTGTCATTACTTTTCTATCATCCACTTGTAGAAGTGAAGCCCGGATCAGATCACAGCAAAGGTTTACATATGATTAACGCGTTCGTGGGAATCATGTGTGAGAACAATCCTGTTGAGGAGAGCTAGATCTCACGCACAGCTTAGCATGATTATGCTTTGCTACGCCTGTGAGAAGAAGAGTCAAACCTTATTGCTTCGATCCAGATCTTCCGGAAGGAAAAGCCAAAACGACAGTACACTTATTTAAGGAGCCTGTGGCGATACACACAAGGAGCATTCTCTTGCGCTAGTACTTGTGACTCGCAATCTTCTTTATTCATCTCTTAGAAACATTAACCCGTGAATTAGCAACACACACAACCTGAGGATCCAGACCACAGCTTTGTTCAACACAATAGTTACGAATCGTTGCTTAACACATTTCTTTGGACAACAACGACAAGATGGGTTCAGGATCGAATGACGCCACATCTTCGCGGCCGAAGCCATTCACCGGTAAAACGCTGCAGGATTTCGATCTGTACATGGAACAAGTGCAGACTTACGCAAACTTACGTGGCGGCGCTGGCACTATGCTTCTCCAAGAACCAATGGCTCTTCCTGATAGTCCGAATTACGAGGCGGAAGGAAATCGCCCACAGCGTCCGATAGTCATCGCCGGAGCTGCTGGCGGAGCTGCTAACGAAGCACGAGCACAATGGGAAGCAGAACTACGTGAACATTTGGCGATCGTCACACACAACAGTCACTTACGTACGCAATATCGTGCTGAGATGCAAGATTACCGTGCACAACAAGCGGACAATAACGTCGCAGTTGGAATTCTATGCGAATGTTTCCCAAAACGCGACATGAATCGAGTCAGAGCTTATGCGTCAGCAAAAGGCAAAGTCGATGGACTTCGCCGAATTTTCAGTGCTGGCGGTCAAGCTCCGATCGAATCGTCTATGTGGGAGCAACGGCTGGTAGATCTGAAATGTACGAACGGTCAGTCGGCAGAAAGCGTTCAGCAGTTTGTGACCGACCTCACTGAGTTATTCGAACTCAAACTGAACTCTTTACCGGACGAACTCGTAATCAAGGATCTACTAAACCGGTTAGTCGCAAAAATCACGATGCAGACAATTGAACTACGGACCCTCGTACCTTTTCTCGGAAAAATGATCACTTCTGCGTATGCCGAATGGGAACCGGCGTTAATACAAGATCCAATTGATGCTGCAAATCCGAATGCTCCGCGACCATTCCACCAAAAGCCAACGCATTACTTCGAAACAGTGTCAAATATCTTGACCGACCTCAACCAATTGGTCCAACTCAACGTCACCATGGATGCCGGTGGGCCGAATGGGACAAAGAAGGCCATGAAGGCAAAGGCGAAGAAAGCGAAGGCGAAAGCGAAAGCCAAGGTTGCGAAGTCGGAGGATATTTGTACCTTGCATCCGAACTCATCTCACACCAATGCTCAATGCCGTAAGCAGGGTGCCTCGGGTGGCTCAGGCAGTAGCGGTGGGAGTAGCAGTTCCACTCGGACCAGGCAGTCGCAGGACTCCAGGTCGTCCACATCTTCTTCTGCAAAGAAGACAGATCTCACATGCAATTTCTGTGGCAAACGAGGACACAAGCAGTCGGCGTGTAAACGCTATCTCACTGCAAAGAGTCTTTGTTTAGACACGGATTTTCGTGCATTCATTGCCAGCCGTGGCGATGCAGGTGATGATTCGTCGGAGGACGAATCTACCGCCAAACCGGTGTTGACCAAGAAGGTAATCTTTGACCTTACCCAACCTACTTCTGTTGATAAAGATGCTGACACATACATCGGAAATATGTTTTCGATAGTGAACGCACACTCGGCACAGAAGGTTGTCCGTGTACATGTTCAAGCAAAGGATCGTGTGGGTTTGCTTGATACAGGCGCAACTGTTTGGATGACACCTAATCGTCATGCCTTTAGTTCGCTGACGTATACGAATGACGAGGACGTGGTGGAACTAGCGGATAGTCATACAATTCCAGTTTGTGGTTTTGGAGATGTATCTGTAGTTTTACCCAATGGGCGAATTAAGATAATACACAACGCACTTTATGTTCCTGATCTCGAAGACACACTTGCATCAGTGTGTAGTATCATTGGAGACTCCGGGGACATTGTGAGTTTCACCAAAGACAAGGTTATCCTCACGCATGGTGATACGGATGAACACGTTATTATTGGGCGACGGGAAAGAGATTTGTACTATCTCTATGCTGATGTTAGTACCGTCGGAACTCACCAACCGCGGCATGTGATTGCTCAACGAGCTAAAGCAGTAGCGGTATCCGCAGAAGGTCTCGATCAGTCGATGGACTTTACGTCCGGTGTACGATCTTCTCACGCGATGGGTCTCGATGTAATGTCAGACAACAACATTCGTCAAACGAACGATGATGAATGTCAACGAGCATCTCAAGATACAGTTGGAGTGAGCACCAACTTATCGCCAGTGACAGTACACGAACTTGCAAAGTTACACCAGCAGTTTGGTCACATCCACTTACGGACAATCTTTCGAACGGCAGAGAAGCTCAACATCAAAATGCCCAAGGTTGAACCGGATGCATTCAATCTTGTCAACAAATCAATTATGCAGAATTGTTTGGTCTGTAGTCGCACGAAGCTGAAGCAGAAGCCGATTTATTCTACAATAAGTCGAGCTCCGAGGAAACTTTTCCGTCTGTTTTCCGATGTCGTACGTTTAATCTACGACGGACAGAAGAAGAGATATTGGCAGATCATTGTCGACGAACAACCTCGTTTCATCACAATCTACTTCCTGAATCGAAAGAGTGATGCGGTGGATAGTATGATTCGACATATCGCTGATGTGGAAAATCGCAATCACCCATTACACGTTGCTGAACTACGTTCCGATTCAGGAGAATTGATTACTAAACGGTTGATCCAATGGTGCAATACCAAGATTCCTCGCATCCACGTCCACCCAGCTCCTCCGTCAGTAAAGGAACTCGATGGTCTATCAGAGCGGAATATACAATCGATCAAGTATATGTCGGACGCGATGCTGCTACAAGCTGGACTACCACGAACACTTCAATTCGTGCAACTCTCCATCCTATACGCTGCGGTCGTCAAGAACGCTACTTTCCATTCAGCTGTGAATGCGATTCCGTACTGTGCTTACCTTGACAAGCGGATAGATTTGGCAACTATCCACGCCTTTGGAACACTCGTTAGTTTGTGGATCTCACACGAACAAAGGTTGGCGCGCAGAATCCGAGACAAGTCTGAACTAGGTCTGTTTCTCGGATACAAGGGTGAAGACCTGAAGATCGTCATAGCACTCAATTTTCGGACAAACACAATAGGCGAATACTTCCATGTTACGTTCCACGAGGGAGTTTTTGTTGGTTATAATCCTACCCGACAGTTACTCGACGATCTTACGGTACAATATCCACTGAAGGCCGGGACATATTTCGATGTTGATCAAATACCAACCGGGGATCAGGGGGTGCAAGAGACGACTGTTGAGTTTGTCTCAGACAATTTCCCGATTTCTACCGTTGCAGACGAAGAAATCGATGAGGATATAAACGACGACCCCATATATTACCGCTTAGAAGAAGCCGGTGACATGCATGTTGTTGAACATTTACATGGACTAGACGATGATGACCCAGACGATGCTGATTATGATCCAAATGCTGATTTATCGACTCCACAATCCATTACTGAAGAATCTCTGAATTTGTCTTCTGTATCTCCTGTAGAGGAATATGATGCACAACTCGAAAGTGATCTTCAATTCATTGGAGAAGATGTCGACGAAGCGTATGCAGCAAGAAAACGAAAACGTCAAGCAAGTGCAAATTTGTCGAACGCCAAAAGGAAACAAAATTCCTTGTTTACCCGGTCCGTTCCTAATATCGATTGGACCCTGAAGGCCGATTCCTCATATCCAACACAACCAATTGCGAATGGAAATTTACGGACTGCACCAAAGACTCTTCGTGAGGCTTTATCACGATCCAATGAGGCTCCATTCTGGTTAGCGGCGATGAAGGAGGAAGTCACACAACTAGTCGGCAACAATACTTGGGCCGAAACATTTTTACCTGATGGACGGAATTTATTATCGGGCAAATGGGTTTTCACATATAAGCTTGACGAACATGGCAATGTTACTCGATTCAAAGCACGATGGGTCGTACGAGGATTTTCACAGATTGAAGGATTGGATTTCGATGGAACCTATTCTCCAGTTACGAAAACGTCCACGATCCGTTTTCTGATTGCATTAGCAGCATTAGTCGGCATGATCATATTCCAGTTTGATATCAAGGGTGCATATCTCAATGCGATACTGGAAGAAGAGAACTACGTCGAACTCCCTCATGGTTTCGGACGAGTAGATTTCCGGAATCGACCCATCATCTGCAGACTTATCAAAAGTCTGTACGGTCTACACCAGGCAGCTCGAGAATGGTACAAAACTCTTTGGAAACAATATCACAGTGTTGGTTTCGTGCGGAATATTGCAGACATCTGTCATTTCTGGCGATACAATCCAACAAATAATACCCGCGAACACACTACCGTTCATGTCAATGATATACTACATTTTTCCACAGATCCAAACACATATCATCGGTTTCAGACCGATTTGGAAACTTCGTTCACAGTAGGTAGTACTTCGAAGGCGAAATGGATTCTGAAAATGGAGTTATTGCAGACAACGGAAGGATATTTCCTTAGCAATGCATTGTACGTAAAGAAGATTCTCGAAGAATCAAATTTATGGGGTACCAACATCAAACCGACCAAAACACCGATGTCAAAATCATATATCTTTGATGAGACCACACCAACACTGTCCGATGCCGAGGCAACACAATTTCGATCAATGTTAATGAAGATATCGTACGTGGCGACTAAGACACGACCGGATATTTCGCAGTCAATATTTTGGCACAACATCAGATTGATCCTCGACAGTCAGAATCAAAGGCTCTCTATCGATTACAACGATATTTACTCGGTACTTGGGATTACGGTTTACACTATACACGGACTGGTATCACGTCTCCGATGCTAAGACCCGACGGTCTCTACATGTTTGATTCGGCTAACAACCCACAAGGTTATGCCGATGCAGACTGGGCGGGCGATGCAGATAGATACTCACGAACCGGTTACGTGGTAATGTTCGCTAATGCGGCAATCAGGTGGCAGTCGATTCGACAACAGACTATTGCAGCCTCGTCGTCAGAAGCCGAACTGTATGCGCTGAACGAACTATCGCGTGAGATGAAGTGGATGAAAAATCTTATGACGGGTATCGGAATTACGTCGTTCAATCCGCTCTGTTTATGGCAAGACAATCAATCCACCGAGTCTATCGCAAACAATCTGTTCAACAACAAACGGACTAAACACATGGACGTTCGCGAGAGATTTGTGAATCTCCAAGTTGAACAGAAACATCAGGAGTTACACCATATGGATACTTCTGATATGATCGCGGACATCTTAACTAAACCTCTTGGAAGTAAATTATACCTTAAACACAGGGGCTCGTTGGGGCTAGTCAGTCAGTCTTCACTTAATATACTATCTTGAACGACCGGCTGGCGATGTCCATACAACTCACCTTTATTTCAATAGAATATCAACTTCAGCATTTACAGAAAGTTATGATCGGTTGAGTGATACTCTCGGTTGTACCTATCTAATGACTGAGGGGGTGTGTTAAGTATTTCGATTGATGGACTTGGCCAATCCAGTCATTGATAGTACAAAAACACAAACGCCCGATATACAGAAATGTCACTCTTCACTGAGCAACATTTCTAACTATTGAACTAAAGCATATAGATGATGATCTATTACGAGTTTGGATACCTCCAGTTATTTCTTCATGGGTTATATTTATTGCGGCCATAGGTATAGTAAACTGTCATTACTTTTCTATCATCCACTTGTAGAAGTGAAGCCCGGATCAGATCACAGCAAAGGTTTACATATGATTAACGCGTTCGTGGGAATCATGTGTGAGAACAATCCTGTTGAGGAGAGCTAGATCTCACGCAGCTTAGCATGATTATGCTTCGCTACGCCTGTGAGAAGAAGAGTCAAACCTTATCGCTTCGATCCAGATCTTCCGGAAGGAAAAGCCAAAACGACAGTACACTTATTTAAGGAGCCTGTGGCGATACACACAAGGAGCATTCTCTTGCGCTAGTACTTGTGACTCGCAATCTTCTTTATTCATCTCTTAGAAACATTAACCCGTGAATTAGCAACACACACAACCTGAGGATCCAGACCACAGCTTTGTTCAACAGTTGTATTGGGTAGAGATCACTGAAGTACTGTCAATGAGTTGAGAAAGTGTCCGGGGGGACAGAATCCTATTTTACCCAGACAGACACAGTGACACTCAGTCTCCCAGATTTCTGTCCACCCAGACACTTTCTCAACTCATTGACGGTACTTCAGTAATTTCTATCAAGTACAGCTAACCTCTCTATCAATGTTACTAGCAATAAGATTCTGTCCACCCGGACACTTTCTCAACTCATTGACGGTACTTCAGTAATCTCTACCCAATACAACTAACCTCTCTATCAATGTTATTAGCAATACGATTCTGTCCACCCGGACACTTTCTCAACTCATTGACGGTACTTCAGTGATCTCTATCAAGTGCAGCTAACCTCTCTATCAGTTTTACTAGCAATAAGATTCTGTCCACCCGGACAGCATCCTCTCTATCAATGTTGCTAGCCAGTTTCTTCCCTAGCTTATTATTATTTTCAGATCGGGTAGAAAACTATAGTGTCAGGGAAGTATTATAGCATACATTCCTGTAACATTCCGGCTAAGAACACCGGGCCAGTATCTTCCCACGACAAACAGTACAAACACCATGCTTCGAACTACAAAGAAGCGAGCGTTAAAACAATCCAGACCATCATCTGAAAGAGAATCAAGTGCAGAACCTGTGACTGCACCTGAAACATCTCTGGGATCGGGTTCTGAAGTGGAAGAAGCAGAAGTTGGCCTTGATGTCAAATCGACAGATGTCAAATCGACAGCTCCTTCAAAGAAACCGGCGCGACGTGGTACTAAAGGGGATTCTGACTATTTGCTCATCGACGGACTCTGTCCTGCTTCAGACATACGACTTTGGTATCGAAAATTCAAAGGAAGCGGCCACAGCTACGACTCGGAGGACTTCATCAGCAACTGTCAAACAAATCGTGATGAATGCGGCCGAAAAGATTTGTTCTTCAAGGGTTGATCGACCGACTTGACTCTGACAGCAAGCTAGTTCGTCAAGCCCTGACCGAAATTCACGATGAATGCAGTGGACAAACGGAGTTCATAACAGCAGCAAACGCCTATCGTATGGAGTGCTTGAAAAGCTCTTCCTTTCAGAAGGAAACAACATTTCTGGACTTTTACAGGCGGCAGGGACACAAGTACGGCATTTACAGAGGAATGCCCGTCACTGCAAAGGTTGACGAGTTCCAAGCGACCATCAAACGAGCAGATGAGAACCGTGATAGGACAAAACAGGTCCTCAAACAGTCAGAACGACTGTTGAATATGACAAAAGATCTTGAAGAGACTGCAATGAACGAGAGAGGACAGCAGAAGTGCGAGAGAAGGCTCTCATTGATGAATTGGGCAGAGCGGGTGCATTGATTCAGCGCGGCGAGCACGAAGAGCTAGCAAGATTCAGGGAGATCACCACTGCAATGGAAAGGGAGAAGCAGGCAACTTCCCAGGAGATTTCACAATGGAAATCACATGTGACCGCTTTGGAGGGAGAGCTTGCTGCTCTGACACAACAGGCTGGTCATTCAGAAGCTGCAGCACCTGCGGCACCAACATCAACAGGCGGCCCAATAAGCATATCGTCGGCTATCACGGGGATTGGTAGAATTTGGAAGGTACATCGAACCAGTTCTCCAACGAGTTCCCTTGCATTGCTTAGCGCAGCAGCACTGTCGTACAGCTATCCTTTTGGTGAAACAGGTCATCCAGGGTATCTGCTTCCAGATGCATAAGATCAATGAGGTTATTTATGACCTTAAATTGCCGTCTCTTCCACCATCAATCAAGTACGTCAACGTTAACTACGAAGTCCTCTCCCAAAATGAGTTCTAACGGCCCATATTTGTTGAATCAGACGACCGCTCAAGCCGAATATCAACTTCAAGTAGCAGTGCTCGGAGCAGCCTTACTCTTCTTAGGGTGCACATTTTGCTCGGAAACTGGATAGATATGGCACAAAAATTCGCTAAGTACGTCTGCCACTATCTATCACATGTTCAGGGCATTAGTGGATGCATATCCTTCTGAGTGGCTAAGGTTCTGGACGGCATACATCGGGCATCTTTCGTCCATAACGCTCCCTGAGGTGGATTGGAAACCTTGGAAGACAGGTTTAGCCAAGGATTTCATGCTTTCAAATGACGACATTGATCGGTTCATCAGGACTGGGTTCTGACGATATGAACCAGATACAGAAGCTGATTTGGGCTGTTCCACCTATCAACTTGTGATTGTTCAGTGGAGTTTTGTTTCTTTTTACGATGGTGTTTCTAAATGACACACTGTCCACACAGACACAAAGTGTTCATGTAAATATCCGTGGTCTAACTCAAAATTCAATCAATCCTCTCCTGGGCAGCAAAAACCCGGCGGGTCAGGGTCGGGTACGGGTTTCAACCACTTCGGGTCCGGGTATTCCCTTTGTACCCGTCAGTGACCCGGCGGGTCCCCGGACAAACACGACCCGACCCAAAGGGTTTGATGCGGGTCGCCACTGAAACCAGGACCCGACCCAGACCCGCCGAACCTTACCGAGAGGTTTGGCATTTACGTGTAGATTGCAGTTGGTACTCTTCAATGCTGTGATAATAGAGGGATGTGTAAAATCCACAATATTGTTAGCTTTGAAGATTGAAGAGAAGGATTTGATTGATTGTACCTTGCTGGAAGGTTCTGATTCCTGAGAATCGATATCCATGTTCTGGGATGTTGAGGAGGAAGCACGAGATGCTTTTATCTGTTTCCATTCCTCATCATTCAAACTTTTGGCTAGTTTGCGTTTCCTGCAGAAATTCTGCGTGTGGCCAGATTTGCCACAGAAATCGCAAGAGAATTTGTTGTTCTTCGCATCCTTTGATATTGATGCGGCACGATTGTTTGCAGTCCTACTGTTGGCATTTCCTTTATGTGAGGAAGCATGTTTCTCAATCAAATATTTGAGTTATTTACACTCTGCAGAAGAATGAGAAGAGTTGGGATGTAAAACACAAATCTCATGAGCAGCATGAGCTTTCGGTAGTCTTTTGGTCTTTGCTCGCATGGCTTTGCCTTTGATTTGAGGTGAATCTGAAGGAGTGTAATCGCGAGTTACATCTATTTGAATGATTTCTCTCATCTCAGCAAGCGAGTTCTGCATTGTTCTCAGGTAATGGTGTTCTGATTGTATCTTCTGACCAGAATCATCCTCATCATCAAGTAGATCAGGTTCATACTTTGTGAAAGTATCCATTGAGTGTCTCTGAGTAAAATTGAAAAAGATTGTAGATTGGTATCAGGTTCACTGATCTTTGGGCTAACTCGAGTGAGAAGTTCCTGAATAACAGCTTCAGCCGGTTGGGTTGAAAGCTTTTCCTCGGTGAGTTGAATCAGGTCAGCAATAAATGATTTGACTTCAAGTGCATCTTCACCGTTGGAGCTAGCTAGAGCTTTAAAACGGTCTTCCCAATGGCGGCTCTCAAAAGGTTGATGCATGCACAAATATGGAACTAGCTACTCCAGTCTTCATCCACTACCGACACTGAGGGGAAATAGCCTTACCAGAGAAGTCTGGGACAAGTTCATGCGTAATCATACATTACATGAAAGAACTGGCATTTCTAACTATTGGTCATGAAGACATCCTCCTTTACTCATTGGAATCTAGTAGAGTTCTGAGAGTGATCACGCGTTTGAGAAAGAATGTGATGCTAATCAGTTTGCTGCTGACAGTTATATCATACTCGAGTACATCTCGTATGATATTAATGCAAGGTACTACATACTTATTTCTCATAGAGAACATGTCATTGTAGACAAGATTATAGCTAATCTTCATGTTCTGCTCACAATGGTTATTGTGAACGATCACTTGGATCTATATCTCTCTATTCGTTTATATCAGATATTCCTATAAATCTCTAGTCACAGGTTAATTATAAAAGCCGAAACGACAGTATATTTGAATTGTTTGCACAATTCAAAGAGCCTGTGGCGATATGAGATTTTGGGTGGCTGTGGCGCAAGAGCGTGATTGGAGACACGAACCCTCCTTAAATGAGTGTACTGTTGTGTTGGCTTTTACCTTCCGGAAGCTCAGGATCGCAGCGATAAGGTTTGACTGCTCTTCTCACAGGCGTAGCAAAGCATAATCATGCTAAGCTGTGAATGAGATCTGGCTCTCCTCAACAGGATTGTTGTTGCACATGATTCCCACAAACGTGGTAATCATATGTAAACCTTTGCTCTGATCTGATCCAGGCTTCACTTCTACTCTGATCTGATCCGGGCTTCACTTCTACAAGTGGATAATAGAAAAGTAATGACAGTTCACTATACCTGTGGCTAAAATAAATATAACCCATGAAGAAATAACCGGAGGTGTCCAAACTCGTAATAGATCATCATCTATATGCTTTAGTTCAATACTTAGAAAAGTTGCTCGGTGAAGAGTGACATTTCTGTATATCAGGCTGTTTGTGTTTTGTACTATCAATGACTGGATTAGCCAGGTCCATCAAGCGAAATACTTAACAATCCGATACTGTCATTCATGTCAAGACCAAGCGTCGTGGACTTATTGATTCTGGAGCTTCTGTTTGGATGTCTCCCAAACGTCATGTATTTTCAAAGCTTGAATATATGAATGACAACCAGGTTGTTGAATGGGCAAATGGGAACACCACCAATCTGTGGTTATGGAGATGTCCATTTAGTTCTAGGGAATGGTTCTTTAAAACACATTCACAATGCACTCTACGTTCCTGACCTAGAAGATGCTCTTGTGTCTGTCTATAGAATCATTGGGGATAGTGGAGATATTGTTAGTTTCACTAAGGATTCTGTTTTCCTCACTGACAGTGTGACTGAAGAATGTACTAAAATAGGTAGGCGGATCAGAGATTTGTACTATCTCTTTGCATCAATCGAGCCAACCGCCATTGCAGAAGCAAATTCTAGTGCTTCTATGAACTCAAATTGTATGCTGTTAACCACTCAACCAGATGACAGTGATACGCCAATGGATGTCAGTATATCTGATGTAACATCTGAAACAGTGATGGATGACAATGCATATCTTCTCTTTTTAGCTAAACAGAAACAGAAAGATGTTGAACTTAGTGGAGATCAGGATCCAAGATCAGAGTAGCACTGGGGAAGTGCTGAGGCAATAATAATACGACAGGAGTTTCTGTGACAAGAGAGGCACCGGAATTGAACCACCATTGCCAAGTTTTAAAGCAAGCTTATTTCGTGAAAATACCACACTCTCATATTGACATCTGCGCTATATTTTATGATTTCTTTAAAGACAAGCTCAGGACACCCGATTACTGACCAACTTGCTTTTGGACGCAGTCGCCGGCCCATTCCTCGAAGCCATCCAGTTCCCAACCCCGCTCCCACCACGCCCGATCCCAAGCGCTCGCTGGAACACTGCAACCGCATCCTCTTTTACCGCTGCCGTCTTCCCATACAGCATCGCCTCCGTCCTCAAATGTGCGCTTCTTGCCAACTCTCCCTCCTCCTCCCCATCGTACATGTTGAGAATGTCGTCTGTGAGTCCCATGTTTGGCGTACCCGCGCTCGACACGTCCGACTCCGCGACTGACACACCCAAAAGATTCGAGCCACCAAGTGCATCCGAACCGCCATGCAACTGTCTGAACGTCGCTGACCCGTTCGAAGGCCGTCGCACGCCTCCATGCCCATCGCCGTACTCCTTTGCAAGAGCGTTGATCCGACGAGCCCAGTATGCGCTCGTCCCACTACCTCGCCGTCCCATGGAGCTCACTCGCTTCAGCATCGCCGCCTGCTGCCCGAGAGACTCCTTGCTCTTATCCCCTTCTCCATTCCGCTCCTCCTCAAACTCTTCGAGGTGGAAATCTGGCGCGCTACTACGGCGTCGCAAGCTCCCCCTCTCGCCTTTATGTCGTGGCATCGTCGTGAGCGTGTAGATGCTGTTCCGTGGATCCACAGCTAGATCATATTCGCTCATCACAGCCTGCACCGTTTCTCCAGCAACTTCCTCGCCCTCTCCGCCCGAAAATGTAAGTCTGACTTTCCATCTCGGAAATACTCCGTCGTCCTCACCCCCGCCAATTTCCTCGTCCTCGTCGGCAACGCCTTGTTCAGCAAGCACAGCTGCCGCGATCGCTGCAAAAAAATTGCTGCTTTCGCTCTCGCTGTTACGATTTCCTGCTCGGCTGGTCAAGGTTCCGTCAGCTCCAGGCGACATCCCAAACCTATCCTCAGCGCCATCTGCACTCTCACTCGCCTTCGATGTTCGTCTCGAGAACAGCGGCTCCGCTTCGGGCGACGCGGGTCCAGCGCTGCCTTTGTTCTCCACCTCGTCCACCTCGAAATGGAATGTCCCACCGATCGACCCCCGTTGGTGCTGCATCACATTCGCGTACAAAACCGAGCTCCTCGCTGCTGATTTCGGTGGCACAATTGGCGAACCAAGAGCGCCTTCGCTGCGTTTGCGGCCCATGGGAAGCAAGCGGTCGGGTACAACAACGACAGGCGACATTGTTGGGGGAGGTGGGGAATCCGCCGTAGTGGTCCTTACAGCCGTTGTTGGTTGGTTTGTAGTGTTGTTGTTCCCTTTATTTCCGTACAACACACCCATCTCCACTTCCCCATCCGGCCTCGCAAGTAAGCCGAAACCGGAGAACTCTTTCGGAGGCGGTACAGGCGGAACTTCAGGCTGACTTAACGATTCTTTCCTGAGCGGGAGTTCCATCCCTGCGGTTGTTTTCAGTGGCGTTGACGGTGCGGACTGTGTTGCCAGAGATGGCAAGCTCGGCTTCTTTGTGTGCTGCCAACGCTTCGGTCCTGACGAGTTGCGAGCGGGGATTAGGTGCGCAGGCAGGTGCGACCCTACATCGATGCCTGCGGCCGCTAACTGCGGGGTCGAAGCGGCGTGGAGAGACGGAGTTCCGATCGCGGATCCGGATGAAACAGACGGCTGCCTAACAAGCGACTCGGTTGATTTCAATGTTCCCGCGGACTCGTTGCCATGGTAGGTGTATCCGACTCGAGGAGGGTTTTCAATCTGTGTGGTCGTGCTTGACTGTGGGACGGCGGTGAATACGAGCGGTTGAGGGAGTCCCATGATCACTACGGATTGCGCGGATTGGGCGGGTTGTTGATTTGTCGAAGGTGTCGATAGGTTAGGTTGCGACACCGAATATGGACCTGATGGAAACCCCGGCCCAGTACGCTCTTTGGGAGATCTTGGAAGACTTCCAATTTGTCCAGCATACGCAGAATGTGGTGGTGGCTGCGATGTCGGAGGAGGTGGAAGAGAAATGGCTGGTGACTGCAATTTTAACGGTAAAGTCATGGAGCGTTGCCGAGCTGATTTCTACAAAATCAAAACTACATCAATAACAGTTCCAGGAAAAAGAAGTGTCGATAGACTTACCGGCGATGACTCCTCGACTTGCGGAAGCATAGTCAAAAGCCTCTCCACCATCAACTTCGAGCTTTCCTCATCCTTTTTATCACCTCCCTTTTTGGTATCTTTCCCGACCTCCTGTCCAAGTGGTGACGGCCTATGGGTTCCATTCGCACCTCCCCCACCTGCACCACCTTGCATCATCTTGATCCCCTGCATCAAAACGCTCACATCGAGCAGCATCGACCCCGTGTTGCTTGACATCAAACTCAACACCGTACGCCTCTTCTCCTCCTCATCGGCTGCGCTCAATCCCGTCGTATCGACCGAACTATTGAGCGCCGCATTCGACATGTTCGGCGACCCGTCACTATTCGTCCCCTGGAACGACGACGGACCTTGCCAGAACGTCGAAACGGACGGACTCACGATCCCCGGGATCAGCTGCGGCGGGGTTGCACCGTCGGTGTCGAACTTGAGTTGCGGCAGGCTCGCTTTGCGCTGGAATCCACCGTCGTTGTTCCGCACCGGTGTGCCTGTCGGTGTCGCTGTCGACCCGGACTTATACGACGGGACTGCGCTGTGCATTGACGCATAGGACACTTCCGTTGGAGAGCGGTAGGACGGTACGGCGGTTGCATAGGAGACTTCAGTTGGTGTTTTTCGGAGATTGGATCCGACGGATGACAATTGCTGCGTGACGACAGTGTGTGGACTCATGATGGAGTCCACGTCCGAATAGACATCCGTCGCAGCGGCGGCACCGAGGTATCCGTACTGAGGCGGTGACGAAGGCGAAGCAGGAAGCCCCGACCGGGTCGAGGCGATCTCATTCGTATCCACTGCTTTAAGCCATTTTAGCACACGATCCGACTTTCCGGAGCGCGAAACGCGCGGTGGGCTGTCGGGGGTCATATTCATCGTAGGAGTGCGCGGGGGTACACTGGGTCCACCGCCGCGAGCCGAAATGGTGTCGTATCGCACGGGCACATCGGGTCGCGAATTGGCTGCGGCGATGGGTGAGAATGTTGAAGGCGACATTCCCGGTGGAGTTGTGTACGCTTGAGGTGGGCTGGCAGGGTTTCTCATGGAGCCGTAGGTGATGGGTGAAGATCCGTACTGCATCATAGACGGTGGCTGGACCGAACCACCGTAGGGAGCGCTGAACTGTTGGACGTTTTGTTGCTGATTAACATATCCGATGGGCGAAAACGGCTGGGGTGACTGTTGCTGCGTCAGCCAGCTCTGGACAGGCATTGACGCAGCTCTCTGCATCTGTAGGTACTGCTGTTGCTGCTGTTGCTGCTGCATTGACGATGCCGGCACCTTCATCTGCGCAAACTGTAACTGCTGCTGCATCTGTCGCATCTGGAGCTGTTGCCTCGCGAGATCCCCACCTGGCGACATTGCACCAGCCGATAACGACGGTTCGCTCTGCGCAGCGTTCCCGATAACCACCAAAGAAGCCGCGCGGTTCACAGAGGCAACGAATACTCTCTGGTTTGGAACTTCGATGACAGTCCCCGGGTTGCGCAAAGTGATTTTGATTGACAGGTAGTGTTCGATTTCGACAAGCCGATTTTGGCCCCAGATTCCGGACGGGTTCACCATCGGGGCAGGCGGCACTGTAATCTGGTGCGTTTGCCTGATGCAGAAATCGAACGGTTGCTCCTCTTTTAAAGTCCATTCGACCACGCGCTTCATGCCCTTCACTCTCAATTTTTTGGATGATGCACCTTGTGCCTTTGAAGCCGCCGCCGCGACCGTAAATCGCTCGACGAGGGCAACGCAAATATCTTGTATCATAACATTATCCAATCGTGGGACGACGGTGAAGGTGACGTTGAACGAGTCCTCAGGTCCCAAAAATGTCCGGTCTACTTCGATGTCGTACTCGATCGGGAGCGGCGGGTATACATTCTGGTTTAGCCAGCGATGCGGAGTCGGGTGGACCAACGATAAGAGAGTCTCCTGATTCCACATTGTCATTGGCGCCATGAGGAACGGTTCTTCCCTTTCCTCTGTGGTGAACTCGTCGCCCACGAGCGAGTTCTCCCTGAATTTAACAATGAGCCTGTAATAGGTCTCCCCAGCAAACGAGCTTGCTTCTATCGGGCGTCTATCCATGACGATCGGATCCATCCCAGCGGCGCGCGCAAGTTGCTCTGCTGCCGGATTTCTCGATGCCGAGCTCGTCGTGTCGTCCTCCTGCAACGGTGCACCGTTGCGAATGTCAGAGTCCAGAAAGCAGGATGGGAGCAGATTTTCTGGTAACAAGAGAGCAAAGTCATATTCGTACTCTCCCGGTCGAAAGTGTACTGGCTCGTGAGGGAGAGCGGGTCGAGCTGAGTGGATGCCTCCTGCTTTTCCAGGGTGCATGAGCTGGATATCGGATGGGACCGAGCAGAGGATCTCCGAGTCAGCGGTTTCGCGAACATATGTGCGGGTGAGCCCCTCGAAGACGATGCGGAGCCCCTGGATGGTTCTGGTGTAACCCATGACAGGGACACCTTTATTTAAGGTCGGACGGACTTTGAGACGAACCCGACCACGGAGCTCCAGCGGACCTCTGCCGTTCAAGCCGATGAAGAGAGAGCTTCGGCCTTCGAGTGGCAGGATGACAACGCTGATGCCTTCAGACATTTGAGACTGGATGAGGTTGAAGTGGTTGCGAAGGTGTGACTGTCGGCAGTCGAATGTCTAGAGTATTTTGGGTAGATTCCGTTACACCCTCGGTTCCGTGAGGTGAAATCGTTGTTGGTAAAGGTGGTGTGAGTATTGTTGGAATCACTGAGGCAATGACATAATGGAGCGGGTATGTATGTTGAAGCCGACAAAAGCAATCTCTAGAGGAGTCGTCCACGCAACGATATTAGTACAATAAGCGATAAGAAGGCTCGGTCAGCGTCGGGACACGCGAACTGTAACTGTAGGAATGAATGGATACCTTGAGAGGGGATGCAGAGGCGAATGAATGAATGAATGAATGGGGGTCGGGTGTGCGGTCGGTCGGTCTCAGGTTCGCTGGTGGGCTGGTGGAGGTGGCACGTTGAAGAGTTTAGCCCAGCCGGACCAGATTAATGTGAATATTGCAGAAAAATGGGACGGTTGGCCTGGGCATGGGCAGGCATGCCTGGCAAATAGCGATTTCTAGGCTCACATCTATTGTAGTCATTTCGAAAGGGCGCTCTGCTCAAATGTGCCGTTAATATTCCATCTACACACAGCGCTGGCAGAGACTCTCACGTTATCAGCACTGCTCTGCTCCAAATCAAGCTCCAAACTGGCAGGACAGTGTCGCTCCCGCTCTACTCGAAACAGCAACAGGCAGATCTGCCCCCATTGAACCAAAACCAACAACCCAGAGCATCAGCACCATTATCCACTACGCTCAACTTGCAGGGCAAGCAGATTATCCTGCGGACTGATGGATCCAGCTGGATTACCTGGCACTCCAACATCCAGAAAATCGCCATCGCCCATGGTCTCTGCTCATTTTGGACACAACAAAGTCATCCTGGCATCGAGGATGATGGCACTCTGGACAGCTAAATCAATTTTCAACCCTATAAAGTCATTTGTTCACCAATGCGACTCTACTTCTGTTAGCTCGAACAAAACCTTGCTCATTAGCCTTCTATGTTGGAGGGAATACACCAAAAATTATCATGGCCCTGGACCCGTATACAGGCAAAATGTGGAAAACAGACCCTCTGGCACCACTGTGGTAGTGGGTAATGCCGGCACTACCGTGGGAGGGGGTAACGCCTCAAATGATGAAAGTCACAGCGCTCAAACTGGTATTTAAGCAGCATCTCGATGGTGTTGTGGAGTTGGGAAAATGTTCATTAGAAAGTCAACGTTCAGGGGCCAACTGTCTCTCTTTCGGACAGTTGTTCGCTAGCTAGGTCCCAACTATTTGTGGTGTATGTTTGGAAGTCCGGCATATTGCTCGAGAGCTGGATTCAATGTTATTTCTCTATCTTTATTAGCTCTCACTAATTTGTTTAAAATTTTCTAATCCCAATTATCAATTACTCACCAAAATCTCCTCTTCCAGGAATGTGGCCGACACCCTCACCAAAACTCATGCTGTATTCAGTTCACCAAACACCGCAACGCCCTTGCTCTCCGATCTCTCGCAGATATTTTTTATATGACTTCCTTGTCCAAAGGGGGAACTTCAATGCCTTCTACCCGTTGAAGATCACGAGTTGGCCAATGATGTCAGGAAGAGAACCAGTATGTATTTTATTCTATGATTGGGCTTTAGTTCTTTTGTGGCAAAAGACAATAATTGCTCTTCCATTTCTTTGAGCTCTATGATTCTTCATTGCCGATATATTTCTTTGACCACTATTCTTAGTTTTATTTCTCTATGCTTTTACATTTGTTCAGCGTGGGGGAGTGTCAAACGACAGAGGTTGAAGAAGTTCTTCACACCTCTCCTTCGAAAGCCTTTTCAGCAAAGGAAAGCGTGCAGTCGCTTTGGCATTCTTTGGTTTACGCGCAAGGGCAATTGTGCAAACCTTTCGCCCGCCATGAACTCAACCATGAGTTTCAGAGTTGAGCAGTTGCACCAGTAATGCAATGGACATTTTGTTGATTTGGTGAGAGAAGGCTGTAATTCAAATGCCGCCTCAACCACCTCTATAGTCTGACATGCTATCAACATCTGCGTCCGATGAAAGCATTGATAGTTGAACCAATCCAGCTGCTGGCTCCTGTTGCGCTGAAGAGTCAGCAAAACTAACATCAGCAGGAAGCTCTGGTGCACGCTGAGAAGCCTGGCCCAACTGGCAGGAGTAATTGGAAGAAGATGTGGAGCCAGGTTCTCGAGTGCTGTTGTTGCCACCGTGTTCTGATATACGTCTGCTTTTGTCCTGCATGCTGTTTCCCTTGTTAGATGCCTCTGTAACTCAGGGGGCTGGCAGACTTCGGTTCCGTGTGTCAAGCAGATGACTCTCCACCAGTCATTGGCTTGCGTTGGACGCTGCCTTACGCTTTGGTTTAACAAAGGCGGCGTCCATTTTTGTTGTGGTGTGGCTGGAACGTTACAGACTTGAAGTTTCCTGGTGGGACAGAAAGCACAGCTCTCAAGGTCTGTTGTAGTGGAAATTGTTTGTTACAGAATTTCCATTGTGACTTCTTGGAACGCGTCCGGGTGGACAGAAAATACAGCTCTCTAAGTTTGTTGTGATACAAATTGCTCATTACAAATCTTACATTTCGTCTATATTGCGTCTTCTTGGAAAGTGTCCAGGCGGACAGAAATTCATGTCTCGATGTCTGTTGTGATGGAATTTGTTTGATACAAACAGGGTCTGCCACTAGTCAAATCAAGTCAAATATTTTGCTATATTTGACTTGTGACCATTTGTGCCCTCCTTTGATTTGACTCGCCAGTCAAATGCCAGACGCCCCATTTGACTCGCCAAATATTTGATATAACATTCTGTAGGACCACTTGTCAAATGCTTTACAAATATTTGATTTGCCCAAATCTATATGAAAAAGAGACATTTGCCTATTTGATTTGTCAATTATTTGCTATTCGCCAAATATTTGAGTCCTGACGAAAACTTTTTGCGTAAAAAGATTAAAGTGCCCTTTGGGTAATTTAACAAGCTTTCTGGAGCTCTGAGCAGGATTGCTTGCAGCGTGATGTTGCAAACGTGTAGGAGCCGGTACAAATCTGTACCAGCTTCTGGAAAATCACGTGACTCCACCAGGTTAGCCATGGAAAATTAAGTACCAACTGTCCTAGCAGAGAGCACAGTGTCGACCAAGACAAGGGTGTCACCAGGCAATTGAATTCACTCGATTGAGGGGTGACATAGACTGTCCTAACCTTCTGGTGACTGAAAAACTGGGCTGGCAGGTCGCGTGACTGTTTGAGGTGTGTACTACTCTGGCAGTCATGTGAGTTTCAAGGTCTGTACCTTGCAAACTTGTGAGTTGGTTTCCTGCTCAACCACACGCGCGCGACTGGCACCCCATACAAGCCCAGTAGAAGGCATACACTGCTATTGGAATATCGAGTCTGGCCAGCTGCTACAGATACGTACCGATCCTAATCTGGCGGTCACGTGACTTTTCATGGTCCGTACCTTGCAAACTTTTGAGTTGGTTTCCAACTCAACAGCACCGGCGCGCGACACGCACCCCAAAGCCGAATAGAAGCCATACACCGCTATTGGAATAGCGCGTCTGGCAAGCAGGTGCAGAGGCGCACCCATTCCTACTCTGTCAGACATGTGACAGGACTCGCAAAGTGAACTGCTCCAGACAGGTTTTGACCCTGAAGACTCTAGCTTTGAGCGCTAGGCTTTAGCCAACTGAACTAATAATAGTACTTTTCTCAAAACAATAATATTTAAACAAAACACAAAAGTTAGTACCAACTTGGATTTCAGGATTTTGTTTATGTGTTTATGGACTGGCATGTCTTCAGTTTTCTCTCCGTTGTGGGTTTTTCTCATTAGCATGTCAGGAGGTTGTGGGATTGTACCTTTGGTTTCTTTCGGTGGCAGGCAACTGTGCAGCTGTCGGGTTGTGTGGAAGGGGGATTTGTTTCAGGCTGACCATTTCGTTTGAGATGTTTGATATGACTTTCATTGTTTTTGTGTCTGTTGTATCCATGCTGTTAGTAGAACATGAACTCAATGCCTCACTGTGGCATCAAAACCAAGAAGAAAAAAAGGATATGTTGGTTATAATTGTTAAGGCGATAACAATCGTTTACTCAGGAAGAGTAATACTTATTTATAATGGTGGAAAAGTGCACTTACATATCTTACATGATGTTACCTCATATAATATTACTTATATTTTGTGTTACTCCAGTCCAAGGGTATTTGTTGTTCCCGGTTAGGAACAAAGAATTCATTGTCTGATTGAAGCACTGTTTAGTAATCAAGCCATACTACTATATAATAGTAGTTTACGATTGTTGAGTGGTGTGTATGAGTTTCAGGATTGACACTCTACTCAATCACTTCGAACAGTGTATACCCTACTCGACTTCACCACACTATTCTACATATTCGAGGGGGTATGAAATATAGGCGTAAATCACGTGTACCATCTAATGAGGGCCAATGTCATAATGCCCCGCTCAAGAACAACCGAACAAAGAATGGCATCGAAGTTCAGAAGTGAAAAACGTCCATCACTCTTTTTATTCCTAAAGCCGAAGGACAAGGAAACAATTCTTTCGCAGAGTCTTTGTAAACTTATGCCTCTCTCATTTAATCATAACGAGGTCCGTTCGAGGAATTGCAAAATATAGACGTAAATCACATGTCCGATACATAGGAGGGCGAATGTCCTTCCATAATATAATAAACGTGTTGACCCAAATGCGAACCTCAATCGGAATACTTAACAACACGATAGTATTGATAGTTTTATCTTGCATCAGCAGAATATTAGAATATTGACGCAGCACCACCGTTGTGTGGCTGCCCCACATTCACATGCAACCCAATGCTCCCACGCACAGACCACCCGCCCCACACTTATAACCAGCGCTGATCCCCCGCTAGAGTTACGCGAGCTTTGTTTCCCAATGCTGGTCCCCTCGCTGTCGCTGTCGGGGCTGATCCCCAAGGAGGGCTCGTACGCTCGATTTCATCTCGTGTTCACTGTGCCCATCTTCTTCTTCCTCTTGCTCGTCTGCAGAAGGTTCCTATCCAGCGTGCACAGAGCGAAAATCGTCTTCCTCTCGGTCGCCGCTGTTCTGTACACTACTCTGTGGGACAACTTCATCGTCGCTGCTGGCGCTTGGTCCTATGAGCCTCACAACGTTATTGGCGTAATCGGTTACGTCCCCATCGAAGAGTACTTCTTCTTTGTCATCCAAACCACCTCAGTCGCTCTTCTGTCCCTTCTGATCTTCCGATGGGGAAATCCTAAAGAGTGCTATCTTGCTGCGCATCGAGAGAGATCATACTTTTTATTGCGCTGGGTTCCAACGATCATTTTGGCTTGTGGTTTGCCCATCGGTGCCTATCTTGCAGTTTCGGCGGATTCCACTTTCTATCTCGGAATGATAGTGTGGTGGGTGTCTCCTGTGCTTGCCTGGCAATGGTGGTTCGCTGGTCCCTTCATTGCCGTGCGTCCGTATCGGGCGTTCCTCGCCGTCGCGGTCCCGACCGTGTACTTCTGGGTCGCCGATCACCTTGCAATCCAGCAGGGAATCTGGATCATCTCTCCTCGCTACACCACTGGATTCGCGTTGTCCGATCATCTCCCCATAGAAGAAGCACTCTTCTTCCTGGCGACGAATTGTCTCGTGGTCTTTGGGTACCTCGCCTTTGATCGTGCGGTCGCCGTTGGCAGCGTTCTGAACCTTCAATCCTTCAAAGAGTGCCGGCATGACTTGGTTGGTGACAGAACTACGCGACTTAAGGACTGGCGAAGACTGAAATTCACCCCGTCGACGCTCGAAACTATGAAGGCGACTTGGTTTGTAGTGGAACCTCGTGATCTTGATTCTCAGATTCTCTCTGATCTGTGGGCAGCAGTCCAAGCTATGTCGAAAGGGTCGCTGTCGTTCTCCGCCGCCCTGCAGATTTATCCGGAGGAGATATGGATGGACGTTATTGCATTTTACGGCATCTGTCGAATCACTGACGATATTGTCGATGAGGAGGAAGTCCCTCGTGAGCGCCGCAGCACGCTCCTCCACGCTGTTCGAACGCTTCTGGAAGATATCGATGCGTGCTCGAAAGAAACAGAGTCTGAGAAACTTCCTTACGTAATACGCTGCGTCCGGCCATCCAGTGTTGAGGACGTGAACCGCGATACGGATGCTCAATTCGAGTCGGCGCTTGATCTGGTAACGGCTGCGAACTGCAACGCCGCGGCAATCCTTCGTCTCTGGGCTTACTCGAATGGACCACGAATTGTTGGTTTCGGACCTGTAGCGGAGCTTTTTAGGGGTTATTACTTCGATTTGGGAGAGCAAGGTGCAAAAGGAAGTGGATATGAGAAGCCCGCCCTCGATAAAATTTTGACGGACGATGATGTTGTGAAGTACGCTGAGCAAGTGGCAGCAAGCGTGGGCGAAGGGATGGTGTTGTTGATGCACCATCATTTCTGTACAGCCAATCCGGAATTCGGAGGGTACGTTTGCGGTAACAAAGCTGGTGGAGATAATGCTCGTTACCATCCGAAGAACGGAGCGGCATGTCGATGCCCGTTGAATGATCTGGTCAAACATGCAAGGTACGTTTCCCTCCTCGTCCCGCAACTATTTTCTAATTAATTTCCTGCAGAGACATGGGTGTCGCTTTCCAGTTTGTCAACTGCGCACGCGACATTGTCACCGACGCACGTATTGGAAGAGTCTACGTTCCGAGCTCCTGGTTTAAAGCCGAATTTCCACCTTCGGATCTCGTTGGGAATCCCGACACTTACCCTCGTGATCAAGTCCGTGCCTTGGCAGAACGCCTTCTTCAGCTTGCCGAACCGTTGGTCTACTCGAGCCGTCGTGGAGCCTTGGAAGGACTCCCTGGTTGTTATTCTCGTGGAGTGATCGCTGCGAGTGATATATACTGGAAGATTGCGGGCGAGATTCGTGCAGTGGAGAGCGGTGGGTACATCGAAAGGGCAAGGACGCCAGCGTGGTGGAAAGTGTGGGTTCTCATTCGTACAGTGTGATGTTGGGGGAAAGGCATCGTTGATGAGCGACACGTTGGCTTCTTTGTTGTGTATGTTTTTGAGGACTGACAAATGGGTACAAGTTCGGAAAACTTGCGACTCGATGTCGTTGAAAGTAATATCTAAATTAATATAAATGAATGGCTGCCTTTACACCGACGGTCTGTCTAAGAATCTTTTAAACTGATATCACCAATCCCATTTAGAAGTCTTTGAAAAGCTCTCGGTATGGATCAACTCCCGGCAAACTATGGTGCGCCCCCTTCGGATTTTTCAACTGATCTGCATAGTCTTCGATCGGCAATGGCTTCCCACCCGCTGCCTGCCCACCACCAAGCGCCGCCATGTTATGTTCGCTCACCGCCCTAGCTCTTTCCCTCTCAATCACTTCCGGTGCATCGCATGCTGGCATGTACGGCGGCGTTGTTTGTCTGCATTCCACCTTTTTCCAGACTACCCCCTTAAACCACGTGTGAGCCTTGATCTCCTCAACCCCGCCCCTTTTCGGTGCTCCAAGCCTTTCATTTGCGTCGGGCTCGAGAAGCGAGCGGATTAGGAGACGACATGCGCCTTTGAGCAAGGGATTCCATTTGATCTTGCCTGCGGCGATGTTTTCATACACTCGGTCGGAGGACTCGTCCCCAAACGGTGTTTTGCCGGACACGAGCTCAAAGACGAGTACACCGAGGGACCACCAGTCGACGGATTTGGTATACGCGCGGGAGAGTACCACTTCGACAGCAATGTAGTCTGGTGTTCCGCAGAACGAGGCGGTGGTGGTCGTGACTCGCTTTGCGAAACCGAAGTCGGCGACTTTAATGTGGCCAGTTGTATCAAGGAGGATGTTCTGGGATAGATGAGTATGACGCAAAACGATGCTCGTATGTCAAATGATACCTCTGGTTTCAGATCACGGTATATCACATTCTCGGAGTGTAGGTAGCCCAGTGCGACGATTACTTCGCAGATGTAGAACTTTCCGTCTTCTTCGCTGAATCGCTGTAAAGAGCAAATGTCATTGTTTGGCATGCATTTCTCTAACCATTCAACAATTGTACCTTGACTTTCCTCAAGTACGAAAACAGGTCACCCCCAGCAACATACTCCATCACCATGTAGAGGTGATATGTGTCTTGGAATGTGCTGTACAGTTCCACGATGAGCGGATGCTTCACGGCCTTGAGTATATTTTTCTCGTTCAGAACCTGTTTTTCCTGCTTCACTTTCACCACATCCGCTTTCTTGATCGCTTTTAGCGCAAAGTACCTCCCCGAAGACGTTTTGAGTCGGACCAAAAACACTGTTGCAAATCCGCCTTTCCCTGCCCGCTTGATAAGATGGAAATCATCCAGAGTGAAGTCTCGAGTAAGAGAAGGCGGACCGATCTCATATGCTGACATTGTTCCCGTGCGGGTTTGCTTCCCCAGTTGGTTGGTCTTGATGGACATGTACGCCTGTGCACTGGCTTCGGGAGACGAAAGCGCGAATGTACTTCCCCCGATCCCTCCCCCTCCACCACCACCTCCACCGCTCAATTGCTGGGAACTTGCGGAAAGCATACTGTTGTAACCCGAGTTGAGATTTGCTGCTGAGAGGTATTTTCCAGAGGAGGTGAGGCCAGATGCAGGGACCTGCAATCCTGGCGACGGATCCAAGTATCCATTGTAGATCTGTGTGGAGAGGGATTGAGCAGCTTGGTTCACATGAGTCACTGACAATGATGTTTTTGGCCCCACTCGGTTTTGTCGTTGATATATCTGGGATGCCGCTTTCAGCGAGTTTAGATTTGACTGTGCCTGTGTGCCGTGTGGAGCGATGCGAGGTAGTGAGCTTGCCGTTGGTTTCACAGAATTGAGATCTCCATGCGAGCTTCGAGATGATCCGGTTCCAGCCGGCGCGAGTCCGACGGAACTTGGGGCACGCGAGAGACTCAGCTCACTGACCTGATCGAGCTCCTCTTGCGACGGGGTAGAGCCAACCAGTGCGTTCCCGGCGGATATGTGGCTCCGCACTCTGTTGAGTCCGCCGCTGCCCGATTGCGTATCGTGCAGCACCGACATGCTTCTCGTTTTAGCGGAATTAGCCCCACCGGCGGTGTACACTGTGGAAAGCGAGCCGTGTGGAGACACTTCGGTCACGACAACACTTACAGACGGGTTATCTCCGTGAGCCGACATTGTGCTGTCCATCCTCCCACTTGCCGCCGTCGTTGGCCTTGAACGGCTTTGCCCTCGTACACGACCTGACGATCCGTTCAGCTCACTGTTTGATGTTCCTAAGCCCTGACGCTGTGGTGAAGTAAGTTCACCACCGCCGCTTCCGCTGTTCGGGTTCTGTGTTGGTGCGAGTGAATGTGAAGAAAGCGACCTGTGCGAGAGCGTGCTGATCGAAGAAATGCTTCTCTTTAATTTCTGAGAGAAACTACTTCCACCGTTGTTGTCGGATCCAAATGCTACACCGAGATTCTCGGAATCAGCTGCACCTCCTCCTGCAATTTTCTCTGCACTTCTACGTCGAATCAGATTGGAAACGATATTACCACCACCAGAGCCGGTATTTGGTCTGGATCGAGACGACCCGCACGCTTCGACGTCAGCACTCCCCTTCCGTGTTCTTCGCTCAGGTCCCTTTTGCTCTGCTAACCAGTCCGCATAGCTTTGCCCTTGTCTCGGGCCTGAAACTTCGCCATTCGAGCCTGAAAGATCCTGGTCAGACTTGTCGGGTCTCTTTCCGCGAGACAGAAGGGCACCGGCTGCCGCACGCAGGCTGAATGGTTGTTGCTGTTGTTTTTGCTGAGACCTTTGATCCGAATTTGATCCGCTGGAGAGCACGCTAGATGAACCTGATCGACGTGGGATCATGGAGGGCTGCAAGGTGCCGTTTGAGCCCGTACTCGCGCCAGCTCCCTGAGAGCTTGCAGATCCGGAGCGGTAATGGTATGAGCGACCCAGGCTTGATGAATTGTTGTGGTGGAGCGAGTTGAACGTGGAGTCGGTATCGTGTGCGATTATGCCATACTGTGGATCGTCGTTTGGACGGCCTGATCCTGTGCGGGAGTGGGGCGTCGATGAGATTTTAACCACATGGGAATGGTCGAGTATCGGGTCAGCCATCTAATTTGGTGACAGGTTTGGGAAGAGTTTCGAAGATGTTTCCGAGCAAGGAGCGACTTAATTTGTCTATGGCACGTTTTATCAGCGTCACTTTCTCTACCGAACAGTCGATCAACGATAAATCTTCGATTGCAGAAGTGGTGTCCAAAAACATTCCCTCGTTTTTTGAACACGATGTTCTAAAAATGGGATATCGGACTCGAATCAAACAGCCAGGGTGTTACGGATTGGTGTGCATGATTCAATGCATTTCTGTGAACTTACTCCAGAGCCAAAATTCTTTCAATAGTTACTCAATCGAAGACACAAGCTGTATGAAACAAGTTCGGCTTTGACGTCCTTTCCTTATTACAACCCTTTGCAACATTGCAGTTGAAACTGTCGACAAAATAATTCTCAATTTTCCAAGATGCATTTATGTACAAAAGCTGAAAAAGTATCAGTGCCTTGCTTACAAAAGGAAGGATCGACCGTCAACGTGGATCTCCTTGTCGCTGCACTTAACGGTCGTTGCTATTATTCTGGTTGATCATCAAAAGCCTTTTGCACACGAAAGTGAAGATCGACGAACTGGTATTGCCGTGTCCCTGGGGATCGGTGAGTAAAAGTTGTCACATTGAAAACGCGAATTCCTCGTTGCTGATTTCGGCGGCGCGAGGAAATTTTCTTAAATATCCTTTAGATCACGGAGTTGGGCGATCAACGATGACTGCAGAGGTTTTGTCAGAGGGGTCCGGAAGCAACCCTTATCGGGTCCAGAAGCAAAACTCTTATCAGGTCGAGCTTTAGACCCTTATTAAAACCCGATCTCATAAGAAAAGATAGAAGGAAGCCATTTGTATTTCTGTCCACACGGACACTTTCCAAGATGACAATCGAGGTTTTGTAACAAACTTTTTCTATCCACAACAGACCTCGAGAGCTGCACTTTCTGTCCACGCAGACACTTTCCAAGAAGACAAAATCAAGATTTTGTTTTACCTTCTTCTAGTTCAAGCTAAACACCAAAATGGACAGAGTCAGGGTCTGGTACGGGTTTCGATAACTGTGGGTCCGGGTTTGGCGCTGCTACATAGGGACCCGGCAGGTCCCTGGACATACACGACCCGACATTCGGGTTCTTTTTCTGGTTGATTCTCTAACCCAGACCTGACCCGGACCTGCTGAGCCTTAATTATAGTCACGAAACTTCACACAGCCTTCCCAGTTGAAGCCTTTGCTTGTGACGCAACTGCTGTTTTCCCTTCTGGATATTGCCTGTACTCAGCCCATTCTGGATTGGCTGGCTCTCTGCTTCATCGTCGCTTTGGGCCAGGGAAGGGGGGATGGACCGGATGGCCTATGAAACCAATAATTCTCAATTAAGTGTTGGTCTGGCCCTATGGCCGCGATGAATATCAATATATTGTGCTCATTTTTTCCACATCAGTACTCACCATCCAATAATGCGTCATCTTCTTCAAACAGTCAAGCAGAACTGTGGCCCAATAAAACATGGTCAGGGGAAGAAGGAAAAGCAGGTGCACTATCCTGACAAATGTTGATGCTCTAGGTGTCTTCCTGATTGGATACCTCATACTCTGCCATGGAGTCTTCTGCATCTGCTGCCACAACACCCACACGTCCCTTTATTGTCCGCCAGATATCCTTGGCACAACAAACATTAGGAGGAATAGATGGATCCCCTAGTATACAAACATTAACACCAGAAACAACAGAAGAGAAATCAGAGTTAAATGGAACTTGTCCCAAATGCCATACTGGTTGCCTTCCGGGTATTTTTGAGTGTCTAAACTTGTGCAACGCTATATCCATTTAGAATTTAAGAAAGATCTTTATTTACCCCAGCGCTGCACAGAGGCTATTACCAGCGTCATATTGATGAGTCCAGCATGCTGAAATCAATCAAAACACCAGTGTGTCCAGGAACCAACAAGAAAACAGTCCCAAACGTCCATGTGCTCAGGAAAACAAACCAAAGAACCTAAAGGTCATTAAATCGAGCTGTTAAGGCAGCAGACCCAAGGCGGCAAACAAAGAGCCGAAAGCAGGCCACGATAGGTTCCCAGCAGTGAACCAAGTGCCAATTTGTACAAAGAACCAACCAAAAGAAGATCACCACAATTCAGCGTCGATGTAGCCCAGGTGGTGGATAGAGATCAGGTCAAGGAGTTTGGCAGTGGCAGTCCAGAGATGGTGAGTGGTTGCATTGATGGCATTGCAGTTGGAACACCAAGCAGCCAGATTGCCAGGAGAAGGAAAGACCGGCAGAGGAGGGATCAGAGGCATCAGTGGTAGCAGGTCAAGAGCTGCATCAATCGCATTGAAAGGGGCCAGGTCTGATGCTGCAACTTCAGAGGCCACCCCCACAGTAATACCATTGGATCAGAACAATCAACAAGGTGTGCACAGGTCGTGCGATGTTTGGGGTTGTCGTAGTCGCAGAGCGGGCACCGTGTTGCAGTGCCTGTGAACATCTAGCTACCAGAGGATCATCTGGTGCCGTTGGATCTGAGAGACCACAGGAACGCAAGCAAAGAGGAGATGTGGCCCGCTAGTCACACGTGTGATGCAACAATTGTATGTGCCATTCAGCATGTGCAGGTGCTTGTGAACCACCTTCGCCTTTCATTTAGCCGTGATCGACGTAGTGAGGGCCCACGGTCCTGTCTCGGTGAAGGGGTTAGGGGGACAGAGATTAAGGATCGGCGGGTTTTTGGGTCTTTCCAGTTGGGTCTGGGTCCGTTGACCAAATGTACCCAATCCGATAGCTGGGTTTTCAAGAAAATTTGTTCAGGTCGGATCTGGGCGAGGAATCAGGTCCAGTAGCAAAACCCTTATCAGGTCAAGATTCAGACCCGAGTAAAACCCGATGTGATAAGAAAGCTAAAACGAAGCTATTGTTCCTTCTGTCCACGTGGACACTTTCCAAGAAGACGCAATATAAGTTTTTGTACCAAACAATTTGTTTCACAACAGAAATTGAGACATGTGTTTTCTGTCCACCAGGACATTCCAAGAAGGTGCAATATAGGATTTGTAATGAACAGATGGACTGGAGACCTCCGGGTGTTCTCTATGCAGGATGCAGAGAGACCTGTCGGTTATAATTGTTAAGGCGATAACAATCGTTTACTCAGGAAGAGTAATATGTATTTAAGATGGTGGAAATGCGTACTTACGTGTCTTCTACGTTGTTACCAAATACGGTCTTCTACGTTGTTACCAAATACGGTCTTCTACGTTGTTACCAAATACGTATTACTTACATTACTCGTTGCATCAGTCCAAAGGTATTCTTTTTCCCGTTTACTACTTTAGGAACAAAGAATCCATTGTCTGATTGAAGCACCAGCTAGTAATCACAGTAATATTTACATATTGGGAATAGTAGTTTAGTAATCAAGCCATACTGCTATATAAGAGTATGCAATGCTGATTGGATGGCGTGTGTGAGTCTCAGTATCCATTCTACTCAATCATGTTAGATCTACCGCAACATTCCACACATTGTCATCTTCAGCTAAGGTTCGGCGGGTCCAGGTCGGGTCCGGGTTTCAGTGGCGACCCACACCAAACCCTTTGGGTCAGGTCGTGTTTGTCTGGGGACCCGCCGGGTCACTGACGGGTACAAAGGGAATACCCGGACCCGAAGTGGTTGAAACCCGTACCCGACCCTGACCCGCCGGGTTTTTGCTGCCCAGGAGAGGATTGATTGAATTTTGAGTTAGACCACGGATATTTACATGAACACTTTGTGTCTGTGTGGACAGTGTGTATTTTAGAAACACTATCGTAAAAAGAAACAAAACTCCACTGAGCAATCACAAGTTGATAGGTGGAACAGCCCAAATCAGCTTCTGTATCTGGTTCATATCGTCAGAGTCCCATCCACCACTGGTTACGTCCTTCGCCAACCCAGTCCTGATGAACCGATCAATGTCGTCATTTGAAAGCATGAAATCCTTGGCTAAACCTGTCTTCCAAGGTTTCCAATCCACCTCAGGGAGCGTTATGGACGAAAGATGCCCGATGTATGCCGTCCAGAACCTTAGCCACTCAGAAGGATATGCATCCACTAATGCCCTGAACATGTGATAGATAGTGGCAGACGTACTTAGCGAATTATTGTGCCGTATCCAGTTTCCGAGCAAAATGTGCACCCTAAGAAGAGTAAGGCTGCTCCGAGCACTGCTACTTGAAGTTGATATTCGGCTTGAGCGGTCGTCTGATTCAACAAATATGGGCCGTAAAAACTCATTTCAGGAGAGGACTTCGTAGTTTACATTGACGTACTTGATTGATGGTGGAAGAGACGGCAATTTAAGGTCATAAATAACCTCATTGATCTTATGCATCTGGAAGCAGATACCCTGGATGACCTCTTTCACCAAAAGGATAGCCGTACGACGATGCTGCTGCAGGCTAAGCAATGCAAGGGAACTCGTTGGAGAACTGGTTCGATGTACCTTCGGAATTCTACCAATCCCCTTGATAGCCGACGATATGCTTATTAGGCCGCCTGTTGATGTTGGCGCCGCAGGTGCTGCAGCTTCTGAATGACCAGCCTGTCGTTTCAGAGCAGCAAGCTCTCCCTCCAGGGCAGTCACACGTGATTTCCATTGTGAAATCTCCTGGGAAGTTGCCTGCTTCTCCCTTTCCATTGCAGCGGTGATCTCCCTGAATCTTGCTAGCTCTTCGTGCTCGCCATGCTGAATCAATGCACCCGCCCTGGCCCAATTCATCAATGAGAGCCTTCTCTCGCACTTCTGCTGCGATGCGGGTCCTTCTCTCGTTCATTGCAGTCTCTTCAAGATCTTTTGTCATGTTCAACAGTCGTTCTGACTGTTTGAGGACCTGTTTTGTCCTTTCACAGTCCTCATCTGCTCGTTTGATGGTCGCTTGGAACTCGTCAACCTTTGCAGTGACAGGCATTCCTCTGTAAATGCCGTACTTGTGTCCCTGCCGCCTGTAAAAGTCCAGAAATGTTGTTTCCTTCTGAAAGGAAGAGCTTTTCAAGCACTCCATACGATAGGCGTTTGCTGCTGTTATGAACTCCGTTTGTCCACTGCATTCATCGTGAATTTCGTTCAGGGCTGACGAACTAGCTTGCTGTCAGAGTTAAGTCGGTCGATCAACCCTTGAAGAACAAATCTTGGGCCGCATTCATCACGATTTGTTTGACAGTTGCTGATGAAGTCCTCTGAGTCGTAGCTGTGGCCGCTCGCTTTGAATTTTCGATACCAAAGTCGTATGTCTGAAGCAGGACAGAGTCCGTCGATGAGCAAATAGTCAGCATCCCCTTTAGTACCACGTCGCGCCGGTTTCTTTGAAGGAGCTGTCGATTTGACATCTGTCGATTTGACATCAAGGCCAACTTCTGCTTCTTCCACTTCAGAACCCGATGCCAGAGATGTTTCAGGTGCAGTCACAGGTTCTGCACTTGATTCTCTTTCAGATGATGGTCTGGATTGTTTTAACGCTCGCTTCTTTGTAGTTCGAGGCATGGTGTTTGTACTGTTTGTCGTGGGAAGATACTGGCCCGGTGTTCTTAGCCGGAATGTTACAGGAATGTATGCTATAATACTTCCCTGACACTATAGTTTTCTACCCGATCTGAAAATAATAATAAGCTAGGGAAGAAACTGGCTAGTAACATTGATAGAGAGGATTCTGTCCGGGTGGACAGAATCTTATTGCTAGTAAAATTGATAGAGAGGTTAGCTGCACTTGATAGAGATCACTGAAGTACCGTCAATAAGTTGAGAAAGTGTCCGGGTGGACAGAATCTTATTGCTAGTAACATTAATAGAGAGGTTAGCTGTACCTGATAGAAATTACTCAAGTACCGTCAATGAGTTGAGAAAGTGTCCGGGGGGACAGAATCCTATTCTACCCAGACAGACACAGTGACACTCAGTCTCCCAGATTTCTGTCCACCCGGACACTTTCTCAACTCATTGACGGTACTTCAGTAATCTCTATCAGGTACAGCTAACCTCTCTACAAATACTACTAGCAATAGGATTCTGTCCACCCGGACACTTTCTCAACTCATTGACGGTACTTCAGTGATCTCTACCCAATACAACTAACCTCTCTATCAATGTTACTAGCAATAGGATTCTGTCCACCCGGACACTTTCTCAACTCATTGACGGTACTTCAGTGATCTCTATCAAGTACAGCTAACCTCTCTAATAATGTTACTAGCAATAAGATTCTGTCCACCCAGACACTTTCTCAACTCATTGACGGTACTTCACTGATACTTCACTGATCTCGATCAAGTACAACCAACCTCTCTACAAATACTACTTGTAATAGGATTCTGTCCAGGCGGTCGCTTTCTCAACTCCTGGACGGTACTTCAACAGATGAACAGTCTAAACAACAATTTATACTTAAAAGAGTGGGTTATCATCAGTTGCTTCCAACTCTAATACCACATCAAAATCCTCGCCAAAATTATGCACCTTTACAAAATCCTCACTAACATCACTTTTGGAATCTAGGGAATCATTTTTGAACGGTTCTTCAGCACTCAATTGATGCAACCAGTCATGACGGCACATCAACGCATTTATTGTTCTTGGAGCAAGGCGGTTGCGAGTTGCAGGTACCAAATCAACCCCGGCTGAAAACTTTCGTTCGACTGGAGCGCTTGTTGCTGGTATTCCTAAATAGTCCATTGCCATCTGGCTTAGGGCTGGAAAGTTCACACTTCCAACGGTCTTCCACCAGTCCATAATATTGATTGGCTTCCCATCAGAATCAATACCGCGGAGTACCTGATCGCCAAGATAGCGATCCAGCTCATCTTTTTCCTCAGGAATCTCTTCTTGCCAGATGAAAACGGATCTAATGGCTCTCAAGCGTTCAGCGTCCGTTTTTTTCTGTCTATCACCGGAAGCTCCGCTCGAATCGTGTCGACGTTCTGGCGTGTTTCCAAAAACATCGGCACCACTGTTCTTGATTTTCCGTGACTTATACGATTCCTCCCAGACTTTCCGCACTAGGGTGACCTGATCCCTTCCTACATCTTTCTCCCAAGCCTTTGAAAATCGATAATATTGATCCTTAAAACGAGGATCGAGTACCGTAGCAACTGCTAAACACGGGCTCTTAGCGATTGAGTAATATATTCTCAGCTTATCTAGTGCATTTCGAAATGCTTTGGTGAAAGTTTCATCTAATTCTGCATCCTCTAGGTCCTCCAGTTGATCGATAAGATCGTTGTAAAATGGAATAACAAGCGGAAGTGTTGGATATCTAGACCCCTCGATTGCCTTTGATATAACCTCGAAAACACTCAAACCATCCCAGATCTTCTGTAGGACCTCCCATTGCTTTGGATTTATTGACCAATCTTTCAAAGAATCTTCAATCCAGCATATTTTGTCCATTGCCTCTCGTAGCTGTAAGGCTCGTTTGACCATATAGAACGTGCTATTCCAGCGAGTTGTCACATCGATAATTGGTAATAGAGGAACCAGTTTCACAAATCGGCACGAATCAATAAATGAGCTTCGTCGTTTTGGGGAAGACCGGATTCCTCTGACTAGCTGTCGAAGAAGGTTTATGACATTAACGCCGGAGTTATCGTCATTTGCGACTGTGTCCCCTGCGGGCGCGAATGTATCGATAAAATCCTTTGCTGCAAGATTGATAATGTGTGCCATACACCGCATGTGTTGAGTTTCTGCAGACCACACAATATCCCTATCTTCCAAGAGCGTCTCCAGCTTAGCACTCATGGTAAAGTTGTTTGAACCGTTGTCGGTTGTAATGCACAATAAGCGTTCACCCGATAGCATGCCAAATTCATCCAGACACTTGACAAGCTGACTAGCCATGGCGACGCCTTCATGCTTTCCAACCATCGGAATCATCTGCAGCAGCAAGTCCTGCGGCTCCCAATCTTTCGTGATGAAGTGGGCAGTAATTCCAAGAAAAGAAATATGGTTCTTCGATGTCCAACAGTCAGCTGTTATTGATACTTTTGAAGGTGAACCAACAATCAGACCTTTAATGAGCACCTTCTGCCTATCGTAAAGATCCATCTCCTTTTGCTTCACTGCTTTTGCTGTCTTTGGTGTATAGTTTGGCTGAAAAGTCTTCAGCATGCTGACAAAGAACTCGTTCTCCACAACAGTAAAAGCCTGATTGTCTGCAGCAATCCAGTCCAAAATCGATCGCCACGCTACGTCTGGATTGAACACAAAGTTTTGCTCCTTCTCCTGCGAGCCGAAATTCAATGTCTGTTGTCCGTCCCTTAGGGACGATGTCCAACAGTCCAAGCGACCTGGCAATACTTCCATGGTGGTTTTTCAGATGCCGGAGGAAGTTTTTTGTTGATCCCGTCTTATCGACCTTCTGGCTCCACTTGCATTTTGCAACCAAACATGTTCTCAGACCATTATCAACCTTATAGTAATCCTTCGCTATGCCGCCTCGACTACCTCTACAGTCCGACATGCTATCAACATCTGCGTCTGATGAAAGCATTGATGGTTGAACTGATCCAGCTGCAGGCTCCTGTCGCACTGAAGAGTCAGCAAAACTAACGTCGGCAGGAAGCTCTGGTGCATGCTGAGAAGCCGGGCCCAACTCGCTGGAGTCATTGGAAGAAGATGTGGAGCTCGGCTCTCGAGCGCTGTTGTTGCCACCGTGTCCTGATACACGTCTGCGTTTGTCCTGCATGATGTTCCCCTCGCTGGACGCCTCTGAAATTTGGGGGGCTGGCAGACTTCGCTTCCGTGTGTCAAGCGGATGACTGTCCACCAGTCTTTGGCTTGCGTTGGACGCTGCCTTACGCTTTGGTTTAACAAAGGCGGCGTCCATTTTTGCTGTGGTGTGGCTGGAACGTTACCGACTCTAATGTCCAGGTGCACAGAAAGCACAGCTCTCGAGGTCTGTCGTGGTAGAAATTGTTTGTTACAGAACTTCCGTTGTGACTTCTTGGAAAGTGTCCGGGTGGACAGAATCCTATTGCTAGTAACATTGATAGAGGTTAGTTGTACTGGGTAGAGATAACTGAAGTACGTCAATGAGTTGAGAAAGTGTCCAGGTGGACAGAATCCTATTGCTAGTAACATTGATAGAGAGGTTAGCTGTATTGGGTAGAGATAACTGAAGTACGTCAATGAGTTGAGAAAGTGTCCGGGTGGACAGAATCTTATTGCTAGTAACATTGATAGAGATGTTAGTTTGTACTTGATAGAGATCACTCAAGTACCGTCAATGAGTTAAGAAAGTGTCCGGGTGGACAGAATCTTATTGCTAGTAACATTGATAGAGATGTTAATTTGTACTTGATAGAGATCACTCAAGTACCGTCAATGAGTTAAGAAAGTGTCCGGGTGGACAGAATCTTATTGCTAGTAACATTGATAGAGAGGTTAGCTGTACTTGATAGAGATCACTGAAGTACCGTCAATGAGTTGAGAAAGTGTCCGGGTGGACAGAATTTTATTGCTAGTAACATTGATAGAGATGTTAGTTGTACTTGATAGAGATCACTCAAGTACCGTCAATGAGTTACGAAAGTGTCCGGGTGGACAGAATCTTATTGCTAGTAACATTGATAGAGATGTTAGTTGTACTTGATAGAGATCACTCAAGTACCGTCAATGAGTTAAGAAAGTGTCCGGGTGGACAGAATCTTATTGCTAGTAACATTGATAGAGAGGTTAGTTGTATTGGGTAGAGATAACTGAAGTACATCAATGAGTTGAGAAAGTGTCCGGGTGGACAGAAAATACATGCCTCGATGTCTGTTGTGATGCAAAATTGTTTGATACATACAAAACTTATATTGCGTCTTCTTGGAAAGTGTCCGCGTGGACAGAAAGAACAATAGCTTCGTTTTAGATTCTCTATCACATCGGGTTTTACTCGGGTCTGACTTTTGACCCGAGAAGGGTTTTCCTACTGGACCCGATACCCGACCCGGATCCGACCCGAAAATTTTCCATGAAAACCCGGCACTCGGGTCGGGTACATTTAGTCAATGGACCTGGACCCGACCCGAAAGACCCTAAAACCCGCCGATCCATATCTTCAGCAGAAGCAATTGAAACACGCTCTCCTCTCACAGCAGATACTACGCCGTTGGAGGGGAATCATCAGAGACTCAATTTTGGTCAATCAGCACAAAGTCAAAGTGCATCTATTCGAAAACAAAATGAAGTATCTCTTTGGTATGTCAAAGAAGCAACCACACCTTAGTAGAGACAGACATAATCTTACCCTATTTCTCCTATTAGCTAAGAAACAAAGGATCTTGTTGCAAGAAAGCGGTATTGCATAACATGGTCGGAGGACTGCTTGAAAGAGCCGTGTTATATAGTTGAAGGAATGCAGCTGGCCTCAGAAACAGGGATTCGTCCAACGCTAGCTTAGAATTCATCCAAACTGTATGTGAAGCGCTAGCCTATCACTGCATTTGATTCCTTTGGATTGATATTGGGATCAATGATACTGAAGACCTGAACACACCGATGCAATAATCAGCCAAATCCTTCAGAGCACAATGAATTCTAAAACTAATACGGCGCCAAGCTCCCAGAGAAGGAATTGGAACATTTGATCATGGACGGTAAGCATAACGTTTGTGGTTTCTGATATTTGATGACCTTGTCAATAGTTCACCAGGGGCAGCTTCATCGATTGGCCATACCACTACTTCGCCAATAAGCTTACCGAACAATCTAAATTAATTCATTCTCTGTCAAATGTATTCCTGTCATTCGAACGTAGAGTATTGCATTTTTACCCAAACATCCTGTAAGTGAAATATTCATAGTATCTAGCACGGAATGTTACCAAAACGGATATGAAGTAACGCGTGTGCGTATGAATATCATTTTTGAGATGATAGATCAAAGGGATGTGGGCGAGCGATCATCCAAAATTTAAACGAAAATTGTTAGAAGACACACCAATCACTTTGTTGATGGTTGGTGATAAAAATCAACCTTTATCAACGTCATCTTATGGGACATCATACATGTGCACCAAACCAGTTTGAGTCCGACGCCGCGAGTTATTTTGGATACAAGATTCCTTGGCAGGTCTTTGCCCTCACACTCACTCACACTCTCTCTCATGTCACCATTGGTTTTCGCAGACCGAGGTGAAACGATCCAAATGTTCAGGGCACATTAGTAATGGCATTGGATAAAAATTTACCCGTGCCGCTCTACGTGCAGATTTGATACACAGCCCCGTTTTGTGGTGCTGGTGGATACATCCCAGGCAGCCATCTACGGCTTACCGTCCAGTATCGATATGAGTGAATCTGCTTCCACTGCGTTTTTTGCTAACATGTACAGCCCACTTGTCCCCCCGTCCCCCGTCCCCCGTCCCCCGTCGCCCGTCGCCAGTCACCGTGCGCGTGCGGACATGCAGTCCCACGTGACCTGATGTGTCTGATACAAATTTTCGTCGCCTTGCCACCACACAGCTGTTTTTGTGTTTGTTTTTCCTGTTCCAGTTAGTGCCCCTCTTGAACCCTGTCGTGACCAACTGAGGTTGGCTTCTCCTTTGAACCCTTGCGCATCCTAACTTCGCGTGCTCGAACGCGCTTATCATGAACAACCAGACGGCCCAGCAAGAAGGGCCCGCTATTTATCCCACAGCTGCCCACCAACAACCACAGTACTACAGTCACTGGATTCCGATTGATCGCAGTTCCGGTACGACACCGGTACACACACAAGTGCAACATACACCTCTGCATTACCCTCCAATCCATTATATTCATCATCATCCTCACACTTTCAGTCCGATAACCGCAAATCACTACTTTGCCCCTCCACACAATCCGGCCATGGTAACTGTTTCTTATCCTTCTGATGCATCACCATCAGTCAGCTTGCCATCGTTCGCACAACCTTACTGCCCAGATCCACCTCTCCCGCCTCCACATTACCCACCCCCGCATGTATTGCAGATGGACACGTCGACCTGGCAAGCAGCATCTCAACCAGCGATCGCCGCAATGAGGACTGAGTATGACTATGCTCCGATGTCATCTTCAGCGTCCAGTGCTGTTGTTGCCTCCCTTAAGCGAGAAGCCAGTGATGGACCCGGCAGCTGCACTGCGACAGAGAGATTTTCAAATGGCATTGACGGGGCAGTCGGGGTTGATGGAAAAGCTGTTGGGACAACTGTAGGTTGGTTGAGCCCTGCCCGGAGTCCGTCGCACCGTTACAAACAGGAAGGAACCCCGCCAGACGCCGAAGGGGAAGCTCTTCATATAACCATGAGCTCCCTCGCAGTTCCATTGTCGGAGGAGAGCCCACTGCCAGCTCGAAGTCCGTCCACAGGTGGAGTGTCGGAGCTACCATCAACAACGAGTTACACCGCTTCCGATAATCCTTCGACAGCTAGTGAAACCTCCGAATATCCCGCCCCTTCTCCCGCCTCGCTACCCCTTCCTCCCCCTCCAACCAGTGTCTCCACCGCGGGAACCGAAGAAACTCCAAATTCTCCTGCTCCAGCTACCGCGTCACGGCGTACACGCCGACAGTCTAAAGCTCAAAAGCGGTTCACATGCCATCTCGAGGAATGCGGAAAATCATTCACCACATCCGGACACCTTGCACGCCACGCGCGCATCCACACTGGCCAGAAACCGTTCCAGTGCCTAGTTGAGGGCTGCACCTCCCGCTTCTCGAGGCAGGATAACATGATGCAGCACTATCGCTCGCATCAGAAGAAGCTCGAGAGATGTGGGACGAGTAGTTTGATGGTGAGGCCGCCGACTCCGCCAGATCTGAGTGCACCCGTGAGAGCGGATCGCAGGACTAGGACGCCGACTACACCTGCTTCCAGGACGCCCACTAGTGCAAGCACCCCGATACTACCGGATCCTGGGTGGATTTCCTCTCATCAGATTCATTCCAACCCGATTACAACAGTTCCGATCCAACACACTCAATACTCCATGTACTCTATGCAACCTCCTTCGATCCATCAATCGTTGCCTATGTCGCCACAGCATCCGTATGTTCATACTCACACAAACGCCTATCCGAGTCATCATGCAGTCACGGCTGGCCCGTCACAGTTGTATTATAGTCCGTCTTCTAATCCGAATGTCGATGCTTATCCACTTCCTGAGCAATGATAGTTGGTGTCGTATGTGTTCACTCGCTTTTGTCATTCCCAAGAATTACCATTGAAATCAGTATTTGTTGTGCTTTGTTTTGTCAGCGGTTGTCCAAATTGACTTGTATAATCTCGTTCATTATTTTCTTTTCGCTGCTTTTCTTCAACGATCGTTAAATGTATCATAAGGGGCTGCCATTGGGTGTTTTTCGGTCTTGCATTTGTATTGTTCCCCTTCTCCATCTGAGCTCGATCCACTTCTTGCTGACTTGTTGCTGCATTCTGTTTTGCAGTCAGTCGTTTTGGTTTCGGTTTGCTTGCTCCTCAACCTTTTTGCATATCGTCCTTTCGTTGTTCTTTATTGTTATCATCTTTTCATTTGACGATCTGGCCCGCAAGAAACATAGGATACTTTATTACTTGTGCAAAACATTTATTGTGTTAGCATGCAAGTCACCAACTTTTGTTTTGTTAAACGGTTACTCAAAAGTTCGACATTCAAATCAGTTGCTTTTTCATGTGTCTTTCTCGAAACTTCTGGTTTCATGTTTTGATTTCGCTGGTATGAAGCAAGGTTGCAAACGAGGTTGCCATTGAATAAAGAATCTAGATGTAATGAAATATCTTAACTCCATGCTTCACTCGCCTGAAGGGACAACGCGCCTCAAATTTTCGTCCACATAAAATTTTCGGACCGCCTTAACGACCGATGGTCGACACAGCTGTTGAGCAGAATGAAAGCGTTGATGCATTCAAATTCGTGCTGTACCGTAAGTATCGATTGGCTCTCCCTGCTGTTCTCTGCGTCTTTTGTCTTTTGCAAGGTTATCGCGTTCCTGCTGTGGTCAGGTTTGCTGATGCTCCGTTGATTGCAGGTCAGCTTGCACCATACCGCATCCCTGATGAAGATTACTTTCCAACGCACCAAGGCAGCATGTTCATGGTGAAGAGGTATGCTCCGAAGAAGACTGTATATTTATCGATTAACGTCCATTTGGCGCTGCAAGGCTGCTTGGGATGTATCCTCAGACAATGACGACTATGGGGCTGTACCCTCCTACAGGTTTGGGGGATTCATATGTTTGCTGTGCTCGGCATTGACTTTCGCTGTGCTCATTGAAGCGGACTGGGTTGGGAAAGTGGCAATGTGCATGAACCACAGCCCGGTTTGCGACCTTGGTATATCTTTCAAAAGTCTGAAAAAAGTCTTGATGCTAATTTTTCATCATAGGTGTCGGAGTCCTAACACCTCAAATGCGCCGGTTGGTTCAAACCACCACCGCTATGGTAGCAGAGTGTGGTAAGTTCGCTTGATGATTTCCTCCGTTAGAAGTTCAGCTGACGCTCTTCAATTCATCAGGATACTGTACTGTACGTAACTGTGATTTTCTTGTTCACCGTGACTCTAATGATCGGCTTCTCATCAGGCCCATAACTGTGGCCTCGGTAATGTCTTTCGTGGAGGATTGATGCATAAAAAAGGGCAGACAAAGCCGTTTCCGTTGGCTCTCAAGGAGATGACGGTGCAAGAACGTGCTGCTATCCGGGTCGTTGTTGCTTCCGTAAAAGTTCCTTCGCAAATGACTCCAGAAATCCGCAACAAAGCTGTTTCGGATCTGGGAAGCGAGGCCAATTATCAAATCGTGATTAAGCCAATGATTTTGATCGGTGAGACGAAAAAAAGGGAAGCGAATGTGTAGTTAAACGTTAATTTCTGTTCATTAGGCTATCTTTCAACCATCATGGAGACGATGGGTGCTGAGATCGAGGAAGAATGTTATGAATTTGCTAAGAAGGTTCTGGGCGAGCCTGGTACGAATTGGGCTGTGAACGCCGGTGCAGTTCCTCCATGGGGATCGTCTCACGCGTACTCTCCGTACCATGATCCATCCGTTCCGGACTTCGCAACGTCTTGGCTTACTCGAACAATCGGCTCAAATCCCATCACAGACATTATTGATCTGTTCGTGAACATTCCAAAAGCCAACGCGGGGAGTCCCAAAACTGATGTCCCACTCACGTCTGCTGGAATCGACGATTGGTACAAATCTGAACTTGGATTTGTGCCTCGAACATACGGTTCCGATCTGCTTGAACCTGCCCTCAAACACTGTGTCGCGTTCACTTTTGAATCGCATTTGCTGAAGGGTGCCCTGCCGGCAGTGGAGGGCGAGATATCTCCTCCTCCAGGTTATCCCGCCTCACGCGCTCACATAGCGCTTGAGACCAAACTTCTCATGGCGTTCGTGTATTTCGTCTCCGGGTCTAATGGGCTTCTGGCTCGTCACTTTGCTTATGTTTTCCACACTCGGTTCCCCGAATCTGCATCGAGCATGCTGGGCTCCGCACTTTCTGTGGCGAGACGAAACGATCCTCCGAAATCCCACACCGCACTCTCGTTTTTGTACACAATGGCGTACCTTGAGGCAAGACGCGATCGAGCTTCGCTGGTTCCCCTGACGTCCAGGGCAACTGCGCTCATACAACCCCCTCACGCAATCGTGGAGGCTTTGGGTATTCTCGGTGCATGTGCGTTCCTGCAGCGACTTGTTTCGGCAATGGATGTGGGCAAAGGGCTTGAGCCGGAGCTCGAAAAGTTCTATACTTCTGAAGATCCGACAGCGAAATGGGTGGAGTTCGAGTTGAGTGATCTTGCACCGACTGCTGGCGGTTTGAAAAAGGGAAACAGCTCTTTGGGAGCTGAAGGTGATTACGACCTGGAGCAGCTTTGGGGTGGTCGTATTAAGATTTAGATGTCGGACTCAAACCTACAATTTGTTTTCTTGCTGCTTTTCCTTGCCTGCTGGATGCCTATGCTTCTGATACCTTTGTAGCAGCTCCAAAAACATTTACAAACAAACAAAAAAAATGAAGGAAAGCATACATATGTTAGTGCTTGATCCCCAATAGTGCAAAACAAGACAATCTTAATCACAGGTAGGGACAGAAGTTTCGCTGCCACTACACCAACTGAATCGACCTTCAGGCTGGAAATGGGACGCAAAGTAATTCGCTTTCCTGACGCTCAAAAGGATTATGTTCTGGGTCGAATGCGGTGAAGAAACAAGCTGTGGTCGACTCGGTTCGCTCGGAGACTGGATTTGAGGGCATTCATTTCGTTCAATGCGATATGGCGAGCTTAAAGACGGTGAAGAGTGCAGAAGGAGGTTCTTTGAGCTAGCGGTGAGGAGCCAGAGCCGCTTTGTTGGAGTGCAACCCTGGGACGGCTGCTAGGACATCCCATGATCTCGGAGATCGCCACAGCTGCGTATCTGGATGCGGCAGGGCCGTGAACTCGAGCTCGATCAGGCACCTGCACACCAAAGATCTTGACTTTGCAAAATACAGGCAGCTTCGTGGTCAAAACTTCCGAGGAGGCGATTGCTGGACCCCTCACTCTCTCAAAGTTTGATCAGGTAGAATTGCCTCGATTCGTGTAAAATGGTCACCAAAAGCGAATTCTGATCTGCTTTTGTGTTGTGGATACCAAACTTCGAGCTGAGGAGCTGAAAGAAGGCGGCATCATTGTGTATTCTCCGGGTCCTGTCGCCACCGAAACATGGGACAAGTGTGAAGTTCTAACCCTGAGACATGCACATGATCATCGGCAGCCCGGCACTGCCTCGCCAAATGAAGGAAAACAAGCAAAGATCGCATATTTAGGAGGGGCGAAACGTGCACGTCCGACTGCCGAATCTAAAGTGAAAGGGGTTTTCATTGTAGCCCGAAGATGAAAAAATATTCAGTGGTGGTAACAGTCGTCACATGTGGGACTACGTCCAAAATGCTAGATTCTTGTGTTTTGGAAAAACACTATTCAAAGCCGCTACCCAGCGATTCATCAATATCCGTTTGATACACTGCTCTGCAAGCGAGGTGAGAGATGCTCTGATACAACACACGGCCCTCATCCCCGACGGAGGAACATACTCTTGTAGTGACGACATTTTGGATCGTGACTTCAGCATATCATGAATGGGGCGGTTGGGTTGGGGGGGGGGGGGGGGGGGGGGGGGTGGTTAAAGTTTCGGCGCACGCATCTGTGTGGTGACAATGCCGAAGTAGTCGATAAAGCACAACAAGCAACTTGTGAGCTAAACGTGATCCTTTCATATTATAAAATGCGACACAGCTCTCACATTCATGCAGCCAAACCCATGGTTCAGATCCGTTCTTTAAAACTTAAATAAAATATTTTCTACTGTACCAATTGCCGAAAACAGAATCCGCCTCACTGGAAAGGGAAAGGAGAAAGTCCTCGACCCTCTCTTCGTTTGGGTCCATATATCCCTTCCCACCCCTCGAGCCACAAAATAAGAATCCGCTCACTTTAGCGTCAGCTGCAGCACATGCACCTAGTACCGGAGCGGATTCAACCTATCAAAGGGTGAGTATACTCGATGCATTCTCCAGTGCAATACGTACATGTGCGCATGCCAAAATAGTGCGACATCCAGTGGAGGAAGGATCGCGGAGGAACTAGTTGTTCCAGGGCCTAATGTTGAATGTCACCAAAAGGAAACTGCAACATTGTAGCCAAACAATGCCTACCGTAGCGCTTCAGGAGCTGAAGCCACTTGATGTATCGCAGCTCAGCGCAGCAGTAGTATGCCCACTCCAGCATCTCTGTCCGCTCCCGTAGTTCAGCTTTTCCATCAGTTGAAAGCTGACGTGCATCCCCTTCGTCCAGCAGCCCGGCGGCGCAAATAAGGTATTCCAGCTTAATATCCTGAGTGAGGTCATCGAATCGACGGAGAAGACCGAGATGTGCCGTGATTGTTTCTGCGTCAAAATTAAAACAATTGTGAAGATCGACTGCACCGACATTCACAAACCTGTCAAAACACAGTGGTCGATCGTAACTGGATGAACACCGCCCTCCATTTGCAGCCACCACCTCGGACGCAAACCCTTTCTATTGTCGGGTGGAACAACTGAGCCGTCGCTGCGAATTTGTGCATCGCTGACATGGCCATAGCACGAACACTTTCTTGCACAGCAGATCAAACGTGGAAATTTACACTCAAGTTTGGGAAATATAATACAGCATATGACACAGAGTTGGGCCGAAATTAACGAGCGTTCGACCACAACAAACCGATTTGGACTCGTTCATCAGGAAGGTGAGGACCCTACTGGAGGCTCGACCTCGAGACTCGCCATCTCGTCGGGTAAATGATCGTCCCCTCGCAGCATCCTGTCGCCCGAATGTCCCTCGTCTTTCGGCCACAGGATCATGGCAAATGGATTCGAAACTTCGCGATCATCGGTCTCTTCGTCATCAGAATCGACTCCAAGTAATCCAAAATATGACTCTGTTTTCACAAGCGCAAACTGAAAACCCAAAAGTACATGAGCGTTTTGGCCTTGAGATCACATCAGTGTACACTCTCACCGCATCGAATCGTCTGAACCACGTCTTCCACCTCTGCAAACACTCCTCATCTCGACTATTCTCTGAGCCAGCACGTACATTCAGATGACACCCAACGATCCCGCGTCTCCCAACCCCATCGAAATACCCCGCGGCATCTGCCACTCTAGCAACATCCATCATCCGCACCTTCTCCCTCTTCACAGCATCTACAATCTTCCGCGCTTTTTCCTCCGTCACAACCGCATTCGTAACCGCTCTCACTCCCACACAGAAACTCGTCGTTTCCCCTTCATGCATCCACTCCACCTCAACCACCTCCTCAACTCCTGCACTCTCACGAATTTCACCTTGCCGCATATCTTGCTCAGCAGCAACAACCTCGTCATGCTTTCCCACATCCAGTTCTCCAGATGTGCTTGCCGCCACACTCTCTGCAACACTCTCCGCCCGACTACCTGTCCCAGACCCTGTCTTCCTCCTCTTCCTAACCTTCGGCGTTGAACTTCCCCCCTTTTCCCCCGCACTCTGCGTAAGCTCACCCTCCCTTAACCACCCCTCGCACCTCGCAACCCTACAAAACCCTACGAACCGCTTCCACATCTGCCCCGCCGCTTTTGCAACCCAGTGCTCCTCGCCATTATACAACTCCGCGTTCGATTTCATCCTCCGCATGTCCTCCACGAAATCCTCAACACGCGTGTACGACGGCTCGGCGAGGCCCTGGAGGCGCAGGGACATTGTAGAGAGGTCGACGGGGTGCAGGACGATCGCGTGGTATTCGGGCGCGTTGTCACGGATCTCGTCGACGGGGTTTAGGAATGGCGGGGCGTAGCGCGAGGATTCGAGACGGTGCAGGAGCTCCACGATCTGCACGCGCTCGAGCTCAGTGAGCGTCGATCGTGGTTCGTGTGGTTGCGAGGACGCAGTGCGTTCTCCGCAAGCGCGAGACATTGGCCCGACTCGCGAAGCTACGTAACCGGCTTCGACCTGCTCTTCTTCCTCTTCGTCTTCGTCCTCAGCGTTGAATCTCGAGGAGGTTTGGATTGATTTCAGTGGGTTTCGAAGCGGGCTGAGCACGAGTAATGGAACGTCGCGCTCGAAAGCGTCACTATAGAAACTCGATCCGCGGATGCGTTTTTTCCTGTTGAGAGTCGGTGTCGATGGTCCGACAGATGCACGTTCCGACACGTCCTGTTTGGATTTGGGCTTCGCGCGAGGGGAGGATGGGAACCCTGAAGCACGTCGGTGCCCCCCGCCAGGTGACGATGCGACACCGCGGATCTTGTTCTCCTCAAACCGATCCTGGTTCAAATCCACGCCTTCGTCCCACTCCACTGTCTCAAACGGGTCGCGTGGCACACTCACAATCTCCCCGACCCTCCTTTCCCTCCACTCCCCCTCAAGCTTCCGACTAATAGGCATATCAGTTGAACCCCACATCTCCCTCCCCCTCCCCATCGCGGTCTCCGGGTCCACGCTCCTTGCATACGCATCCACGGCCTCAATGTCCCCTTTCACGCCCGGATGCATCCAGTACCTCCCCTCCTTCACCGCTCTCTCTGGTGCCTTCCGCACATCCACCCGCCGCTTCATGAGCCTATAAACACCTCTGACAGCGCACAAGGGCACCGTCACCGGACCCGGAAGTGTCGCCCAAGCCGGCAAAACGACCGTGTCCCCATTTTCACCCTTCACGTTCACTTCATAACCCTCCGGTTGCTGCTTATACACCGTCCCTCGAACTTTGACATTCCACGACGCTACAGTCGGCTGCTGCAACCCTTCCCCCTCGTCAACAGCGTAAACCCTGTTCACACGCATAATGTACCGCCCCGCCGGTTCCTGCATCGGAAAATCTACGCCCGTCCCTGGCGGTCCCTGCACGATTTCAATGACACGCCCATCGTCAAGGTGTCTGCAGACACCAAGCAAGTCGGTCTCAGAATCGAACCGCACCCGCACAAAGTCCCCTTCGCGAATATACTCTGCCCCGAGCCTCAGAATCCCGTACTCGAACCCGGTCTTACCGTCGGACGCAGAGGTCGCAGGGTCGGGGTTATGTTGCGCTTCGAGGTTCGCGACGGGGTGTGGGTCGGCGACCGCCCAGGTATTTGCGATAGCACCGGCGTGCGAAATCGCGGAGAGGTACGCGGTCGCGAGTTCGACCTGGGTTTCGAGGGATGCTGGTAGCTGGTACGTCGGGATTGGGAAGCGGCGTGAGAAGGGGAGGAGCGACGAGGCTGTGATGTTCAAAATTGTGCTTCGGAATAAGAGTCGGACCGTGTACATTGCATCAGGGTACTCCGCAGCACCACCACTATCGCCATCTTTTACAATTTCGCGAGACACAATCCGTGCGGGCCAGAAGAACCCCTCGAATCCAAGATCCGATTCAACGTCTTCAAACATCTTCACACCCATCCTCGGCATCTCGATGCCCACCAACTCGCCTCCATCGATTCTGACAGATACCCACACGACCTCGCCCTTTCGGAACAACAGCGCAGACACTGATTTTGTCGGGACGGAGCTGGGAACACGGAGATTCGTGAGTTGGCGGTAGAGCATGCGGTTGGATTTGACCAAATCTGCGCAGAACACGCATACGCAATACGTGTAGTTCTTCGGCGCTGAGGTTGCGGATGTGAGGAACTTCAGGTGAGGGGTGAACTCGACAAAGGAGCGGTACTTCCGCCCGGAGGGGTGCCCGTATATGTACGGATCTGTGCGGTAAAAGGTTCCGTTTCGGGGTCTGCCCAAAATATAACGAATTGTGTAAGTAACCTGATACGAAAAGGGTTGTAATACTAACTCGAGATTCTGAGATTTGACGATGTGTTGATCGATGGGTTCGTTTTTCTCCATGAGCTGCTTGACGAGCTTCGTCACAAACCTGTACATTACAAAGTCAGATTGCGAAACAAGGACTTGAGCACTATTTACCAGTGGATGAACAGGCAATAACCTCTCGGATACCCGGACACTCCGAGCTTCTGCACGCCATGGGTGAACCTCGACGGTGTAGCCAGCTCCACAAAGTTATGCGATGTCGTGTCCATCTCCTTTGGTGCCGGCAGCAGCTCGATGACCCCGTCGCCGTTCCCGTTCGCACCACCGCCAACAACCATGGATTACAAATGGCTTGGACTGCTGGACAAGACTGAGATAGATCAAGTCAGAAAAGAAGAATTAGTTTTCACCAGAAGCCAAAGAATCATTAATGCCCTGCTGATTGGAATAATTGGAAGATAAAAAGTACTCGCAGACCCACAAGCAAACACCACAAACACATTCATTTTTAAACACCATGATCCACCATCAGGATTTTGGCGATACGACTTGTGGTGTTAAATCTTGAAGACTTCCTGACTGTTTCTGATTAACGAAAATTAGCCAAGCAACATTTCAACATTTCTGAGGAGCTCCAGCTTGCAGGATGATCAGCACATACAAATTGCTCGGATAGCTGGCACATTGGGAGTACGATTTGTGCAAGCAGGGTTGGCAAGCTCGTCACTATGCGCGTCACCAGCTCGGTTTGCAGAACGCTTGGGGCTAGGTCGACGGAACTGCGGGTTGGCTGGCTCGTTTTGTACTGCATGCGCGTCACCAGCACGGGTTTGCAGAACCCTCGCGACTAGGTCAATGGAACTGCTGGGTTGGCCCGCTCGTTTTGCACTTCAATGCGCGTCACCAGCCGGGCTGGCTGGCTCGTTTGCACTGCAACTGACCTGGTCGGGTTTGCACTTGCAAATATAGCAGAGTGTCACGTGTGGCGTTGTCAAAGTCGTTCTGGAAGCATTTTGTTGGTAGGAGGATGTTGAACAGCAACGGAGTGGTTCTCAAATGCTTTGGTTGATAATGATCTGTGAGAAGGGACGTTGTTCTGTTTTGAGTTGGAGAGTATGAGGGCGATGGTCGCCATGTGTTTAGCGAAGAACAAGGTACGCGTCACATTAGACTAATTTGGAAATAAGCTGACACTGCCACTGGTGCTGATACTCAATCGTGATCCAACCACCAAGTGGTTTATTCTAAGTTCCGAGCACTGTGATTGATTCAAGATACCCACATTAAATTGATCGATCCAACCACCCATTTTGTAGAGTGCACTGTCCGTCCATTCAAAGCATTCGTTACACATAATAAAGCAAAAAGTTCCAATTGTCTCTAAATCAGTGTTCGTGGAAGGTCTTGAAGAGTCTGTCGCCGGCGTCACCGAGACCGGGTGAGATATAACCGTGGTTGGTGAGGTCGTCGTCGAGGGCGCCGAGATAGATTTCGACGTCCGGGTGGGCGGCATAGAACTGTTCCACGCCGTGGCGGGAACCGACGACGCCGACAAGCTTGATGCGTTTGAGACCCCAGTCTTTGAGGACGTTGACGGCAGCGATGGCGGTTCCTGCGCAAGTGTGATAAGCCAATGATAACAGGAAGAGTGGAGGGTGCGATTACCAGCAGTTGCGATCATGGGGTCGAGAACGATTCCGAGGTCTACGCCGCACTGAGGGGGCAGTTTGTTGTAGTACTCTACGGGCAGCAGCGTGGTCTACAAAAAGAAATCCGTAGCCCATGAGCATGTCAGTCAGTGAGTTGTTGATTTGTTGCCAGCGACACAGCCAGTACAAGCAACGATGGGTCGATAAGCAACAATGTGTCTCGAGTCAATCTCGCTGATTGAGCGCAAAGCTCGCCAAGCCAAAGTCGCACTGATATATTCCTCACCTTATCTCTGTACAAGCCGAGGTGGTAGACACGAGCGGAAGGCAACAAGTGCAAGAAACCTGAGTCACGGGCGCAAAGATGGACAATCAATCACAGACACCGTACAGGCAGGTCATACAATACCATCGACAAGGCCGAGACCAGCACGCAAGATTGGGAAGAGAGCAATCTCGTCCTTGAGTTTGACAGCCTGGAACGGAGCGACGGGAGTGTCCAGCTGAAGGGCGAGAGGAGAGATTAGCAAAGAAGAGAATGGATTATAGTACTCACCATTTTAGTTTCGATCAGGTCGAGTTGAGCGGTGACGGGATAGCCGACGAGGGACGCGACTTCGGTGACGAGTTCCCTGAATTGTTTTGGTTTTACTCTGGCATCTCTCAGCAGCGACAGCTTGTGCCTGATGAGCGGGTGGTCGACGACGGTCAGCGTGGACGGCAGAGGCAGAGCAGCGGTTGCCATCACAGCAACAGCAAGGCAGCACAACGGAAACAAAAGCAAATAATGGCAGTGCAGAAGCAAAAGCAGCGATAACCATCATCAGGTGACCGTGAGATGTGCACATGTGACACGCTCTGTGCCCAGCCAAGCCGAGCGATAGATAATAATACACGATCAAAATCTCTCACCCATTCCTTCTACTACTCGCGACTCATGGCCGACCGCTCGACCGAGATCGTGGCACTGCTCTCCGCTCTAGCAAAGCAGAACACCTCCATTGCTGAAAAGGTACCGTGCTCTTCAACTGTATCTGTGGTGAGCGGTGTGTCTCACCTCTCCAAAGCTCGATCTGTACCGCAAAGAGTCGAATGACCAACTCGCTCGTCTCGCCGCTAAAGTCGACCCCAAATCTTCCTCTTCTGCCTACAAGGTCCATTCCGGTGGTATGTTGCTTGTTGCTGTTGACCTTGTCATAATGTCAACCCTACAGATCCCCACTCTACCCACCCATTCCTACCGGAGGGCGGCCACGAGGAGTCAGAGTCGGACTCGGAGTTCTCCTCCCGCCGCACTAACCCAATCTACGGCACCTCTCCTTCTACCCGCGGAACCCCGCCCTCCCCGCGTCTCGCCGCTTCCGCTCCGCCCTCCCTCTACAACCACCGTATCATCCTCACTACCTACCCAAACCAAGTTGGAATCAAACCTGTCCCGCTCCAATGGGGAGCTCCGGACTCCCAGACGCGTGGGCCTATCATCGCGTCGCGCATCCCAAACTCGATCAAAGTCAGGAACGCCATCGGTGCCCACGGCGGCTCGTACTCGGTCTATCGCGCTCTCGCCGTCGCCATCCGCGACTTGGAACCGACCCACAGGCCCAACCTCACAAACACTGAACCCGTCATCAAAATTGGCCCTTACAAGTCTTGGTTTGATCCCACCAAAATCGTTTCTATGGATCCTTGGGGTCACATGGTCGCGGACGTCTTTGCAAAGTACTTGAAGGAGGACATTGATGTTCGGCCCACCATTTCCGTCACTAAGGCTCATATGAGAGTCGCCGAGATCGAGGCCGCCGTCAAGGGAAAGAAACTCGACGTCGATGGCACCGTCGTGCTCAACAATGAGGGCGAACTCATGGTCACTAAGGTATGCTCGGTGGAAAACATTGATTATGACAGCGCCGATGTTGACATGGCAATTCTGCGGCATGCCAATTAAGTGACATGCCAAGTAAGCGTTCCTCGGCGCGAAGCGCCGATGCTGACATGGCAATTCTGTGGCATGCCAATTAAATGACATGCCAAGTAAGCATTCCTCGGTGCGAAACGCCGATGTTGACATGGCAATTCTGCGGCATATTAAGTGACATGACAATAAGTGCCATGACAACACTTGCCGCTTCGCAACGTTCCTTCACTATAAGACCGCTGCCCGGTCATGAATACCGTTTCCTTGATTTCCCACCTGACACCCTCCCTCTCACAAGGGGGCCATCGAGCCCGTATGGTACCTCCCAGGGGTCGCCCAGCGCTTCCAAGTGGACGAAGCCACCCTCCGCCGCTGCCTCTTCGAGGACACGGGCGGGATGTACCCCGAGCTCGTCACCCGCACCGACCTCAAAGTCTTTCTGCCTCCTATAGGAGGGATCTCGTTCTATATTTTTGGCAACCCGGAGTACATCGCCGACCCGACAAAGAAGCTCACGCTCAGGGTTCACGACGAGTGCAACGGTTCCGACGTGTTTGGTTCCGACATTGTGAGTTTCCCACACGGAGAAAAGCGTCTGATGAAAATATTTGGATCTCACATGTCTGTCCTGTAGTGCACTTGCAGGCCGTACCTGATCTTTGGTATCGAAGAATGCGTGCGCCAAGCGCAGCAAGGCGGCGTCGGGCTCATCGTGTACTTCCGCAAAGAGGGTCGCGCACTCGGCGAGGTGACCAAATATCTCGTGTACAACGCGCGCAAGCGCGCCGAGGGCGGCGACACGGCCGAAGCGTATTTCCTTCGCACGGAGGACATTGCGGGCGTCAAGGACATGCGGTTCCAGGCGACCATGCCGGACGTGCTGCATTGGTTTGGGATTGAAAAGATTGACCGCATGATCAGCATGAGTAATATGGTAAAGAGTGATTTTTGTAGAGCGGGAGGGAGGTTTTGTTATAACTAATGCTTGTGCGTGGTGGTTTTTGTAGAAATACGATGCGATTATTGGAGCGGGGATTCCGATCTTGGAGCGCGTGCCTATACCGGACCACTACCTGCCGCCGGACTCAAAAGTCGAGATCGACGCAAAGATTGCGGCGGGGTACTTTTCGAACACGTCCGCGCCGATCAACCTCACAGATACAAAAGGACGCACTTGGTAAGGATCAACAGGACAGCTTTCATTGAAGGCTGATTGTATTCCAGGGACGATATTAACCACTGATAGTGTGACGTGGAAGTTACTACACCAGAGATCAGATTTCTTTTAAATCTTTCACAGTATATTTTGCACGTGGAAGGGGACCTTGGTGACTTTTCTCTATTTCGAATAGTGTGGTGGGACGGGCGAGTTCAACCTCCAACCAGCTTTTGATTTTTAGCTTTTAACAATCTCCGGCAATTGTTTTCTCCTTTCGTTGATTTGCTTAATGGCATTTCAAGTTTGCCCTTTGAGATTCTTCAATTGTAGTGTGAGCATTAGGAAATACAAATTGCTTTTCTTTGTGCACTTGTTATCTTTTAGCTTTCAGGACAGTCGGTAGGCAAACGCAAAGTTCCTTCCACCATATGCCTTTATGAGCAGAGAATAGAGCACGCTTCTTGGCAGAAACGGTCTCTGCAATTCTTTTTGGGGATTTTCAATCGGCAGAATGACTTTCGGGAATTGACAATGATCAAATTTTGATTTTTGGTTCCTTTCGTCATTGTGATGCATTGGTGGCCATGCCCGTGCAGTTTATTGCTTACTCCAATGGCGAATCCGGTCACAATGGGTCTCACCGTCAGCAGGAAGAATCGATGAACTGAATGTCAAAAGGGTGGCCAGGTTGTTTCTCAGCTAGTTCTTTCAGACACATGTTGCCTCGCAGCAAGCTCCCCAAGAAACGGTGCAAACAAAATTGTCCAAGGCATCCAACTCCGTTTCATCACCATAACTGTTTGATCTCATTATTTTTGATGATGATCAACCAAGTTCAGGTCGGCACACCCTCTGCCTATGGCGCTGCGCCAGGAAACAGGCACTGTTGAAGCAATGTGAGATTCAGCTGTCCTCCGGGCTTTTCTGGTAGTTGGCGTACTTGCTGAAAGGGTTCTACTGCCTGTTTTGCGACAGATGCAGCTCTGGAGTGGTCATCTAGCTCAAGGTGACGGGAAGTGGGCAGTTTAAAGGTCGCTCGTGGCGAACGTGACGTCTACAACTTGTCAAGAATTTTGAGAGGAACATTAGACTGTCGTGATGGTTGCTTTAGGTTAATCAGTTGATTGTCTGAGATCTCAAGACCGTCAAAGATATCTTGATCCATGCTGTTGTCATCGATGGAGCGAAGATGAAGGAGATTGATTTCTTCTCTTTCCTGCAGTTGTACAAGTTGACCAAATGCACTCCTTCTGGAAGGTGAAGGTCCTCAAATGTTTCACCTTCACTAGAGCGCTGGACCCTATAAACTTCATGGATGGAAGGATGGTAGTGAGACAGTCGGAGTGGGGGAGATTGGAATACGCCCATAGAGACTGATGCTAGGAGTGCTGCATGTTGCAGAAGTTTCGACTGCAAGTAGAGAGTCGTCACCAGGGATATCGAAATCGTTGTCGAAACTCTTGCGTGGTTCGATGTCAATGAATATCGGTGATGGGTGACAGAATTGTTTCCATCCACATCTGCACAGATATTAAGCAGAGTAACACTGGATCTTGGGGTGCCAACTGGTGTCCGAGTCGAACTGGGCCGCAAGTTCATGCTCTTCGTCGGATTGGTGGCTCAAAGGGTGGTCCGAAATTTGGTAATCCGCCCAGGATTTGTCGTCATCCTCAGCATCCGCCACTAGCATTGACCGTGGTCGTGGTGTCGTTGGCGAATGGTCATCCTGAGATGTTGCATCGTGTGCGCTGATTCGCATGGGACACGTCGCGCGTCACGTCCCACGCTTAGTGCATGGCAGTTAGGGCAGTTATGATTCAGTGCGCCACAGGATGGGGGCTACCAAATCGGGACTAATGGCCATTATTTTCTTTTTGTGCGAGCGGCTTTTTTCATCTCAACAATCATGAGGTGAGTGCTGCACCACGGCAGAGTGAGAAACGGAGCATCGCTGATATGCGCGCATTGTGGCGATTATAGCGACGAAAACCAATTCAATGACATTGCAGAGGGGGACATTGAGGTATTTTAGTTGAATGATGACTCCATTCGACTGGCTCACATTTTCGTCATTTTCAGTCCAACTGGGATGAGGTTGTGGACCGATTCGATGACATGGGTCTTCGTGAGGAGTTGCTGCGTGGTATCTACGCCTACGGGTATGGTTTGCTTGAATGCACCACCCTTTTCGGCGGTTTTTGATGTGCTGTCCCACCTTAGTTTCGAGCGCCCTTCAACCATTCAGCAGCGCGCTATCGTACCGGTGTTGAAGGAGCGCGACGTGATTGCCCAGGCACAGTCAGGAACCGGGAAGACTGCCACATTCTCTATTTCCATCCTCCAAAAGATCGACCCTGCGAAGAAGGAGACCCAGGCTCTCATCCTGGCTCCTACGCGTGAGCTGGCTCAGCAGATTCAAAAGGTCGTGGTTGCCCTCGGCGACTACATGAACATTGAGTGCCACGCATGCATTGGTGGTACCAACGTTCGCGAGGACATGCGGAAGTTGGAGCAGGGTGCGCAGATTGTGGTCGGTACCCCTGGTCGTGTGTACGATATGATCAACCGCAGGGCTCTGAGGGCGGACAGCATCCAGATGTTTGTGTTGGACGAGGCCGATGAAATGCTTTCCCGGGGTTTCTCGGAGCAAATCTACAACGTCTTCCAGCTCCTCCCTCCCCAGACCCAAGTTGTTCTTCTTTCCGCCACCATGCCCGCTGAAGTTTTGGAAGTGACGAAGCGCTTCATGCGCGACCCTATCCGTATCCTCGTCAAGCGCGACGAGTTGACGCTCGAGGGTATCAAGCAGTTCTTCGTGTCTGTCGACAAGGAGGACTGGAAGCTTGACACCCTTTGCGACCTTTACGAAACCCTCACCATCACCCAGGCTGTCATTTTCTGCAACACTCGCAGGAAGGTGGACTGGCTTACCGAAAAGATGCACGCCCGCGAATTCACAGTTTCTGCTATGGTAGGGAATAAGGATTTGGTATTTTGATATACGTTATAACTTTTTTTGAAAAGCACGGTGACATGACCCAAGCCGACCGTGAGGTCATCATGAAGGAGTTCCGTTCGGGCTCTTCTCGTGTGCTCATCACCACCGATCTTCTCGCCCGTGGTATCGATGTGCAGCAGGTCTCTCTTGTAATTAACTACGACCTTCCCACCAACAAAGAAAACTACATCCACCGGTAGGTCTCAAGTTGTATGTTTCACAAATGTGAAATAATCCATGCTTTGCCAGTATCGGTCGTGGTGGACGATTCGGTAGGAAAGGTGTCGCCATTAACTTCGTTACCGTCGATGATGTCCGCATGCTTCGTGAAATTGAAACTTTCTACAACACCCAGGTGAGAAATATTGTTCGAAAGTACTTTCCATAGGCTAACGGGTTCTGAATACAGGTTGAGGAGATGCCCCAGAACATTGCTGACCTCATTTAAACGTCAGAGTGTTTCTCGGAAAAGAGCACAAACCCAAAAAAAGGTTCATTTCCCAGTGGCTACTTAATGCCCATGTACCGCGCTATTATTGCAAGTGCAATAGATTTTTTATCACGTCTTAAATATTTTTGGAGTAAATGTCACAGTACAATCAGTTTGTTTGAGGTGCAAGTGCGGCAACAAGCTATTTCTGCCACCGAGCCGCGGAGCAAAACGCCGCCGCCCTTTTGGACCCCGTAGTATTTTTGTCGTAGATGTTCAGTCGATTTTTCTGGCTCCGAGAGTCTTCTGGAGCTTATGGGGTCACCTGTTATTGCAGACCCCTGTTTGAATTTCTGGGCGAGCCGTTGAACTTGGTCCATCAGTGCCCTAAAAGCTTGTACATTAGCACGGTCAAAGGAATGAGCTGAACGTACTTTCGTTCTTGCCTGTAGAGAGCAATGTAGTCCGGCAAAGAGTCCAACTCAGCTACAGTGAATGGGTGAAGGTTTAGCAAACAACAAATCTAGCATTTTCCTTGTTCAAACCAGTTAGAAGGGTATTCTTGTGTCTTTCTTCGCCAAGTCGCTCCAGTATCTCTTTGTTCTGCACTGTAAGCTGCTCCGCCTGGAACTGAAGAGTCCCATTGTGAACTAGTAAGCTCTCCGATTCTTCCTCTGTGATAACGCGGGACGGTGTGCCTTTCATAGACGGGGACGTAACTCCCACATACGCTGGAGACTTTGACGCAGCATCAGCTTCTCGAGCGACGTAAAGTTCACGGGCATACGACTCATTCATTTCGATCAAGCTGGCAACTTCCTCTTGCAAACTACCCCCAGCGTCATCAGAAACCTAACCACAATTTGGCAGAAAGTATGCTTACCATGTGATCGTGCAGTTCAGCTCTGCATTCAGCCTCACCTGCGGATCTAATTCGTTTCCGGTTTCGCTCACCCGACTTGATCCAACGGTTTGCTCATGACGGACCCCCTGAATATCGCTCTCCATATATCGAATTTGAAGTTCCAAAGATTCACGACTCGTTGTTGACTCGTCCAGTGCGCCTTGCAACAACGAAATTTGTGCCTTGGAATTTTCAAAGCTCGCCGATAGCTCTTCGATCTGGAAGCGTAAAGAATCGTTGTCGTTTTGGAGATACTGCATCTCGGCAGACAGTTGAGAACCATGACCTTCGGATGCATCTTTCTCCGCACGAAGGTCACTGATTTCATTCAGAAGATGGTTTACGTTTGCTTCCATCGAGGTGTTCGTGCTTCTCACATCATTAAGTTCACGCAAAAGACCTTCTTGCTCCTTAGATGATGCTTTCAGAGTGGATTCAAACTGTGCATGAGCTTGCTCGAGATGAGACTCAGCCAGTTTGAACCTCTCCCGCTGCTCGCTCAACTCCGATTCAAGATCAGCTAGTTTATTTTGAAGGGAAGCGCGGTCATCTGCGGCCTTGCTCAGCTTCCCTTTCAATTGTGCAACGATGTCGTCTGATTTGCTCGTGACGTTAGAAGTGATTGCAAGCAAGTCAATGTTTCTGTTCAACTCGTCCCTTAGTTGTGCGATTTCGGTGTCTTTGGCCCGAATTCGATTGTCTTGATTGAAAGATAGCTGACCTACTTGATCTTGGAGGTATTGTACAGTTCTGTTGAGTCGTGAGACTTCGAGGTCGTGAGCGAGGTCTGCGTCGTAAATTCCCTGCTGGGTAGCTGCCAGTGCATCCGACTTTGATGTGAGCTCAGACGTCAAAATTTCCACTCTCGAACGGATGTCCTCATAGTCTTTCTGCCAACGTCCTTCCACTTGCTGCAACTGAGACTGATTTTCGGCAATTGCTTTAAGCAAACTCTCCCGCTCGTAGGCTAAATCCCTGATAGCATTCTCTCGTCGGGATATCTCTTCCATCAATGCCACCTCTTGCGCTTTGGACCCCTGGAGCTTTTCAGCCAAACTTGCTTCCCGCTGCTCCTGCCCAGAAGAAATCCCCAATTTCGGCGATTCGTTTTCTCGCCGTGCCTTGATGAGTTCTGTTTCCAGGTTTTGAGAATGCATTGTGATTTCTTGATTTGCATGCAAAAGCTCTTTGATTTTCCTGTCCTGGGCCATCTGGGAGTCCCTCAGAAAGCTCAGTTCCTCTTCTTGTTTTGCAACCAGTTCGTACAACGTTGGTGTGACCTGTGAGAAATAAAATGAGAGGGTAGATTCGTTGGGGCCGGAGGGGCCATACTCCGTCATTGGATGATGAAATGCTTAGCAGGCGGCGGTGCGATGATTCCTTCTCTGTGTGGGTGGTGTAGGTGTTCATGTCGATGGAGGAGCTGACTGATGCACGATGGGACATGGAGTGCGCTGGAGGGATAATGTATGGTTCATTGCTAGAGATCAATTGCTGCAATAAAAATGTCAGAGAACACAGTACAATTGTGTGAAGTAGATTTCCACACCGATTCGTAATGAACAGAGGGTCCGCCATGGCTACCCAAGAAGATCAGCTAAGCTTGATAAACACTAATGTGCGAGGTGCAGAGCCCACCTAACGCTCGTCAATGGAGGGGAAGATACCTCCGAGGAGACTTCTAATCCCGACGCCTTCTTGCGCTGGAAGTTTTTGAGCTGAATCCATGAGCGCTGGTTGAGATCTAAAAATGCACAACGCCGCTCCAGCCATCCCCACCTTCTTTCGAGCTGCCGCGAGCTTCTCATTCCGAGATTGGAGAGGTATTGGTGCCACTCGTGCTGCTGCGGTAATGGATGCCATTCGTGGCAGCCACCACAGCCACAAGGACCACCAACTGCCATGATGCACCACCTGGTTTGGAATCTCAAGCTGCTCGCTCTCTCCACCCTCAGCCTCTACGTGATGTGCTGCTTTTTCTGGTACCGTATGGTCAGATATCTCAGGAACAGACACGGGATAGCCCTCGCTGGTCTGCGCTTCGGATGGCTGCCCTTCGGATGCAAACTCTTCGGGAACAAATCCCCTGGCACGGAAAAGGGGATCACCTTTCTCTTCGACGGAATCGGAATAAGATTCAGGTCCCTCACACGCTCAAGTACGCACACTGCTTTGTTGACCTTTGTGATACGCCCGATTACCGTGGAAATCCGGTATCCGTATCGCTGCGAACGATCATACTCCAACGTAGACTCATCGACAAGAAAGAAGCGCTCCATTGAATCACGATGGTGGAAGTCGAAATGGGCGAAAAGCATCGGAAGTGAGCTTGTTTCGTTCGTGACGCGGTTTGTGGATCTGAAAGCCGAACCTATCATTGTCAAAATCTTTGCTCCCGGCACGACGGACCCTTCTGTGACGTATCGTGTGGACGCAATACGGCTATGGTGCACAAAACAGAAGAGTATGGAGACGTCAAACAATCATATCGGAATACATCTCGAAATTGGACCTGTACAACTAATCTACTCTGATCAAGGTATGCAGAACCCAGCCACATCCTTGCTCGTCCTTTAAAACCTAATTTTGTTGCTACAGATGCAATTGACACCTCAATCCTTAGTACAGCGCTACCGATAGTTGGAGAATTGCAGGTCGATGAAAGTACTGGTACAGTTACAGCAAATGCTAAAATTTCTGGTACAAATGTCACGCTCTCCCAGCTGAAAAATGCCGCGCAGTGTTTTGCAGAATGGGAAAGATCGAATACAGTGAATCATGTGGCTAATGTTGTCGTCCGAAGTATTGATCATGTAAACTCTGCAAACATCGCTTCTGAAGAAAACAAACTGCATCTCTTGATAAGAAACATTCAGCGCTATTCCGGGCTCATCAGTATTGTTATTGAAAATACAGCCATAGTATTTGAAGCAAAATTAAATGGCAAACTGCAAGAGTTCAAAACAGTGGTTGAATATGTTAAGCTTGAGGGAACGACTGGAACTCAATGCTCATTAGCATTTCAACAAGAGATGGCTGGCTCACTTGCATTTACACAAACAATGGGTGGTCCACCAGTGATTCAATTATCTGCACAAATGAAATCAATCAGTGTACAGATGGCTGAAGAATTTTCAGTTCATGAAACTTCAGAACTTAATGTAAAACTTTTGGTTAATGCAGATAGAAATGTGCAATCCACTCCAGATATTCTTGTGTATTTAGATGTTTCAAAGCCAGTGATATTACTCCCATACACTATTCTAATGGATATTTTGAAACATGCCAAAGACAGAGGTTAGTCCTGTAATCTAATTTGACCACATAATAAACAATCTTCTAGAACCATCTTCTTTGAGAAATAAACCAAATCTGCCTGAACACCGTCTTATGCAAATTGTTTCACTTCTGAAATGTATTCAGTTCAGTTCAATTTTCAAAATTTCAGATATATCTGCGGGTTTAATATGCAGAGATCTGTTTGATAATCTTGAATCGTCTGTTAACATTAAGACTGTTCATTTAATGTGCAACAATATCCCAGAGCAAATTAATGATAAGTTAGCACAGTTAGGTTCAGACAGTAATGCGCTTCTGCAGTTCCAGTTGTTAATTAAGGAAATGTTGCTGAGTAATAGCTCAAAAGATCTATCTACAAAGATAATCATTGTAAGATCCACGATGCTAACCTGTGGCGTGGCGGAAAGCAATAAGAACAAAGATTCTCAAAAATTTTCTTTCACTCTACTTCCAGAACTAAAACTCAGTAACTTGACAGTGAATCTGTTTAGTTTCCTGCAGCATGAAAAAGCATTTTTTGAGCTATTTGAAAATGTTAGTAAGAATCACTTACCTATTCTTGGAAACATTGATGAAATATCAGTCCCCAATACACATGAAAAGAAGTCTAGTCCATTTGAGATAAACATATATGCAAATTTTGCTTTGGAGCATTTGAAGGTAATTATTGGGGATCCGCTCATGCAGCGGGGCACATTTTGTCACATTTCAAATATAAGCGGAGTAGCTGAAAATTCACCTATCTCAAAATCTTTCTCTTTGATTTCATCAGGCATGAGTTTGTACACCTCCAAAGATGTTCTCAATGAAGATTTTAAAGATAACAGAATCAAAACAGAGATTCTCAATCTTCCGCAGATTGCAATAGTCATAAATATGTGTATGTCTCAAGATATTGAGCTTATCATAGAACAAATAGATTTGGGATTCAGTTTTGAAATATTTACTGCAATGTGTTTATCAGCCTTTGGCATACTCAGGCTTGTAAGAAGATGCAAACTACCTGTAAAATGCCAAAAGCAAATTGACAGAAACACAACTCATACACTCATTAACACAAAATTACATATAAATACATGTCATTTGTCAGTAACACTACCAGAAGCTGTTTTGCTTGTTCTTGAAATCAATTCTATTGATATGAACTTGAGAAAAGACCAACAGAAACTATCTCTATTCTCTTCAGTTGGTCGAATATCAATGAAAGTATCAGACTCCTCATATCCAAGGCTTGCTGCTAGGATACCCTTTTCTCTCAACTCCTTTGAGATTCAAGGTTCAGACAAATCCTTTGCAGAGAATCTCTCACAGCCTTTATTCTCAGTCGCAGATATTGCTGTTTCATTAAATAAAGGAGGTTCATCAGAGACTGTTAACCTCAATCATCAAATTAATATTACAGTTAATGCAAAGTCACTTTTTATTCACATTTTCTATGCCCTTGAGATTTCAAATATTATTGAGAATGCTGTGAACTTGCAAAAGGGATGCAAATATCTTGCTCAGCAGCACAGTAGTGCATTAGAACAACTTGAATCTGGTTGTTTAGTTGACGACAGAGATGATTGGGTTGGTCTTCTTTCATCTGTAATCTTAGTACCTTCTCCAACAATTATTGAACCAGAAAGTGTGCCCCATGTTGCACTGGATGTTGAGAATATATCAGTTCAATTTGATGATTCTCCCTTTGAAGCAAATTTAAGATTAAATTATCATGATGGTTTTGATGAGCAAATGAAGAGAATTAAGCGATACAAAGCATTTGCCAAGAAAGCTGCTGCCTTGCAATTGAACCCCTCTAACTTCAACAGGCAGTAGGTGCACTCGATAATTTAAAGACCCTTACTGATCTACATTTTAGAGACCTTGAAACAGCTTGGTGGAAACTACAGGAATTCAATTCAAATCTCTGGATTAAAGGTGTTAAGTCAGATATCCATAATAGGTGTCGTCAAACAAGCTTGGTCATGTTTACTCTAGAGAACTTGAGACTGGTTTTGAGTAAACCAATACTTCCAAAATCAACTGTTGCAGATTCCATCAATGCAATCGATTACCAAACACCAGCTAACATTAAGTATACATTATTGTTTCCGGCTAGTATTTCAATCTCATTCAGTAGAGTTTCAATAAGATTACGTGACTATCCTGTTGAGTTTCTTAGCATTGCAAATACTATAGCAGAAACAGATAACTCAAAAAGAGATGTGATTTGGAATTCTAAAGGATTATTAATTGTTGCAGAAGTAACAGCTGGTGATGAATCTCAGAGAGTTATCAGTATGTCCTCTTATGAAGACAACATTGGCATCAGTTTCTCACGCACAATAAATCCACCAAAGTTCTACCTCCAGACACATACAAATATATTTTCTCAAACAGCAATTAACTTTACCTGGGGAGTAGCTATGGAAGGAGCTGTAGCAGATATGGTCCGTGCCATTGACAGTTTCACAAAACCAAATATTGACCCAAGTGTTCCTGTTGGATGGTGGGATAAAGTCCGAATTCTGCTACATGGGGAAAACACAATCCAAACCTCAGAATCCAGTTCTTTTTGTTTCCAGATGCTTGGCTCATTTACTCCCTACTATCACCCAGCAAAGCATTTTGGAAGTGAAGGTTTCAACATCATTCTCACAAAAGGATTGTTTATACAACTTGGTGGTGAGCAAAATGATTCCTTAAAATCAGTTATTCAGTGTGGGGAGCTTTGTCTATGTGCTCCTCTGCATACAGTTAGCACTTCTCAAACTAGCGAGATCCAAGAAACCATCTTTAGATTAAGTGGAGGAGTTGAAGTGCGCATATTGCTTAAATTCCTAGTGTATGAAATGTCTAAAGCTGGAATGATTGGACTTCGGGAAATTGAACCGTGGAAGAGACATTCATCAATAACACTTCGAGCACCTAGGTTTTGCAAAAAGGCGACAGAAGATAAGGTAAAATATTACAAGAATGTTGGATTATTACAATCTGAAACATAAAATGTAGTTTGAAGACTCATATGAAGGTTTCAGAACAAGCAGCATTCATATTGATGCTCAAATCTTGTCATCTCAACTGGATGATTACCGCACCAATCCCTTTACCAGTTCATTGTTTCTTACTCCAGATTCATTAGATCGATTCAGAAGAATAACTCCTCTTTTTCAATCCCCACTTACTGCTTTACCAATAAGGCATGGAAAGTTATTCATAAATGAACCTATTTTACATAAGAAGCCAAAGTTAAGCAGATCAATTGGATACTTAAAGTTCAAATTTCAGGTACAACCACTTCTATTAGGCCTTATACATGAACTTGAGGAGGGGGATGGTGGGGTTGGCATACGATGCAGAGCAGATAAGATTGATGCCAGTTTACTGCTAACACAAAGAACTGTGCAGTCTATTATGCTCGATTATGGTTTCAAGGAATTTGGTTTGAATCCAGATCTTGCTCTAGATGTGAGCATTCCACGTAGCACAAAACGTTGGCGATTTGAATCTTCAAAAATACTCTTCTCGCAAGTTGAAGCTCGTACTGTAACATTTGGGGCAGCAAATAGACTCATTGAGGTTGATTCATATGATCAAGACGTTGGTTCAAATGTAGATCATGTCAACTTAGCTGAAGAATTTGAGCAGACTAAACAAATATGGACAACTTCAGATGATTACAAATGGGTCTCTTCCCCACTATATGAATTGCTTATGATTCCTTTCTGCTGGTCTCCTCATATTGTTTATACAAAAAATAATAAAAACATCTCTTCAGGAGAAGAAACTATTTTTCAGTCTGATGCAGGTAACAGTTTATGTTTGTCATATTTGTCTGGCTAATAGGAATCTTGCAAGATCAACACAATATACAAATGGGCTTTTTGTCAGAGAGACTATCAGAAGTCCAACGGCTCATTGACTATTACAAAGAAATACAGAAAGCATTTGAGTATAGGATGACCATCTTTTTTGATGATTCAATGAAGCAGGTATACTGTAATACCTCTATCGCATACCTCATAATTTACTCGAAGCTATATAGTTTGCCGAACTTATGAAGGAAAAACTCTCAGTTCTTTTTGAGAAGAAAATCATTATTGAAAAACATATGAGAGAGTTGGAAAGTTTTGTGCAAACCCCACAATCAGGTATCAGTTTGGACTACTGAATAGGTTTCTTGTACATCTATTAAATTTTCTTGCAGGGAGAACTTTCTCAGCATTTACACGTGATACACAAAAGTTTGATCATACATATATTATCCATAATATCCAATTTTTGTGGAAAACATCTGTACGCAATACAATTTTCAAGTTTATTGACTTGCAGTCAAAAGATTTTGCTGTGAGATATTTTACTTCGAACAGCTCTACACGGATGCTAAGGGATCTTATTGTGTCTTTGGAAGCAAGCCAAAAACCAATTTCACAAAATGCTCCCAGCAGACAGGAAGCGCTCAACAAAAGGCCTGCTAATTTATCAAAGGCACCAAGTGGAATAGATCCTGGATTGCAGTTATCAACTCAATCAATTGCCCAAAGTCTATTAGATAAGCTTGTTAGTGAGCTAGGAAATGATATCAATGTCCCAAATGAAACAATGGTTGCAAATAATGATTCAAATGCAGGATCTGGTCTTAAAGCTCCACAAACTATGATTAATGATACAAAATTGATTGACAATCTACCATCAGGATCTTCCATCGAGAATAACTTTGTAATTGAACTAATTAATCCTCAAGTAAGTCTGCAATGGGAAGAGATGGGCCAAGTCCAATCTGTTTTAGTTGTCGCCAAAAAGATGCAAATACAGTCTTTGGAAATTGTTGACAACACTATAGTGACAAATCCACAACAAGCAGAGAAAAGCAGCAATTTCATAGCTTCACAGTCATTGGACTTCTCGTCAAAAAGCAATATGGCTGAGATATACAGACAGCAAATCCTTGAAGACGATCTTTTAAAAAGGGAGCGAGTCATAAAAAGCAGGTCTGTTCTCTCTATTAGCAAGGCACAGCTTTTCATTGCAAGGAAATCTGATATTGATAATGGTGATGAATCTGACATAAATCATTTCTTGTTACACAATCTAAAAGAGAGATCTATGTTTTCATCTTACTTTGGGGAAAACAATATTCAGATCAGTGACTATCAATCTGCATGGCCTGTTTGGGTACCTCTTGAATGTTTTATTGATCACTTGTCACATCATGGACATCTCCAACAAGTGGTTGAAGAAACCAATGCAAGTCTCTATCATGATAAGATTAATCCTTTGTTCATCGAGCGTATGCAGAATAGCAGAGCGGAGCATAGCAATATTGACTCTTTAACTGATTCATATTATGCATCATTTCCAAACTTCTCAATTTCAGCTAATTCAAATCAATACTCAATTATAGTTGATGTTATCAGCAATCTTCTCATTTATAGTGACCCTACTCAAGGAGAGCGAAATGAAAAGCTCAGAAAAATGAAGCTTGCACTTGATCAGATGATTGATGTTAAAAAGGTCCTTGATACAATTGCTCTACTGCAGGAAAAGATTCGTTATGTGGATCTATTGTTGCGGAATGGTGTGAATGGCATTCAAGGTGGAAGTGAAGACTCGTATATCTATTTCCCACCAAGAGAAATTGCCAGAGAGTTTTCAGATGAGCCAACCTACTTGCAGCTGAAGAAGTGCATAATTCAATTTCATGATGAATTGTACATCACAATGGCTGCTCTTAAGCAAATTTGCATGACAAATCACAACGTTAACTCTGAAAATGCTGATACAGATAAGCAGTTATCTCAAGTTAATATTAAGGCCGGAACTCTTGTTTGGATTATGGTTCTTGACTCTGGAGACCCTCTTTGCAGGATCTCATTGAATAATATCCAGTTTGTCAACATTCATTATCAAAATCAGTCCAGTTTAAAAACTGTCAATGTTGATCTATTGAGTGTCGAGAATTTATGGAATGCTTCAATATCCTTCCCAAATTTAATATCATCATACAATCTTGCTAATTCTGATCTTGATCCTATTCAAAGAGGTCGCAACCGTAGAAATGATTTTAACAAACATAAGATGCTCCGCATTATTTGGCGTGAGATGGCAGCAGTTGCTGGCATTCAAGTTGTGGATCATTTTGAAGTAAATATTGCTCCACTACTTTTTCAAATGACCTATGAAATTGGTAAACATATGATGAAGTATCTATTCCCTGAGAAGCAGAAGTATGGAAGTGAAAATACCCACCAAAATGCAAATCTTGGCACTGAGAGGAGTAAAAATATGTTGTCCACTACTGGTACAGGTGAATTCTCAACAAAAATGGTTTCGAAAGTTGGCCGTAATGCTGGAGGAAGCACTTTTAGCCAGGCAGGGGACAAAAGAGATGCAATTTCAGGAAAAACAAGTGATTCAGCAAATGAGTTACTTCAAATGCAATCAAGAGCACTTCAGAACAAGTCATTTATTTATATCAAGGTCCCTGGAGTTGAGCACTGTTTAAGCTACAAAGTAAGCTTTTCTGCTTGTTTATAGTGGCATTGCTGAAACAGCAAATGATGTAGGGATTAAAAGATAAAAACTTTGAAGATTTGCACAACTTCTCCTTTAAGATGCCAACACTTGAGTATCGCAATAAGACATGGACATGGTACGATTTTCTCAATCAGGTCAAGAGAGGTATAGTAGCAGCATTTTTAAATGTGGTGTCAAAACTGAAATATTCACAGATGCTGTAAAGGCTGTCCTTGCAAACTCTGGTGCCCTTATTAGAGAAAAACTGATGTCACATGGCAAGAAAGGCCACACAAATATCTCATCTTCTGGAAACACATCAGACTGACAATGTCATGTTGTATTCATGTATTTATTTATACTGGCTGATTCGGAATAACGATACTATTTCTTTGTAAATAAATATTGTGGTCTTCGTTGTTTATTGGTTGTATTTATTTTATTTCTGAAAATATTATTTCCTGGCTTCCTACTGGGCAAGATAATGTTTCCTTCAACAGACAGGCCCTTCTTCACTTCAGGGGGGGAGAAAGGTAATCAGAACCACAAATGTTGTTTGATGTATCATTGATACGGCAGATTCATTGCCCACGAACCTCATTTCAGAACTTTGCAACGCATTCATTGTTCTCAAACTTGACTTGCAGTGTAGACAACATGTCCAACATTTAGAAATAGTGATGCAAGTACTAATGAGACATGTTGAGACATGTGAAGCTCATACAGGACAGTGGTATTGAAGGATTGTTTAGAGTGGAGGGAGCTGACTGTGATTTTCATTATCAATATAAAGAATGAACTACGTAAGGATGGGATAGAAAACAAGAGTTTGACAACCATTTATTACTAACTCCTGCTTGACAAACACTCAGTGATCGATTGCCATGACAGCACAGCTTGTATTGAATAATCAGAATTTGAATATACAATCGGTTTTCCCTTGAAGCACCGATGTAGCTCCTGAGGACCGAGCTCTCTTGGATGCTTTAATCAAACAATGTTCCGCAGGACAAGAATTACTAGTTTACATTGTTAATTCTTGCAGATGGGGGTGTTACTTGATCACATACCAGAGTCCCCACGAAGGAACATTTTGCTGATGAATCGATCCTTGTTAATTGGACGCGCCTTCTTCTTCCCCTTCCCAGCACGCGGCTGCTCCGTCCACATCTAATTGTCTCGAGTTAGTCACGGTCAACTTTTTGCATACGCAACACGTAATTACTTCTTTCACGTTTTCGAGAACCATGTTGCAATGGCGATCGCTGGGAAATTAAAAAAAAATCGTTAAGTCAGACTTCGCTGACTGATATGTCTGCGACCTACAAAGCCTTCACCCTGGCAAGCAGTTTCCGGTTGTTTCTGCAGTTGATCAAAATTTGAGTGTTATTTTTAACCGACTGAGTAAGAACAGAGAGCGGACCGTTGTTGAACTCTTGCTCTTCGATGGCGCGAAGTTCCTCCTCAGTCAACTCACTAAACAAGCAATCAGAACTGCGTCCGCGTTAACGTTTGTAGCAATATAAAAACCTCTTTGGCTTCGACCTGACAAATCAGTAAATCAGTCCGTGTTCTTTTGTTCGTTCCACCTCCCACTCACGACATGGCTGGGTGGCTGGGTTGTGACAACCTCACGTGTCCAAGGAGTTGTCCAAATTACAGTCGGCCACTCGAACTCGCGGGGGAAGTTAATCGCACAAAAAATACTTGCAAAAACGAATGCGACATTGCGATTGACTACCACAGCAACTCCATAGAATCAGTCACGAAATCTTCATCAATTCAATAAGGCTAATCCCCGTTGTGGGGTGGGCAGGTATTTGTATCCAAACTTCATAACAGGAAAGGAAATCAAAGCTGACAATGATTCTCAGTGACGGGGACAATCCATTCACGGGAACTCAGGATCCCAATAGATAATAAAACTGCTTTGGTATCTGAAGTGCACCGCTCTATTCTGCAAACTCTTCGACTGCGGCGCTTGTGTTACGCCAAGTTGCTGAAGCAATGCAGCCTCGAAAGTCATTATGCTGAAAAACAAAACCTCAACGACATGGGCAGCGTTTCGAACCACTTTGGGATTGAGTGACGGTGAGTCTAATAATTTCGAAGGCAAGTGTATCTGTCGCTCATTTGACTTAATCATCCGTCGTCTTCAATCTCCTGAATTAGATGGATTATCATTAGAGGGAGAAGATTCTGAAGGAAAAGTAGTGTCCGTACCGCTTTCGGTGGATAGCGTCGTTGTCGCCTGCAACTACTGCAAGAAACCGGTTTTACAGACTGCTCTTGCTTCCCATATTAGTAAATTTCCGTCTCATTGATGAGCTCAGTCGCTTAAAAGCTCTTTCTAGACAACTGTGATAAAGTAACAGATGCAAACATTCGGAAAAAAGCGAACGAAATAGTGAAGGCGATCGCACAAAAGCGGTTGAACCGAACAAAATCAGAGATACGCAGCAGAAACGCAACAGCTAATGCCGCTAGTACCTTCCCGTCCTCTTTGGCGACGTCGCCGCCTCGCCCCGCCGCAACAGCACGAAGCAACGCCGTCGGAGATACGATGGACGCCAATCCCGTGCCGAAAGTGAAAAAGAGAAAGAAGGAAATTTCAGATGGTAAGTGGAGATGATAGCTATTCGGCTGTGGCTCACATTCTGCCCAGACAAGGATAAGGACAAGGAGAAGACAGAAAAGGCTCCAAAGGCGCAGAAGACTGATGGAGGGCGAAAGGTGAAAGGTGAGATAATAGGTCCAGCAGCGATCTTGGCGACTCATATATATTCTAAAAAATCAGGTCCAATCGATTTTGATCGACAATGTGGTGTTCTTTTGGAAACTGGGCTGTACTGTACACGCTCGATTACGTGCAAAATTCACTCCATGTCTTCGAAACGGTCTGTGGTTCGCTCTGCGAGTTACGACGCGCTTCTTCAGATATATCAAAGCAAGAACCCCACACGTCCACAAAAGGCAAAAGCGAATGGTAAGTGCTGAACTTATTTCAATATCCAATTTGAACATACCAGTGTTGATACTTTTCCAAAGGAAACCTGAACGACAGTCGATTCTTGCGAGCATCAGCTCTCGGATCTCGGTCGGCTCTCGGGTCATCCTCACAGGTCCAGCTCGATTCCATCCCAGAAGAGGAAGAAACGCGCATTATTTTTGAGGCAATTCGATGCAATCGCCCACAACCCATGGTTTCACACTCCACTCAGGTCATTCCAACTGGCACTCCTGCGACACTTGCAACAACAGCAACTGCAGTTGGTGGCTCGTTGAAGTTGTGGGCGTCCTATAGGACACGAATGAAAATTGGAGAGGCGTTGAGACTTCAGGTTCCTGCCTTACAAAGATGAACAATGGGCGCTGTATCACATTTCTTTGTATGCGATGGACAATAATTTGGCTTATATTTTACCCCCTTTGTATTCTTCCCAGATATCAAAGAATCAATACAATTGTTGCAAGCACGATGTTACTCTAACTTTATGCAGCTCTTTATTTTACATTTACAAGTTCGACGTGAGCGGCCCTGGGAATGGAAATTTCTACAAACCATCAGATTGGGTGTTATGCCCCAGCATTAATTGACTTGGCAACGCTGGTGAACAGGCGTTCGATATCAGGGGCGCATCGAATGAAGTTAGTGTGCTCCCAGAAGTTGTATCTCGAGTTGCGGATCAGCTCGATAAAGGTGATAAGCAAACCGTACGGGTGTGGCCGGTTGACGATAAGTCTCTCAAGCAAAACTCTGAAGAAAGAGCGCGATTGATTAGTTCACAGTAATAACGTTAAAACTAAAATGTATACCTTGTAATTTGCTCTTGAATTATTTCTTGGTTGGCTTCAGAGAACAAATACAAAAGAACACAGCTGAAGTAATGTGTGTGGCTGTTTGGATATCGCAACTGGTTCGCAATGGCACTCAAGAAGAAGTAACGACCTGAACACACGAGGATCAGACTAAACGCAATCACAATACCGTTATGTAAACCGCACACCTTCAGTATCCAAGTCAACAACAAGTTGCTGGAAGATATCCATCGGAGGACTTGGCGCAATAGCAGGAATTCCCTGCCCCTGTTTCCCCTGCGACTGCGCAATCGCTTGCACACCAACGTACAACACAAGCGAGTTGACCAACTGAATGTTGTAATGGAAGCCGGTTTGTGACTGACTTGCCGAGCTGTTGACCAGACGGCTTCGAAGGTCAATAAGGAACGACACTGGCCCCCGGGTCTTCAAATACAAATCAACATCCTGCTTAAATCCGTTCTGGACAAGTGTGCTGGTATAATCAGACAGAACTGTCGGGGCGTGCGAGATCTCGGGCAGATTCTCCACGCGAAGATTTGGCGTGAAAGGATCCGGCAACTTCATGTTTCGTGGGAAAGCACTGAGAATCAGATTGCGAAGCTGGATGCAATTGTGCGGAATAACGTCCACAAAGCTGAAGTGATAGTCACACAAAAACTCGGGAACGTCGTGAAGAAGAACAAGCAGGATACGCAGTGTGCCTTTGTAAAGCAACTTCAATGGCTCAGTCATCTCGCCCTGCCTCAAGAAAGGCTGCAGAAACTTGAAAAGGTCTGCCATCAATCGTTGGAAGAATGGCCATCCCTGAAATGAGCACAGGTGAGTTCCACAGATTCCAACTCTCGAATACGTCCTACCCTCTGATTTTCCGCCATTAAAAGCTTGGGCATAAAGTGCCTGTGCGAAATCAGCTGCAGCCACGAGAATGTGAAGCCTGGGAGGAACCCTGGCTGGAGGGTGTGGAACGTGTTACTATTACAGAAGGTTAACAAAATCCCAGTCCGATATTAGCAATCGAACCAACCTGATCGCCGAAAGAATTTCAAAGTAAATCGGCTGCAAGTGCTGCTCGTTCGCATGAAGGTCATTCAGCAGAGTCGAGAAAAGCCGCAAGAATGGCTTGGGATTGAAGAAGTTCTTCTTCTGCTCATGAGCATGAACTAGCACAAGCACAATGATGCTCAACATCTTTGTAACCAAATTGTGCTTTGCAACGTTGGCTGAAGCACCCGATAGCTGGTCAGGGTGGTAACGAACCAAAAGGACGATGAGACGGGCAAATGCATCAACGGCTTGCGCCGCCATGACCGGAGGAGCATTGTTGAGCTTTTGCTTCAGATAGTTCTCAACACTGAGCTCCGTGCAGACCCGGAAGAACAAGATCGACACATCATCAGCCATTGGGATCCCTTGCTGTTGTAGCTATGGGATTGTCAGATTCAATTCCTAGCTAGCGTCTGAAAGCACACCAACCTGCAAAATGAACTGTGCGTGCGCTTTCTCGTTCGACGCCGGATGTACAAACAGTCTCACCCACTCAGTGAAGAGCATCGCAAGGGGTTCCCGAAGGTTGCTGTTCTCGCCATCTTTATTTTGAGCATCCCTAAGCGGCAAAAGAGCAGTTCTCTTTCTCAAGTCTTCGAGTAATGCAACCGTCGGTTCCCTTCATAAAAACGTCAGTGATTGACAAGAAACGCTTACAGTCGGACTTACAATTCTGGAGCTTTTGTCCGTGCAACAAGTTTGGACATCAAATCGATTGTGTTGAAGAAATCATGCTGGGTTGCCAGTGGTGGATCCTCCATAATGCATTTGCGGATTAACTTAACAGTGAAGTCAATGAGCGAAAGCCTGCCGCTTTCAATCAACCGGGCCAGTTGCTGGTCCAGTTCCTGAATAGCTATGAGTCTTTGCTGAATAAAGCTGATGGTAACTGGGACATTGTACTTCCGCTGGTAACCTCGAGTTAGACATTTGTGTAGTAGCACACACAAATTGCACTCACCTCATCGTCTGCATACAAGAGCCAGCCCGTAACCTCCCTCGCCACCTTCTTTGACAGCTCGCACAGTTTGTCGAGGAGCAAAACAAAAGTCTCCCGAGCAAGCGGAGAGTCATCTTTGTAGATCATCGACATGATCTTTTGCGAAAAGAGAAGTGCTGTTTCGTCTCGATTGATGCTCTGGGTAACCAGAATCGGGATCTGCCTCATCAACGCAGTGATGTCGTGTTGGGGTGGAAGGCTTGCAAGCGTCAGGTTACTGTTTATCATCACAAGTTTCTCCAACTCAGTGATAAGCGCCTGGAGTGGGCATATTAGAAAATTTGAGTGTCATAAAAACCGAGTCTGCCTACCGAGAATTTCTCAAGCACGAGCTGATTTGACAGCGGACCACTGGGATCCTCGAAAGTTTGCGGGGGAATCGGTTGCATGCCATACATCCCAATTGCTTCTTGTCGGGGATCGATGCGGTTCGGCACTGGCATTCCACGCGCTCGCTCCTCTATAAATGGAAATAAGCTTTGGCCCAGCATTTAAAGGCATCCTCTTACCAGCCACATGGCGAGGAAGTCGTGCGAAATCCTCGTATGTGCGAAGCTACCAAATTGTCTTTTCGTTAGCATCAAGGCAAACATATCAATGATTCAATTCGGCTCACCTGCTGCTGAGTCAGACCACCTGGTTTCAACCTCAGCGACTCGGGCAAGCTGGACGGGTACCGAGATCCCGCATAAACCTGCATATCGTAGAATGGTTGGGTTGTGCGCTCTCGGTGCTTCCTGCGACTCAAGAAAGCGGGCCCCAGGGCTTCGTCGATTTCTGGAACGGCCTTCTCAGCAGCGGTTTTCTCTATAACTGAGCATGCTAGATCCAGATTATCCTGGACTGTGACATAAATTGCCTGATCTGGCACAGTTTGCTTTAAACGGCGAGTTAGAAATTAGTACGATGATAATGGAAGATTAATCAAACCTCTGAAAATCCATTCTGAAGGAGCAACGTCCTCATGTGAGAGGTCATGCTAATTCTGACGGGTTCCCGGCAAGTTACTGACGCCAAGCTCCCTTTTATTCCACGAAGCTCTATAAGTACTACTTGATTGGGACCACAGATTATACCTACCAGCAAGACTCTGCACCATGAGCTGTCCGGCTTTCCTCATCTTCTCTTCGTTCGGCTCAAGAGCGAAATCTTTGATTACTAGTTCACGGCTTGCAATGCTCGCAATAGTAACACTTCTTTCAACCACTGGGGTGATTATCTGTACAGGACGGGTAAGTACATCAAATGAAACTGTGCAAGCTTTCCCACGTCGAACCTCTCTAATTGCACGATCAATCGCAATGTGCACAATTCGCCTAAGCGAAGGTTGAGCATTGAAAATAGGTACGTTTGGATTGAATGTTATGAACGAGGCCAGGTTGGGGAATCCAACACTGCTCTCATCTGTATGTTCAAGCAACATGGTTAGTCATGAAATTTACACCATAATGTGTGATCGATCTTACCCTGCGATGAAGCAATAGGAGCAGAAGGATTTATAACAGGTGTTGGGACCGATTGTGGCATCGGCGGGGCCGCAGCACTTGTCGCGGGAGTTGATTGCAAAGGGCGATTTCTCAACAAGGTGGTTGGTGTAATGGCTGAAAACGTGTGATGGGGTTGATGAATCTCCACATCGACCTATTGAGTTTCTTTACCTGTTATTTCCAAATTGATCTTCTTACACAGAATCTCGATCTCAAAGATCAGATTCGACTTCAACTGCCCAAACTGGTACAGCTCGGCCATGAGCTTCATAATTGCCATAAGCCATGGATTCGGCGGCTTGAAAACGCGGCTGGTCGCGCACTGCTCGAGCACTTTGCACACGAATGGGATAACAACAATTAATCTTTGCTTGTCATGCCCCTCGAGCAATAAATCCTGGAAATATATCGGTAAGACCTCAAATATATCCGTTCAACGTTCGCTCTGCTACCTTAATTGATAAATTCTTTTGCTTGATCGGTCGGTCGCGAGCAAGAGTTTGAGAACCTAACCAAGTTCCCAAGGTTTTCAGCACCTTCCGCTCGTCGTACAACTCGACCGTCTTGTCCGAATTGAGCAGCACATGAATGCTTGCGTAGGTCTCGTGCAAAACGTACTTGTTTAGCAACGGTAGTTTGAGCTTATCAAGCAGCTCGAGATACAAGCTGTGGAAGTTCGGCTCCTGACTTGCACGCTTATCCACCAGATAGTATCCAAACCACCGGAGATAGGTGCTGGATAACAGTTCTGACATATCCGCAACCTTGGTTTCCAAGTTGGTGAAGGAGACGTTGTTGACAATGAAGAGGATCTGATCTTGAACTTCTTCAGGTGGAACTGGATAGTTTTGATCCCCGCTTAATGAGCTGTCAAGCTGCAGTGCAGTGAACACTGCACTGGGATTGCCTGACTGACCTCCATTTTGAGCAGCCGACTCAGAGGTTTCCACGTAAGCAGTGTCGCTCGTGGCTGGGCCGCCTTGACTTTCGGACCCACTTTGTTTCTGAATGTTCTTAATGTTGGCGATAACCTGAGGAAGCGCTTGTGGAAGATGTGGGATTTGTAGCAGAAGTGAGCAGTACTGCGGCCACTCCGGCAAACGACCTTGAAATTGTGCCAACGCTTGGCTTCCAAACTTGAAGAGAAGTGAGCCGACGGGTTGCCGCAAAGCATCCAGAACATAACGAAGTGCCATCCATTGAGCCACCAGCGTGAACAATTGATTTTGTATGAGCGCTCCAAACAACACACTGGTGATTGCCAGCTCTTTCTCCGGGTATGTTGTAAACCAGCGATACTCCTCTAGAAGACTATGCACCATGCATTTGTAGACTTCCTGCTTGCGCGGATCTGGTGAAACTTTAAAATTCTGCAAGACTTCAACCATGTTGCTGATTGTGAAGACACCCTTATAAATTCTTTCGTAGTACGAGTTCGCCTCTGCTTCAACGTCCGGCGAAAACTTCGTGCGCTCCCCATTTGTGTTCTCCTCGCCCGACGTTTCAATTGTCGTCAGAATTTCTCGAAAGTACTCCGCATTTTCCGCAGACATTGTACTGAAAAGGTTGGCTCAGAACAAAAGAATTTGCAAACCACCTCAAAATTACCTAGAATGTGCCGTCAAAATCTTGATAAATGTTTCAATAACAACGGGCGAGAGCGGAACTGTTTGCATCATGACGCTCTCTTGTCTCCAAATTTGGGATGCAACTTTCTCGTTAAGGAAGTCGAGGCATGCTTTAATGAATACATCTCCATCTTGACGGATGTGATCAAGAAGCCACTTTTCAAGGTTTAAGAAGTCACGTCGTGATGCTAACGCAGCCAGGTCGATTGAAAAGCCATAAGGCTGAGACTCCAGAATCTGGGCCAAGGCCTTCATGATAAAACGTTAAAGGTGGAGAAGAAATTGGGTGCTGTTCACCACTTACCTTCACTTCCTGCGCTACATCTAATGCACGAGTAATTGAAGTAGGCTCCTTGGCATACATGGTAAGCAGCATGTTCATCAGATACTTCTGAGATGTTTGCCAAATCCGGGTCACGACGAAGTTCCAGTGAGGGTGGTTACCGCCCAACACAATGTGCACAATTGATGCTGTCAATTCTTTGTGCAGCGAGTTCCATGGTTCCTAAAATGACCGAGTTACTATTTATGCAATGATAGGCAGAGTTTTAGCAGAAACCTTGATTTGCGCTAGCCCCATGGCGACAAGTTCGGGCGATTGCTGGCATGCACTTTCCGAAATGATTTTCACCTCGTCATATAGATCGCTCTCGGACAAAGCCAATAATGTCTCTAGCAAATCTAGCAAGTTCCACGGGAGCGTCGACCAATTCTGAATCATTGTTCGAACGTTGGCGTTTGTAATGGAAGCTTCGATTGACACAATACGACGCGAGACATTTTGGTTCCGAACGAAAAGCTCCGAAGAAAACTGAATAGCCTGCTTCAGAAAGCTCAATTGACCTTTCGGGTTACTCCATCGTCCGAAAAATGCATTGATCGGGAATTGATACAGATCCTACGAAAGGATCGAAGTAAGTCTTCATAGTATATACACCAAATCGGACAATCACCTTATAAACAACTTTTGCACCTTTGAGAAGGACGGTTAATCCTCCTTGGTCAAACACAACAAAATCTTGGTGATCCAACTGCCGAAACACAAAATGCCAGTCCAAATCCGGATTCTGTAAGAGATCGCATAAGAGAAAGGACATAATCAAAGCACACTCAAGCTTACATTTTCCATGAAGCATGAAATGACAACATCCACGTCCCAGGTCTGCAGCTTCCTCATTTCGGGGAACTCATTGCCAAAAACCGCCGCCGAGAGGCTCAGCATTGCAGCTGTTTCATCCAGGCCCGAATAGGTACGTGACATCATTGACAACACCCTCGCGACATCAGACTCTCCCAAAACTGCGGTTGCGCTCGTGTTGTTCGCGTTCACGCCGATTTCTTTAAGGGTCCGTTGAAACACAGAAATCATCCCAGTGCATCGGTAGCCAAGGTCCTGCATCAGCGTTGCGAGAGGAATGCCCAAAGAGGGCTGCCCAGCCGCGGAAGGCTCAGGCCCTTGAGAACTGGAGCCAGATTATGAAAGACAGTCCACATCTCACAGATATAAAAACACACCTCATTGCGCCTTATTACTTAGCAAATTCGCACACAATCGCTTAACTCCGACGAGCATAAACAAGAACATGTTCGATGATAAGCGACAGAGCGCGTAAGAAGAATCTACCACTAAACACACCAGGTTTACGCACAACACCAGCTCGAACGAATTTCAGGTGGCCAGACAAAGAACGTGCTGTCCCGCCGCTGTACGCTATTACTGACGATGAGAAATGCCACGAAATGCGAGGCAGCGACGATTCAACGGTAACGGTGTGAGTGAATTCGCTGTGCAGATCTTCGTCCCACCAGCCAGCACAGAGAGCAGCACAGCCACGATAACTGCTACAATTTGTTGAAAATGGTGACAATCCGAGTAGCGATGGTAAGTAGCTTGTAGCGTACACCCATCATTGGGACTAAAATATTTGTTATTTTGTGCAGGTGGAAGACCTGATGTGGGTACAAAACTGCAATCTGTTGAACTTGCCGGAAAACTATCAGATGAAGTACTACATCTACCACGCAATGTCGTGGCCACAACTGTCCTACGTCGCAGAAGACCACAAGGGACGAATCGTAGGATACGTGCTTGCAAAAATGTAAATTATCATATCAGCGGAAAATTCTATAAGGTTCTGACATTTCGATTTTAATCAGGGAAGATGACGCTGGCGAGGTCCCCCATGGCCACATTACAAGTTTGGCCGTCATGAGAACTTGGCGAAGACTAGGAATCGCAGAAAAACTCATGACTCAATCTCGTAAGAATGCACCCCCCGTCGTTTTTCTTTTGTTATGTCGAAATTTATTCGGTGGTTGGCAGAGAGGATGATGGTCGAGGTGTTCAACGCCCAGTACGTTTCGCTACACGTAAGAAAAAGCAATCGGGCCGCGTTGGCGCTTTACAGGGACACTCTAAAGTTCGAGTATGTGTTCCTTTTTGGAAACCTGGTACCTTGCAACTGACGATAGTTATTAGTATACACGACATTGAGAAGAAGTATTATGCCGATGGAGAAGATGCATATGCTATGCGCAGGAGGTGTGTTCTTCGCGCTAGACTTTACTTCCTGTCACTGATCTATTTCCTTCATTCAGTTTGAAGAATCTGAACTTGAACGGCGAGTAGCATTCCCCGCACAATTTTTGACTTCCACATCCCTATCACACCCCAATATATTTTGACTTCCACATCCCTATCACACCCCAGGCTCATCCCATTTTCCCAGCTTGAATCTCGGTCCCATCTCCAAAGATCCCACAAAGGATGTTGGAGTGTCCATCTCCATAAGGTGATCCGAGTCTTCTGGTGTGTCTCCGTGTTCCGGCTGGTAAAAAATCTGAGTGGTGCACGAAGTAGGCGCTGCTGTAGACGGCCCGCTTTGCTGAACCTGAAAGCTATCCAAGTAATTGTCAAGACTGCCCCGTCGAAACGGAAAGATAGGTTTTCTAATGAAATTGCCGATGTTCCTGGTAGTTTGCACTACCGGCGCCGTGAGCCTCATTACAACTGTAGAGCGAGATTCTTTCACGACTGTAGTCGTTGTACTTGGTCCTCTATCAGTAGCCATTCGTGTCGTATGCACAAGATCAGAGGGCTGCCTTGATGAACCGGAGATGTTGGGCGTATCAGGATATTCTGTGCGGCCCGTTTGGCGAGGAATAATGCCAATCGTATTTCCAGAGTAGGAATCAGAGCGCGGCGACCTTGAAACTGGCGGGTGATAACGATACACAACACGAACCCATATTGATTTGATAAGGCCGTACGAAATAGAAGCGATGACACGCAACACGATGACAGGGATTCCGAGAATTAGAATCCAGAACGACATCAGCATAGATCCGAGCACCACCGGAGACCCCAACGCGGTGATCAGGATCAACAGGTTGGACATTTCGTGTAGAGCGCGTCCACCGTGAGAATGCTGATTACTTGCACTTCGGGTTAGTTTGTGGCATAACCGAAAGAGATCCCGAAACTCTTATTTATCGCTTAAATAACACATCAATTTACAAGGGGGAGTGCAAGAGTTAAGAATTCGATGATACAAGGATTCGAGGATTCGGCTCAGGAATCATGGTGAGCCTCAGTTCGATGCACGGCAAGTTACGAGTCACTGTTATTCTTCAAATGTGTGGACAAATCAGCAAACAAAAAAAACAATCACTTTCCATGATAAGACAAACCTGTCCAGTCCTTCTTCTATTGGCTCCCATGAATCTGTTGCTTTCACGCTCGAGATTTGCGTTTGCTGTGTCACTCGTCCAACGAGCTTCCGTTTGACGATTTCCGTAACCGTTACGGCCTTGTTGACTGTCTTCCCTTTGCCGCGAATCGCAACGTGCGGGTACTTTTCTTCCTAATGAGTACAGAACAATGTGTAATCGAGTTTGTCGCTGCGGAAGACAGGCTGATTTACAATCATACCTGAAGAAGGCGAAGTGCAACATCCACGTAGGTTCGAATTTGCCCATTCGATATCCGAATTTCATTCGGAGCAGTCGCAGTCTCTTCTTCGTCACCCACTTGTTTTCTTCGGTACTTGTCCTTCAATAATAATCAGTCAGCCTGTTGGATAAAAGAACCAAACAACACAACGAACCATTTATTCAAAGGCGGTTCGTGTGGCGCGTGGGAAGTTGCTATTTATTTTCGGATTGATTCTAGCATTTTACATGCTGCAGAAACAGACTCATTCAGAGCATTCTGATCGCTTTGTGTTGCTGATACCGATCCACTGATCCCACTCTCCAACTGCAATGTGAAGTCAGGACCATATTCCTCAAAATACGTGTGCTCCGGTATGTCCATTCTCAGCACATCCACACATTGACACATCGATTGTGAGTCCCCTTTCTTCCCATCACCACAAAGCGACCCGATCACAGCCGCCGTAGCCAAAGCCCAGCATCTAGCCGTGTTGGCTGAATGGTACCCGCCACCCCCAGCAATAATCGTTGGTAGCCCAAGCCGAACGACATTTGCCACGCAAGCAGCGAACGCGCCAATATCTAAATCCCAGCCATTGTTCTGCCGTTTGAATCCACCGCATCCAACAAGTGTGTCTCCTGACAGCCCGTCAGCACCGCATTGCAGGCAAACCGCCTCAGGATCATATGCTCTAACCGCAGTTTCAAGAACCCTTTCGAACGCCTCGATGAACGCTGGAGACCGCGTTCCCTTTGGAACTGGAACGTTTACAGAATGATTTCTTCCTCTTCCCATACCAATTTCATCTTGACGCCCTGAGCCTTCAAGAAAACTGTGATGAGCTCCCAAAAAACCGTCATCTTAACTGTTCGCACCGGGGAAAAAGCTGGCCTCAAGTCGATGGAATGAAACGGAGAGAACTTTCGATGTACCATAGAATGCTTCCTGAACTCCTGCAAAATGCCGACCTAGTTAGACTTCACGACACCAAAATGAAATGAATCTCAATACCGTCACCGTGATGTACGTCAATGTCCAGGTAAAGAACTCGATTGAATGTTTTATGAAGCTCCATTATCGATAATATGCAATCATTTATGTAGCAAAACCCCGATGCCTCCTGTCTAAACTTGGATTACCAGCAACGTTGCAGATCTTGAGTTAGATCTCACCGTTTCGCGTGATGCCTTCCTCCATCCCAATGTATGACCACCTGATGTTGACCCAGACGAAGCTTTTCTGCCGCTATCAATGATGCACCTGCAACAAGGCGCACGTAGCTGCTCAATCCTTCAAACGTTGGGCAGTCACTAATCTCCGCCTTAGATTCGTTGTCCATTAGCCCCAGCCTCACTTACTAGCAAAGACCATGAAACTCAAGAACGTCTTCGTCGATCTCCTCGTCTTCCGCCGTCAATAATGTTTCTGATCATTAGAGATCAACATCAAGTCGGAGATCGCACTGCAGTTTAAACACACCTACATATTCTCGACTATGGAATACGCATAGAACATCGTCGTCCGCAGGCACCGGCACGATGATTCTGGGGTGGGGGTGGTAATCCGATTAAGAAAATCTATGGACATCGTCCAACATCACGCCTCACGATGTGAACTTATCAAGACCAAACGCATGTACAAGACTATGGACCATATGTGACTGAAACGATGATCAAGAGCGATTAGTACAAAATATCGCATCCATTTATCTTCACTACGCGATCTGGATTTGACGGCAGTCGACTGGAAACGTCGGCGTACTCTTTCGAGTACACGTATCCAATCGTATTCCCGATTGATGCACCTCCGATTCGACCGTTCAACGCATCTCCAGCGAGTTTCAAAGCATTGTGCAGTGTTTGAGTTTGTGTGCTGCAGAACGCAGCCATTGCAAAGCCACCATCAAGCCACTCCCAGCAGCACCTCCGCAAAGTTTGCCGCCCGGTGCACTGGATAGTTGCAGCCATGTCGATTACGCTTGCAAAGATGGGCTTCGTCCCGCTCGGAAAGAACGACAAGGAAATAGAAAGTAAACAAATTGAATGTCCAACATGAATATATGTTTCTAACTAATTTTTACCACCAGTTCACACCGACGACATGCTTCAAGTAGACGAGGTAGACGGAAAGTGGATTACAGGAACGAACCTGTCGACAGGACAGTCGGGCGTGTTTCCTCTGATTTGTGTGGAAGGGTTACCACCCCGTCCTCAGTCCACCGACAGCACCACCTTGTCGATCAACGAAAGCTCTGTTGTATCGGATAGTGTCACAGACCCACAAAGCCCACGCTTCCCGAATATCCCGCTTAGAAATGGAGAAAGCTCGAGCCTGCCACCTCAGCCGGTACAGAAGGAAGCACAGCCGAAGAAGGAAGAGCCAATGCAGCTCGGTGCGCGGGCGGCCCCGGTTGAGTCGGCTCCACCTGCGAAGTCGAAGTCGTTTTGTTGCTAGACACTTTATTTTCCTCACTTTTTTGTTTGCAACCATACTATTACTTGTTCTCCCGTCAATGTGCGGCATATGCTAAGACTTTCCATCCTGCATGATTTGTTGAATGAGTTGTTGGTTACTTTTAATGATAATGCTCTTCCCCTTTTTTCAATCAACAAAGTAGTTCAACAATGTTACTGCAATGTACAACTAAACCGACTATTGCTGCATCTTTGAACGCAAGTACGTCCCCACAAGAAAGCTTCCTGACAATATCTGTATCTCGCTCTTCCTGTTCATCATCAACATGCGCGATAGCTCGACTCTTCACAAAGCAATTTCAAAGTAAGAAATGCAGCATCAAATGAGTACTACCTCAGCTCCCTCGAGCAACGGACGCTGTCGCGTTCGAGCATTCTCACGATCTTATTTCTGTCCCGCTTTGTTAGCGGAAGCAGCCCCATATCATGTATCGTGTCCAAGGGATCATCCGGATTGGATACACGATCGTTGCCCATCAGCAGCTGGCTCCAGTCACTCGGCTTTACACCTATCCAATTGAGACCATGTGTTGCCAGGTTATCTGCATCGAATGCCATCGCCTAACGGAGATCACGATGAGTTGACTAGATGTTCGGGTTTTGGGAATGGGCAACTTACAGTTGAACCAAACTTATAGCAAAGTGCGATATCGATCCCGTCTGGATCCGCATCGGTGAGTACGTAAATTGGCATAGTGCAGCCTTTGCTGACTCTTCGTTGGTGTGACCTGGCGATATCTGATGATATACAAATGTTTTCGATTTCATGACCATCAGAACGAATATCGCTCATTCCATCCATGCAAACGGGATCTGAAACGAGCTCGGAATGGAGAGACTGAAACGACCCTGGCATAACAAATGAGAACATATCACCCAAATCTGGCACATTTCCCTCGGGAAGATGATCTCCTGTCTGTGGGCTAAACACAATCAGTGTGAAGTGGATAAAACTACTTAATTTACCGACTCATTATGTTTGCTCAATGGCCAAACAGAATCTGGAAAGATATCGTCCGCAGATGATAATGCAATGTCATCTATGTCTGGTACAATGAAGTCATCCTCCTCCTGATTGTAGAGATCACTACAAAACAGCTCTTCAACTTCTTCGATCACGTCCATCCCGCTTCCACTTTGCGATTGCAAGCCATGAGGCGCAAGGATATCACCAAAAACATCCTCTTCCTGATTAAAGCAGGTTGTTAAGGTCAATCTTTGAATTGTATCACTTTTGCCGGTACTATTTCATCGATTTGCCCGTTCAGCACCTGAGCAGCCAGGAGTTTGACGAGCTGTCGTGTTGATATATCTGGATATCCCTTTCCCTAGCAAAAAATCAAAAGCCTCTAAAAACCTTCAAGGAAACAATCTTACCGTGATGAGGATGCATCGACCGAGGGGATATCCAGATATCAATCCATGAGACAGGAGTGCAGAAAATGTTGCTTCCTTTTCAACGACCAACACAAAATCTGCGTCCGTAACGATTCGTGAGCATAGGTGATAACGCAACTGCAAGTGACAGAAATTTTATTCAAAGCAAAGCTCGCTTTTGAAGGATATTGTCGATGAGCTCGACGCTTGGGATTAGAGTTCCTTGCGGGCATGCGGAGCAGTCAATGATTGTTGCGCTTTTGAGTACGAGCTTCAATGAACCAATGACGAGACCCTTTCCGGCTGCATCGACATTCAAGCAATACCGAGGAACTTTGAATGAGCATGCAATGTCGTCAACTGCCTATCAAATCGCTGAGTGGTCGAGCTTGATTTTCTGGAGCCACTTACTTGATCAACAACTCTTTGTGACTTAAAAAGAGCAACATCTTGGTAGTAAACATCTCTTCGGGTGATAGATACTCAGGGTCTCTCAGCTATGTCAATCTACCAGCACTCACCGTTTGGTCGCCACTTTTTCATCAACCAATAAGTTGTAGCAGATTTTGAGTATTCGTGTGTAAACGCTAAATCCGTTGCCAGATTTTCGACGGTTCTGAATGATCTCGTTTTCTTCAGGAAAACTGACGATCTGCTGACTGTTTTCATCATGCGTATCTTCAAATTTGATGTGTCGGAAACTAAAGCGACGCGAATCAATCCTCCAGGTCCGTGACTCTGCATCGTAGCTGGTGAGAGATGAGTAGAGCTTAGACATAATGAATAGCTTTCCTCACTTCCATGCCGTCTTGGAACGTGCGACCAAGCGAAGGGCTATTCTTGCTCTACCGACTCCACGAAGCTTTAGTGAATGACGTGAATGAATTCCGGCACTTTTACCTGCATCATCTCCAGCCTGTCTGAGCCCAAAGATGGCATTTTCAATATGATCTAATACAGGGCGAATACGTTCAATCATCGCAGTCCTGGGAACGAGTGAATTTTCCCAAACGATAACATGCACCTTCACTTTCTTACCTTGGACACGGTTCAGCATTCCAAACGACAAAGTCTTGTGCTAGTAACAATGGAATAATGTTTTCGCAGCCAACCGGAATCAAGACGCCATTGAAGGCAATTCGACCTCCCCGAGCTCGCACAATTGTCCGCTGCCGTTTTCGAGATTTTCTTATCTTAAGCTCAGCGGGCCTCTGACATTCATCGAATACGGAGAGTTCGTCTTCAATAATAATTTGGTCATCGTCATCCCCGGCGATGTCCTCTTCTTCGTCACCGATCAATTCATCGGTATCTGAAAAGCTATAATTCAAATAATAGATGATGATTATTGATCACATCAATGCCCTTAACATACTCGAGGATGGGGAAATCGTCGATAAAGTCACACTGAGTGGTAAAAGTTGGAGATTCGTGGATCCATAGATCGTGTTGCTCAGGCACGCTTCCAAAGCTTATTTGGCGTGAATCTTCCCAGATCAGACCCTCACTTTCACTCCCGTTGAATTCCTCATTCACCAGCCTCGACTCCATAATGTCCCACACTTCCTCCATTGATGCTGCGCCATTTCGCATGGGTCCAACCATCAAACTTTCGCTGGGCGGTCCAAAGCCAGCAAATGAGCACGCTGCATCGCAGTCACCAAATCCTGGACTAACGTCTGCGATTCCGGAGAGCGGAGCACCCAAGAATAAGATCATTCTGAAAGCAAAAACTGGCGCGCCAAAATTTCGACTGAAAGCATTCAAAGAAGACGACGAATATGCGCCAATCGAGGAACATCTCATATTGCGCATGCCAAGAGATGAGAATGCGTCAAAGTTTCGTGAAGCGGTCAAGACGAGACAACTTCCACCCGATTTGAGCATGACTTTCACTGGTTTTTTTGACCCTTGAATTGTGATTCACAACCACTCATGTTTACGCTTAAGACAGTCGGCACGGGTATTTGAAGGTTTACGGTCAAAAGTACGGTTTGAAGCTTGTCGACCTACCGTGTATCATCGAGACACAAAAGACCTTTGATAACAAACAGTTCTTCAAATCTGCGGATATCGCCCAGGTTTTGATCGTTATCTGTTGAAAATGACAGTCAGTCTTATCAACCCTTTTAAGATGATCGTAGCGGAGGAATCGGGTGAGAGCGGGCGGCCAAAATCCGGACAACAGAGGAAGCAAAAATCGAATGGTGATCGAGAAGAGTACACTTGGCCAGACGGAATAACGCCCCCATTGAAAAACTGCCGCAAAAGAAGATTTAGAAAGCGGATATCGAAGAATGTACGTTGTTCGCGACGCTGATTTGCAGGATCGATTCATTATTTTCAAGGCCATTGAAGTGGTTGAATCCGAGGTGGAACGTCTGCTAAAAGCTGATCTGGAGGCTGAAGATGTAATGTGGGGTGAGGACTAACGGACGATGAAAGGAATTGAGCTGATCCAATATTCGATATTCGCAGAGGAAGTCGACAACAGAGCTGACGAACCTGACATGAATGCAGATCAGCCCCAGCTGGCCGATATGGATGTTGATATGGGCTTAACGGAGGAGTCCAATGAAATGCTACCAACACCCGGGGAGGAAGACACGCAGATGGAACAGGATGATCCTAGTGCTCTCGCAGACGACGTAGCAAGCGCTGCTGGTTTGGCAGACGAGTCAGAAGACTCTGATGACGGGCTGGCTGCTGTCATTGAAGAAGCCTTGGACGAAGACGATGAAGATGAGGATGACGATGACGATGATGATGACGACGAAGATGACGCGGAGGAAGATGACAATGAAGGTGGGTTTGTTTCTTTTCTAAACTAGATTATTTTCTCATATGAGCACAGAAAAATCGCAACTGCGACAAGAGTGCGAAATACTCGCAGAGGAAGTTGCAGAGTTGGACACAAAACTTGAGGAGAAAACAGCTGAAGCTGCACGACAACAAAATCCCATCATGAAGGTAGATCATTTATACCCCCCAAAATTCGTTGACAGCTAACGGGACTTTTAAAGCGTCGTTTCGAGGATATTGTTACTCGGTTATCGACTGAGGTGGAAGTGAAGAGACAGCAACTTGCAACGTTGCGGCAAGCGTTATCAAATGCAGGCAGAAATGAGCAGAGCAATCAAATGGAAGATACCGCAGATATGGAAGGGGAAGTGGGGGAAGTTGAGGACCAAGATCAGGAGTAATTTCAAATCTGCTAAGGGACCCTCTCTTGAAGGAACTTGCTCAATAAATCTCTCTGTGAATAGATACCAATTTTTCGTCACAACGACTGCCGTGTGATTTTAACACCTGCAAAGATCGATCTTGCACTTCTACCTTAAATCAAGTGATGCAGAAGAGTTGATGGCATCCATTTTGGAAAACGACAAAATTGCGTGACGAGCAGCGCCGATGGTGAATACCACGATCAGGAAGCTTTCGATTCTCATCGCATTGTGCAACTGACCTCGAGCAAAAATCATAATAAATTTGAAGTAATATGATTACCTCTTTTGTCGCTAAAATGTCGATTGTAGGACAGAGCAGCGTTACAAACGTTCCCAACTTGTGAAGTTTCTGACTGTTGGCCAGAACAAGCTGTGGCCGATCGTTCTGAATGAAATGAGAAACTGCGATGAGGAAATATCGAGCCTTCGTTATACTTCGTACGTTTATTACGTTATACCAACGGAGCGTCAATGCATGGTTGTCGCCGATTTTAATCTCGCCACATCAAAGGCAGTAATCTTGAAGAATCTCGATTGGCGGATGTGAGAAACCTCAGAAATGATCGCATCCAATGTGAGGATGCGAGTCTTCGACACACAATCAATCCTCACTGAAGCACCTTCTCTCCGGTCTCAGAATAGCAATTTAAGTCAGCAACGTGAGGTGCGAGGCGAGTGCTGTGATTTTTTATTCGACCCTTTACCGTCATCTGGCACCGCGGCTCGTTCATAAAAACATCTGGATATTCTTGTGATAAACTCAATCCGATTTACAGCTTTGATGGTGAGGCAAGCTGTCCTACTGGAGCCGGACAGTACCACAACTGATATCCGTTGCCGCCGTTGGCAGAGGGGAGGGCCGGTTTTTGTAGGTTGGTGGCTTCCGAATATATTCTCAACCGCGGGTGCGGCCGAGGCCCTGCCACCCTGGAGCTGACTTTGTTGACTGTCGTGGTGAAGAATATTTTTGACATCCCTGATTCTCAACTCAACTCACTTAATATTTCTATATTTCTATCGTGTGCGCAATATGTCTGCTATTCCAACGTCGATGTTCCAGTGTCAGCCGACACTATATTGCCGTGGTCGAGTGTTGTATCTGACTTGGGTAATATGTAGCACTGCTGTGGGTAGCGCTGATGAGCGAGACACTTGCAGAGATCTGGAGTGATCGAATCGGGAAAGAATGTAAGTAATCACAGTGAAATTCGTCCTCATCCACACTCCACTTTACCTTGTGTTTTGGGCAAGCTCAGAATTTGACTCAGTAGAATGGTGAAGGAATCCGAGTGATGATCCTGTGCGTGTCCTATACCCATGTGTGAGCGTAATACCAGAAGAGCGCAAAGAAGGTGGGAGGCTCATCTGTCATTTTAGGTCATACGAAGTTTAGATCGTTTTTGATGCCAAAGAGCTCACCGAACTGAAGATTTCTGAAGATTGCTCTGCTGTATTCCAGTAATTGTAAATCTCATACTTTAGCACGGTAATCATTATATCTATTTCCCAAAGTTCAGAATACGGTAATCATTATTTCTCTTTGAATATATCAGAATAGACGATGAGCTGACTCCTTTTCTTTGGACTTTTCGCATCCTCCAACGTCGGGAGGGTGTTGAGTGTTTTCTCGTTTCGGAGTGGGTTCATGTCCCGGGAATAGAGTGGTTGACTCTTTCCAGGTGGTGTTCGTCGATAAGATTATGATACGACTCCTTTCCTTTTGCGTTCTGGGATCCTCCAACGTTGGGAGGGACTGCGGAGTGGTTCTGCTAAGTTGGGCTCGATCGTTGGAACGTCGTCGATTTCGGTACTGCGAGAGTTACCTCGACCAGAAATCTAAGCACTCATCGGATTCAGTGATAATATCACTGGCTGAAGAAGGATCATAGTCATACAAGCTTAAGTGCTTGTCGATGGCGACGTCCTCCTCCTCATCGTCAGATATTTCGACAGCAGACAAATGGATCGCTAGCTGGAGGAAGAGAAAATCTCTCGCTGCATGAAGTTCAGCTTTAGAAGCTGTGGTGCCGTGATAGTTTGGATAAGTAGCGGTGGGCTACCACATTTGTAAGCCAAAACAGGCAGATTCTGAGCTTGAACGGTAGATTACTTCTTCATGCATTTTCTTCACAATTCAGCAACAGATGGGGCACTTGGTTCTCAGTGGTTCTGGTGCCGAAATTTCTGTCAAATAGAATATATCTCGACTGTGCGATCATTTGTCGCGAAGTCACATTTCGAGCTTTTCGTGTTTGTCAGGTCGTTCGTAATAGTCAAGGTATATTTTCGTAACTGAGTCGGATCTGGCCGGACGCTCGACCAAGCATGAAAGCAACTCTTCTCAACGTGCATAGCGGACTTTCATCGACGGACGGTAGTGCTCAAGTTCAGCTATAGAAGTTGAAAACATTCTGAATCCGAACGAATTCCCAGCTTCCTAAGCTCATCTTTCGACAACGGGATCAGTGACCAATACAAAGGTTCTCAGCCAAATCCCAAGAATAGTGCGCTGATCGATCGACTGGATTGGAGCCGGCGAACCAGCGCTTCCGTTTTTGAGCGCCATTCTCGTTCGTTATGTATGATCTGTCGTCTCGGCGGTCGAGTGGCATGGAGTGAAGTTTCAGGAAGCCGTGTACTTATTGTACTAGCCTGTAGTCACTGACACCAATGACAGTGAGAACGCATTCCGAAGCTTCGAGAATCAAATTTGGGTAGCTCTAATTCTCAACTGTGCTGCAGACGACCGTGCCGTAGCCGACTTGGTAGACGTAGGATCATTGCGAGCGCGACGGTGAAGACAGTTGCCGCGATCGAATGTGGACCAAGAGGTGCGTGACCTCTGCCTACTTTTGTTGTAATTTTCCAAAACTTACATGAGGCTCTTGCTTAAGCCCAAGTCCGTTGTGCCGCTCTGGTGTGGCTGCCCTACTGAAGCCAGGAAGTGCAAACCGAAATGTTACCGTTGCCGACTGTTGCTGCAGCCTACCGGGTGAAGGTGGATGGGCACCCGCGCTTATTCTCAATTGTGCAGCAGCCAACCGTCCCGGTGGGCGACCTTGCCGTAGCCGACCTGGTGGATGTAGCTCAATTGTGCAGCACGGATGGTGAAGACAGTTACCACAATTGAATCAGAACACTCAAGTGAATAACTCTTTATCACTTCATCCTTCCATGATCAAATACTGTTCTTGTGCATTGCAAGATTGGTGAAATTGTTAATTGAAGAGTTGACTGTTGAACTGTGGAACGGAGTGTAAGATATGTTCATGTTGTTCTCAATAATTTGGCATCATTCTTACCTTGTAAAAGCAAGCTCTGCCGTAGGGGAATTGTTGTTGCTGACCATTGTAGACTTCCCTGATGCAGCATCGCTGTGCTGCACTGTTATCGAATAGCGTGGAGATGACATCATTAAGAGCTTTACATTGCCTTAGTGGAACGGAAATTACCATTCTGGTATGTGATTATTGTTGTTTTGAATGACGTTTGGTATTCATTTGATTCTCTTTCTGAGCAGGGATTATGTGCTAACTAAGAAATGGATCCTAAAATTCTTTCATGATAACCCCTTTGCATCCTGGTGTGTTTTGGGTTTTGAAGAAGATAAGAGACTTTTCTTCCTTTCACATTAATTTCCATGTTTAATTGGCTGGAAGCTAGGCGGTTGATTATCTTGAGACTTTTGCCCATATGCTGAACTTTGAAGATTGCAGGCAACATGAACTTGTCAAGGGGGGATTGACAGCTGAAATGATATTTTGGTGAATAATACATCCAAGAAACAATCGGCATTGCTTCACGAACTTCCAGCTTAATCTTCCTCTGGTCCAATTCAAACTTAAAATGTTTCTTTATCACCTCCATTAAAGTTGATGGTGTGTTTCGTGCTTGGTTTCAATTTGGCAAGATGTTCCACCAATGCTGCGACCATTGCTCTGGTCAACAATACATCGATGGCTTGGCCCTGAATTGTTGTGTGTGCACGATGGTTGCTGGATGTAACGTTTAAGGCTGTGGCTTTTGTTCTGGACTCTGGGTGAACCACCTGCTCCGAGAGTCTTCTTTTGTCCTTGGCTGGCTTGAGTAGCAAATCGTTGCTTGCATTGTTGGTGTTATTCCCGCCCAGACAGTGGGAACAATCATACCACAAATAATGTCAACTGCTCTGGGTCATAGTCACTGATCTTTGATGAATTTCTCTAACTTTCTTCAGAATTTCTGACTTCTGGGTGTATTTATCTACATGCAGCCAGTACAGGTTATTTAGCCACATTTCTCTCCCAGGCAGATTGCTATCATCAATCCTGGAATTTGCATTGTGATTGAATGTTGAACATACTGTGCAAGACCTTTGGTAACAAGAATCCTCACTTCTCTTGCTCTTTGCTGTTCATCCGCTGCAGGCGCAGCATAGAACCACTCATAGTCCGCCTGCTGTTGTCCCATAAAATTCTCTGTGCTTCTTGATCTGTCGCTCCCAATTCCTGGACCATTAAAATCTCAATTTTATTGATTCTTGCCCAACTAACACAAGGAGGTATCCCCTACTGGGGCCATCCTCCACCACAATTTCACGTTGCTGCTTTCCAGGACTGCGTCCTTCTTTTACAATTCTGTTCACCAACACTGTCCCAAATTGTTCTCCACCGCCGACTATTCCCCATTTCATGCACCCTCAAAGCTCCTATTAGCCTAAGGGTAGGTGCCCACTTTTGGGCCATATTGTGATTGACGCTGAATGCGACCACCTCCCCTGTTGAGAGATGGCCCTCTTCTTTGATGTTTTCCAGCTGACATTTCTCGGCAATGGTCTTCTCTGGACTGCTCCCGCAGCTCCTGCTTCCACCATCTGCAGCAGTGAGGCTAGAGCCAGCAGGAACATTGTTAATTTGCTGAACTGAGCCTGTATCCTCCAGACCTACAGGAAATGGACCCAATTGGGATACATGGGTTGCTATCTGGTAAGATTGGCCTCCCATAATCTTGTCCAGGTACCTTTGTTGTTTTTTCTTTCCATTCCTTGCATCTTCCCGGATCTTTTGGGTTTCCGACTGTACAACAGTTGCAACTGCATCTGCTATTCCATTTCTGACCGCCTCAATTTCTGAACAAATTGCAGCAAACTCTTCATTTGCATGGCAGCTGTTGCTTCCTGCTCAGTGATCTGTGCCTGAGCTTCTCCAATTCACCGGCAAATTGCGTTGACGTCTCTAGAGCCATTGCAGCCATCTTCACTACTTGCTGTTGCAGGCTACCTGACTCTACATGTCCATCTCCGTTGCGCCTCTTCCCTCTTGCAATCCCAGCCCATGTCACATGACACCCTCTGTCCTCATTGTCCATGTATCCGGCTGGATCACTCCTCTCATCTGCACCTCCAAAATGCTGTGCCCTGTGTCTGCGACTGACAGGAGGGAGAGAACTACCTTTTACATTGCATCCATCTCTAAATTGTCCAACATCCTGGCATTTTGAGCATCACACATCAATTGGATCTTCCCACTCCGAACAGGACCCATTATGTGTGCCCGTAGCTGTTCCCTGAAGGGGGCGATTGTTACATGCCTGTATGGTCACCCCAAATCTCCCATACAGAAAAAAAAAAGTTCCTGCAAGAGTCTTGAAGGCGTGGCTGGATCCTGGAACTCCACAACTGCAAACCAAGGGCATGCCACATGTATCGTATCACATACACACACATGCAAGAGAGTTATTTTCAGTGCAGGTACTTCTTATGACTCAGGATCGAAATCTATCTGCGACAGTGGACCTATACTCACTGCTGCTACTCTGGTGTAAATGTGCGCGCAGCCCAAGCAGCGGTCAAAAAACGCTCAAGATCTGGAGCTGTAACATCCAACAGGACACCATGTGCAATCAACGCTCTTGCTCAGTCAACAGTGTGCATCTCCAGTGCTGCACAGTGTCCTCTGTTGTACGACAGGGGAACGCTGGCCGCTCTGAAGATAGCCTCATTTTCTTGCTCAGTAGCGACTGGGAACTGCAGTGATAGTCATGACAGCCAGTGAGACGCGATGGCAGTATCAAACCAACCCCAGCACTATGAGCAAGATCAAAAGCTGCTTTGGTAGCAATCCTCTCTCCGCCGCGATGCCACTTTTGTTGGTGATTCCTCAAAGCCCTGCTGACACTGAGATTACGCGGCCCATCAGAACTGCATCTCCCACCAGCTCTTTCTCGCCTTCTGAATCATACTCCACCCTCTCAATTCCACTTGAGGCTGACCTGGTGTTTCGCTGGGTTTGTAGAACCACTTTTCGCGTGATGTCTGCACGTCGCATCCGCAGGTTGCTGCTCATCTCGTGATTATAAGTCAATATTCCAAATTTTTTCCAAGATTGTCTAGACTTCCCTTCCTGCCGCAAATTGTCGCAACTGCAGTACGCTTTGCTTCTCAATTCACGAGGTTGCTGGCTCCCTTAACCCAGACAAGATTTAAGTCTGCAACACTGCCTGCAGGAAGGTTCTGACCCAGCTGGGTGTGCTGCCCTGCCCTCAATCAGCAGTAGAATTGGCAGCTGTGATTCCAGCGGTGGAGTCCGCTCTCCTCTACGATGGTTAGTTTGGGCGATATCACAGGTAGAAGGGTGACTGATTTTGCTGTTGCTCTGCAGTGAAACAGTTTTTCAAATACGTCAAGTCAGATGACGGCAACTTGAAGAATCTTCACAGACAGGGTCTCGGTTTCAATTCATCGTAGGAAAGCCAAGATCAAGGACTTGTCGCCTCACCATCGAGATTGTGAGCCTTGGGACGAAGAGAAGAAGCACTTTGCTTATCTGGGGGTTGGTATTGGAATGATTGTATGCCAAATTACTGAAACACATTTCTGTTGCAGGTGCACTTCCAACCCACCTACATTGTGCTAGGTGCCGATCCTGGAAAAGAGGACATCCGATTTACTGACTCCCAAGTCCAGGACACATGTACCACTCCAAAGGTCAATTTCCGGTACAACTCTGCCGAGTATTATCAACATGCAAACATTAAGTTGGCAAGAAAGTGGCGGGAATGGCGACTGAATGAGAACCTGAAGGTGCGGTGAGCCCAGAGCTCACATCCTTTGCTGGTCACCACGGACCCTCAGCAAGTTGACGCGGGCATTTGTTGGTTTATGCAATACATTGAGGCAATGCTCGCACACTACACCACCTTGAACAATCACGCGGAATGGCCTGGCCAGTCTACCGGTCGAAATAGCGAGAAGTGGAGCGAGTGTGGAAGTTCGCCACACTAGGTGAGGGACGAGGGACAACTGGCCGGACTCCATGCAACAGTGAACTGGTTCCAACGCATCTCCGGCAATACGGTCCCCTGAAGCACATCAAGGCACAGCTGGCGTTGCGTGTATGGCTTATTTGTGAAACAGCCAAAGCGTACACGTCAGGTTGCTTTCGATGCGCGATCGGGGCGCTGAATGTGGAGCCTCACCAGTTGCCCATTGAACCTCCTGGACTGCAAGGATCAAAGACGCCAGCACTCGGACGGCGACTGTGGGGATCCATGCAACCACCGGCCATGGAAGCTCTGAACCCTGGGTGCCACATTTGGATCCGACCGATATCTCCAACCTGTGCGGGGGGACTGGCCGTGGATGTTCAGGAAGGGTGTTTTTGTGTCTTTTTTGGTTCCATCTGTTTGCTGCGAAAGTCCCCGGTGGTCCGTCCAGCAACTCACATTATAATAACAACGCAATCGAAAGCTATTATCGCCAATATATTTTTAACTGTAAATAACAGTACATTTACACGCAATGACCTTCAGACCGATTGCATTCCGGGCCTGCTTCTCCTTCATTTTTTTCTATTCTGATCTGTCAACCCCGCCTCGTTCTGTACTCTTCTCCACCATGTTTGACACAGCTTCGGATTTAGGGGGCTCTGAAATCGCGACCTCCTGCACAACCGCTCGTAGTTCAACCTGCTCGACCGACTCATGTTCAGCATCTGTAACCACGTCGCCGACAGCTTCAGCTACCACAACCTCAGTTTCTACAAATTCAGTCGACCCCTTCTTTTCGTCCTTCGACTTTCGCTTTGTTGACGCATACTTCTTAATCCTCATCTCCTCTCTGACCTCGGGCGAAATAATTGTTTCTGGTGGCGAGACCATCTTGTAAAGCAGATCCACGCCGAGGAACGCATCGCGCGCAGCGTAAATGATGCTGTCGCGCGGAAGCATGTCGAGTGATTTGGCGTCCCAGTTGATGAAGATGAGATTTTTGTTCTTGGGGATTTGCATCTTGTCGTAATACATGTATGTGAGCTGAAAGGGGCGAGCGCTTTAATTGGAAGTAGTTTACAATGACGAAGAACTCACCGCTTGGAGGCTGGAGGATGGGAGGAAAGTGAAGCGAGAGAGCTGATCGAGATCCAAAATATTTTGGCACTAACCAAAAGTGAAAGGAATCAGCATGGACATGCAATGACGGGTTTTCCGTCATCAAACCTTTGTGTTGTAATATTGATCAAGAAGCTGGCCATCCATTGTTGCGCACACTCCCACTTTGAGGAAACGATCGTGATTGCAAAACCTGGCAAGACTCGGAGGAAACTTTCCAGTTTCCAAGAACGGCAAGTTCAGCTTGTTCTCCGCAGTGTCAGAGTCGCCCTTACCCAGCAACCTCCAGTTTGCACACATTTTGAATACACGGAAGATGACGCAGAAGCTTGTTGGGAGCTGGGATTGAAGAACGACAGAGGCGGGAAGTAGGGAAGGAGAAACGCCGAGACTGAGCTGAAGTGTTGAGGGTGCTTTGTGGACATGGGGTGGAATACTTGTGCGGTTGCGGAAGACAGTGGTCTCAGTATCGAACCCAACTACATGGCTGACATTGCGGTTGTTTCCCCACACCGCGATGTGCCACGGGTGTGATTCCGCAACAGGAGGGGTTGGTGGTGGAGGAGGCTCAAGCACAGATGGGGTCGCTTTATTCTTTCGAGGAGTATATGGAGGCGACATGTGCTTCATAATGATTTTCATAACGCGCTCAGTGTCGTTGTAGGAATCGATCACGTACACACGCCCGCCATCGACGGCCGCCGTTGGGCTAGGCTCAGATTCAGAAGAAGGATCGGCCTTGTAACGAACAAGTTCGAGCTGGTCGAGTTCCGTAATTATTGCTCTAGTTGCAGACGTCAGCGCTTCGAGATAGAAACTTCTGTTCTCATGTGGGTCCAGGGATTGGCTAACTAGTGGTCGAGGGTCGGAAGATTTTATCGAAGTAGAGTATTGCCGGGCGGTGGGTGATCGCCAGGCATGGACAGCTGAATTGCCAGTGGACTGAAGTGCGAGTTGGAACGAACAAGAGATCACAGATGCGAGCGGAGCATGGCGAGTGCGAAGCGACAATCGAGCTAAGTTTACCCTCAGGATCGTGCTCCGCGCAAGAGTTTTCATGATCGTGTCCCGTGCATGAGTTTTCATTGTCAGAAGTTGCCGGCCCAAGAAAACCGTTCGCAGGTATGGCGCAGGTCGCACGGGACCACAGGACATTAGGCTTAAATTTCAGTTCTCAAAACGAAAGAAGCCAATCCAGAAGAAGGCAGCGAACAGAAATGCGGGCAGCTGCGGTTGTTGCTGACACACGGACCACAAATGCGATCTCCTTTATCCCCTGAGGCCTGTCTCGTGTCATCAGCATTGGAATGGATGAAGCGGCAATTTCAACATCAATGGAAGTTTGACATTCCAAGTGTCCGGGCAGACTCTTTGGAGAGAGACCCGTTGGTGGTGGAGCAGCAGCTGCAAGATCTCACAGCAAGCATACACTGGGCCTGTACCGGTTATGCCTATTGAGGCGACTGATTAGGCTGAGTGGTATCAACCTTGCAAAGATATTGACAGTGAAGAGGGGTTTGACTGATCTGCCATCTGCAGAAGAGCTGCGAGCAGTCTATGTCTCTTTGGCCATCTCTTGGTCCACTAGCCTTTGGGATTATCCATAAATTCACCTGCCTGGAGTTCAGGCAGGACAGGAGACATATCCAACAACGCTTGGCATCACACACCAAATCCCAAAGATACCAGAGGGTAGAATGGTGATATATTGGGGTACCTGCCTAATTTCACTGCTGGAGTCATCTAAAAACGGATGGGAGAAAGTCATTCAGCATCGCTTGATGAAGATACATAAGTTTCCTGGTTTGCTCCCAGGGCTTAACTTTATCGTGCTACCGGGAAATACAACAGAATATTGTGCGAATAGCCTTGGAAGAAGCATGGAGGAGAAAGGAACTAATGCTAGTGTGGGCTTGGGATATGAAGAAGGCCTTTGACTCACAGAGCCCTGTAGCCACGGGTGGAGCATTCAGAGCAGTGTGTATCCTTATCATGCAGTGTCGTTTTTGACAAACATGGCATCAGCTGGATGGAGTCAAATTGAGTCAAATATTTTGCTATATTTGGCTCGTGACCATTTGTGGCTTCCTTTGATTTGACTCGCCAAATATTTGATGTAACATTCTGTAGGACCACTCGTCAAATGCTTTACAAATATTTGATTTGCCCAAATCTATATGAAAAAGAGACATTTGCCTATTTGATTCGTCAATAATTTGCAGGATGTTTGCTCTTTGGCAAATATTTGTAATATTTGGTACGTGACTCCACCAGGTTGGCCATGGAAAATTAGGTACCAACTGTCCTAGCAGAGAGCACAGCGTCGACCAAGATGAGGGTGTCGCCAGGCAATTGAATTCACTCGATCGAGGGGTTCAATAGGCTGTCCTAACCTTCTGGTGACCGGAAAACTGGGCCAGAGGGGTCATGTGATTGTTCGAGGTATGTACTACTCTGGCGGTCACGTGAATTTTTGAGGTCCGTACCTCGCAAACTTGTGAGTTGGATTCCTGCTCAACCACACCCGCACGCAACTATCACCCCTTACAAGGCTAATGGAAGACATACACCGCTATTAGTATACTGAGTCTGGCGAGCTGGTACGGATATGTACCGATCCTACTCTGGCAGTCACATGACTTTTTGAGGTCCGGACCTCGCAAACTTGTGAGTTAGTTTCCTGCTTAACCACACCAGTGCGCGACTGGCACCCCATACAAGCCGAGTAGAAAACATACACTGCTATTGGTATACCGAGTCTGGTGAGCTGGTACAGATGCATAGTGATCCTACTCTGGCAGTCACGTGACTTTTCGAGGTCCAGATCTTGCGAACTTGTGAGTTGGTTTCCTCCTCAACTACACCCTCGCAGACTAGCACCCCATACAAGCATAGTAGAAGACATACACTGCTGTTGGTATACCAAGTCTGGCGAGCTGGTGCAGATGCGCACTGATCCTACTCTGTCAGTCTTCGTTTCAAATCCGCTGAATGTCTGTGCTGCCAAGTGAACCCCCTGAACTCCCCAGTTCGAATCCTGATTGCCACTGTGGTGATAAGTGTGTGATCCCAATACGTATATACCTTGAGAGCTTTACTTTTTTTCTATAGTGCCCCAGTGTGGCCTTGAGTTTGTGTTTCTACTAACATAATAATACAAGATAGCGGTCAATAACATGGATCCCATACCCAACCACAGGGTCTGCCACCTCTCAGATATCGCTGGCAAGTGGGCTACCAGAGCCTTTCCCGGTCAGCTCACTGTGTCAAGTATATCTGGACCCAGTGTTACAGCTGTTGCACTCTCTGGCAAAACCAGAGAGTTGAGACTCCTAATCTGTTAGAACTAACCACTAAGCCAAAATACCAAGGTAAATCACTTTCACCAATTAGCCTTACGTGCCTATGGTGCTATAGCTGCTAGCTTTGCTCCTCTCACATCTGCCCACCCATGCGCTAGCAATTGCTCCTCCATGCTTCCCTAATTTGTCAATCTTGAGGCTTCTGCAGTATCGTCTTGGACGTTTGTTTTATCACCCCCGCAAGCAGTGTTGTCGCTGCCATGCTGCAACTCTCTCCATGTTTCAGAATGTTTGCGTCTTGATCTATTGTTGCCTCCTGTTCCTGTTCCTGTTTTACAGCTTCCGCTTGATGTTGCAATTGATAGCCTTCATCCACTTCGCATTGTCAGCCCAGTGAATCTTGCACTGTGGTATCTCGTTTTTTGTTGTCTTCATATGATTTGGCTTCACTGTATGGGTCTGCCAATAGAAATTTCTCCTCCAGAATCCCTCTTTGGCCCTGCATTTGTGGATCTTTCACGTTTTCTTTTCTTATTATTTATTACTTGCCACCTTAGCGGTCTGACATGTAGCCACAGGTTTGAGTTTACTTCCTCTGTTTTCTTTGTTGCTTTTCCCTTATGCTGCATGCGCTTCCCTATGTGCTGGTCCTTGTAAGGCGCTTTGGGTGTTGTTTATTGTTATGCATTGTATGTTCACAAAATTGAATAATATTGTTAAAAATAAAAATATCCTAATCACAATGTCAGTTCCCATTATCGGTCGATATCCAACACCTTGACAAGTTGATCGGAGCGATCGTCTGGGAGTGTCAGGAAAAGGCTGTTTAGCGATCACATTCACGTGCGTTGATGGTTATCATACTGGATAGCACTGCCACTAAGCTCTCCCTGGGTAGTATTGCTGTGAAAATACACTTTAGAAGTTTTGACATTACACAGAATTTGATTACCGAAATGAAGAGGATAATGCTGCAAACTTTGCACAACCGCACCGTGTACTTGTCGCAATCTGCTGAGTGTGTTCTCCTTAAGCACAGTGGCCAAATGCTTCGTGTGGGACGTTTTCACTATTTTTCAATTGCTTGTTATTATCTTGGATACAACTCCACTTCTATTTAATGCCGATAGGTAGTGGTAATCCGCACAACAATTGATTTTTTCACCTCCTGCGAATGCCATTGCAATGCTCCTTACCTTTCCAATGCTCTGCATTTCCTCTAATAGAAAATAGCAATAGTATTTGACTCAAAATCATGGATTGTGGATGAGTTGATGATATTTCCAATATTCTTTTACATTGTAAGCTCCTGATAAACGAACAAACAATGAGCACTTCGATTTTGCCATGAAAGAAACAAACTCTTACCATGATAGCGTTGACAATGTCGCCGTCTGATCAAAAACCAAATAACGTTTAGCAGATTCAACAGTAGGCAGCACGCTGGTAACACACCGTTTGCCTTGAGTGCCTTGACAGCCTTGGCACGCGAGACACCAGCCTGCTGCATGACCAACTCAATGTCCTTCTTTTCAACACCCTCATCGTCAACGCCCTCCTCCTCCTCCTCCTGGAGATCTGGCACCTCCTCCTCGGCAGCGGGAGCCTTGAACTGCTCAGCAGCAGTGGCCTGAGCCTGGGAGTTCAAGTCCTCAATCTTTGCCTCTCCGAACACGATGTAAGCTGTTTCCCCGCAATGCATTAATCTTTCTGGCCAAATTAAAATTCACAGAACGTACTGTCGCTGGTAGAAGACTTGTACACGTCCGGCTGTGAAACGACGAAGAGGATCTATTCATAAAAAAATAAGGCCGGCAACTCCACGAAAAGCGTAATTTCTGGGCATACGTTCTTCGGCCGCCTGATGGTAACACGGGTAATACCAGCGACGGGCTTCAAGCCAAGCTTCGCCATAGCCTTCCTGGCCTTCTTCTCGTTGCGGGTCTGCAATTTTGGAAGACCGCTGGCGTCCAACTCTTCGACGGCCTCGTCCTTGGCATCGTCCTCAGCGGCATCATCACTGTCCTCCTCGTCGTCCTCCTCGAGCTTCGGGATGTCCACCTCCTCTTCGAGTTGGGCCTTGACCACTGTTCAACAATAACACAGTTGTTTCGCGTCAGTTTGAAAATTCCACAACCACAGCACATGGATCATCCATCCATCAATCATGTATCCGTCCATCCATGTATCCATCCATCGATCGGTGTCGATTGTGCTCACTTATCGTCCTATCCACCACGTAATCCGGTCGACGCACTCCCACCAAACAAACCCCAACGTACTCGTTATGGTTATGTGTTGTCACGTGTTCAGGATGTGCAAAGCCACCCGCTCGCACACACGTCCTCGGCCGTTGTTTACTGATCGTTGATTATTGATTCATTCACAAAATACTTCCTCGAATGGCCACACGCTCTCGGACTCTGCTGTTCCTGCAGTTCAGAAACTCATTCTCAAGATCAACCAGAAATGGAAAGGCGCCCTCTGGAATAGACACCTCAGAGCGGGCTGGTCTGATCGCTAACGAAATCTCGGACGACAGAGGCGAAGTTTTTGTAGAATTGTCCGTCTTGCCGCCAAAGTGGTATGTGGAATAATGCGTCGCTTAATTGATTTCAGATTGACTGGAATTCTGTTTAAAAGGGTAGATATTGTTGATGAGGTACCCTTAGCAGTCCCATGCTGGGATGACTTCTCTGATCGGTTTTATCATAGGTTGAAGAGGAAATTGTGAGAATAAAGGAGAAAAGTGAGTGAAATTTGTTTTTGTGGGAAATTGATTCTACAGCGTACTCATCGGCTTGGTGCAGTCGGGCAGCTTGATGTCCTCCACAAGAAGCATTTGCTACCAGGATTTGATGACAAGAGCAGTGATGAGATGTCGATAGATCGGTTAACAAGTAATATTACTCAGGTATTCTATCTAGAACTTCGACTTCTCATGCTTGATTTGATCTTACAGTTTGCGTTCTTTTTTCCAGCTTTTTAGTGAATGTCAGAAAAAAGTCAAGCGCATACACAATGAGAGCAATGTCGCATCTGCAGGCTCACAGCATTCCACTGCACTCAGCAAAAACATTCAGATCTCGCTTGCTACGAAACTGCAAGATGTGTCCTCCACTTTCCGCAAATCACAATCTCTGTATCTCGCCAGTACGGAAAAATGCTCCTCTTGATCACTCATTGACACTTTGCACTACAGAGCTACGAGGAAGGGAAACAAGAAGCAAAGATCTTTTCAACATGCCGAGCGTAGAGGCGTCGGATCAAGCAAACGACGAAGACGATTCGGTACTAGCAAATTGGTTCTTTTTTTTGGTCTTTCGTTGATTTATTTTGCCTTCAGGTATTCACAGATGCACAGTTGGCGGTTATCACTAGTAATGAACGAGCTATTACGGAGAGAGAAAGAGAGATCAACGAGATTGCAAAGTCTATCCAAGGGCTCGCGGAAGTGTTTAAAGATCTTCAGACTATGGTGATCGATCAGGGGACGATTTTGGACCGAATCGATTTTAACATTGAGCAAACGGCTGTATTCACGGAAGGTGCACACGAGCAGCTCCAAAAGGTGCGGGACGTTCTTTCCATTGTCATGTTTCGTTTTCTTGACCAACGCCTGTTCAATATAGGCTGCCCAAACTCAGAAGAATTCGAGAGCCCAGCTCTGTATTATAGCGCTCAGCGTTGTGGTGTTTTTCTTGCTACTTATCATAGTTCTCAAGAATGCATGACAACACTCTTTTTGGTCCAGAGAATACATACTGTTTACAACACCACTACTCGGTGCGGATCGGTGTCCACCTTATAATTATTAGCTTTCCATCGAAAATGGCGGGCGTGATGAACGAAACATAATCTTCTACATCGCTGACTTTCGTTCCGTTCCGGCACCAGCTCCTGGATACAAAATCAAGTGAAAAGCTTGAAGCACAACAACGTCCGACCTTTCATTTCTGGTCCTCCCTTCGGTGGTACTCGCGACCGATTATGATGTCATTTCAGGATTCTAAACCTCGGAAATCCTTTCATCATGCTGTGTACCATCGCTTCCATTTTGTACGTTGTGCTCAAGTCCATCTGGGCTCGCATTATATTAGTTGAGGCAATGGACACTCCAACATCCTTTTGGGATCTTTGGAGATGAGCGTGAAATTTAGCAAGGAAAATGGAATTGGGGGTATAATAATGATAGGAAACTCAATTTATATTGCACACGATCACGTCACTCTTCGTTCAAGTTCAGATCCTTCAAACTGAACAAAATATATCAGCGATGGAGGGCATTTGGTGAGAAAAAACCAACCTCCTGCGCATTGCATATATATGCATCTTCCCCGTCGACATAACACTTTTGCTCGATCTCGTGTACGCTGATTTCTTGGATGAGCACAAATGTACTAAGCTCAAAGAAAAGGTACTTACTCGTACTTCAGAGTGTCCGTGTAAAGTGCAAAAGAGGCTTGATTGCTCATTCTCACGTGTATTGGGCGCTGTACACCTGGACCATCATCTTCTCTGCCAACCACGGAATAGTTTTAGAAGTGACAAAAATGAACATGCAAGTGCATTCCTACGAGATTGAGTCATGAGTTTTTCTGCGATTCCCAGTCTTCTCCAAGTCCTCATGACCGCCAAACTGGTAATATGGCCGTGGGGAACCCGCCGCCGAGTTCATCGTCCCTGTTGGGAGTCAAACACTATAAGGATCTGATTTGATATATAGTCGCTCAAGAACTATATCCTGACAAGCACGTATCCGATGATTCGTCCCTTGTGATCCTCCGCCACGTAGGATAGTTGCGGCCACGACATTGCGTGGAGGATGTCGTACTTCATCGTGCAGTTCTCTGGCAAGTTTATCAGATTGAAGTTTTGCAACCCCTAAGGTCGTTGACCTGTGCATAACAACCCATTAATATGAAGCTCCCAATAGAAACGAAGAAGCGTAGACTCACCGTTGCAACTCGAATCGTGACCACATTGGGCCTCACTGTCGTGGGAGTCGTGGTGTTCGGTAGTTTACAACTAAATCTTTATGATCTTTGTTAACCTGGAAGACTTCCACAATTCTCTCTCGTTGTATACCGTTTATTTTTGGGAGTTAAAACGGACCATGTGATCTGATCTTTGTCGGTGATGTCACATTCAAGCCTGATGATACACCTCCAACGCAGACTATTTTTTCGGAAACAAAGTTCTCCGAACTGAGAAAGCCTGGGACAATTTCATGTCTTTGGCAAACCCTTGCGGAATCACATCTGAGTCTAGTGCAGGGTTCACTGCGCTGCAGCTTTGCAAATTAATGGGGGTCAAAGCATCCGCCTGAAGAAGTGCACGATCAGATCCTCTTTGTTGTCCACCACCATGTTAATGGTGATCGGTCAGGGGGCAAAATTGGACACAATTGATTTCAACATTGAGCAAACAGCTGTTTTCACTGAAGGGGGATACGAACATCTTCAAAAGATGCAAAAGCCTTAGCTACAACCTTCTTATTTGAACAATTGCCTTTTCGGTACGAGCTACAAGAATTAGAGAGCCCCGCTCAGTATTGTTGTTAATATGTTTCTTGCTTATTGCAGTTCTGGATACATGACAGTCCATTTTTGTCTGTCCAGAGAGTACAACACAACTCATTCCCTATACCGCTTGAATCCTTGGGGCGCTCCTCGGTGTCCACCTAGCGATAGTTATATGGCTCCATTAGCCACACGAATAATACTCCATGTGATCAACGCACCATAGTCTTCTTCGTCGCTGTCACGTCGTCCCTTTCGCTTTCCGGCACCCCCTCCTCTACCAGCTCCTCCCGGTCCCGGTCGACCATCACCCTGGAATCCAATCAGTAAAGAAGATCTCATCCACTGTGCTCACGAAGATCACTCACCTTACCTCGAGGAGCGCGTCGGTCCCGCTCACGCTCCCTTTCTCGATCTCGATCAATACCGCCTCTGTACGGGTCGTCGTACGATCGATCCCCGCCAAACCGATCTCCGTGTTGTTCTGCTTGAAGCGCTATGGGGACAATGGCGGGTCCGACGTTCGTTAGCGGAATTTGAGTCTGCCGCAATACTTCCATGACCTCGTTGACAGGAATAATTGGACCTTCCATACAGCTACGGTTAAAATAGAAAGTCGAAATAGGATTTACGGATGGCAACCATACCGTTGTACGTGTTTGGCTGCGGTAGACTCGCAAAGAATCTCGCAAGAGCTTCAGGAACAAGTACCGTCGGCCCGGGTTTCTGTTGTTGTCCGCCCGCTTGCGTGACGGACCGCGACGATGAATCAACGTACTGGGTTGGATTTTTCGCCCCGGGTGAGCCGGCTCGTCTCGTGCCGGTCTCAGCGTCGGGCTGGAACGATATCCACTTTGACAGATCTGGCCTCGGATATCGCTCTGCGTGGACGGGGTCGAGATTCTGGTACTTTACTCTGGAGGAATCGGAGGTCGACTTTCTCCGTTCGTCTGACCTTTGGGCGGTTGAAGAAGCAGCCTTGGTCCGACGCTGGTCGGCTAAGCCGAGCTCGATGTCCCCGACATTGGAGATATCCAAGTATCTCCATCGTTCCCCAACGTCATTCACTTCGTTGATAGTTCCGAGCTCTGTTAAAAAAGCACCTCTGTCAGATTGATGCAGTTAACATCGATCTACAAAATCGGGTGTTACCTTCCGGATATGCCTCTTTCCTTCTTTTTTCATTCTTTAAGAACGTGGTGAGATCGCCGTATTGATTTTCAAATTCAAGAAACTTCGTCCAGATTTGACGAGAACGTGCTGCTGGCATTGCCGATAGTGCCCGCTCAAACAGCGCTCGAGCATCTTGTAGTAAAAACAAACGATTTTCAGCGCGAGAAAGGTCCCTGCTCAAGGCCAACATAGCTTACTGTTTTCATCGTTGATCCCGACTAGAAAGTCAAGGTAGTGCCCGACATAGTGATGCGCGTGCTTGTCTTCAGCCAGATCGAGTGACTTCATTCCAAGTTCAAACAGTTTTCCAGCTACCTTTGAGTCCTTGCTGCAATGATACTCCATCAAAGCTGGAGATGTCCATTAGAACTACTACTATCCAGACACTGCCTCAAACTTACCTGATGCCACAAAAATGTGGTAGGTGCAGTTAGGAGATTTACGAGCGTTCTTGAAGATTTCTCTTGCACCTTTAACGCCCTTTGATACATACGCCCAGCATTAGTGCAAGCAGATTGCTGATGTTTAATCTTCAAACGCACCTGAGTTCTCCGAGCTGTGCGCATGTAGACTATCCATGCCAATGTTAGAGCCTTTCTGGTGGCATCAATATCCCTCTTCCGATGCTCCTCGACCTTTTCTTCGATCTCCTTTTCAATTACCCTCAGCTTCCCGCGCTCAAGTTCCCTAGCTTCTCCGTCCCACTCTTCCTCCACTGCGGCTCCGGATCCTTCCCCATGCTCCAGGGAATCATTCGATACGCCTTTGGCGTTCATGTACCGATCGCGTTGAGAGTCGTACTTTGCAGTTATGTCGATGATTTGATGCTCTAAACCGGATATGAGGATGTCGAATATAGGTTTGATATCATTGAAATCTTTCTTTCGGGACTCTTCTATTTCCGCCAAGGAAAAGTTTAGCAGCAAGCTGTAAAACATTGGAATAGAAATTGAGCTTGCAACCCCCCCAACTATTGCTCATATACCTCCGGGGAAGAATTTCAATCCCGGTTTTAAGCATGGCGACTGCATCGTCCACTTTGCCATTCTCGGACAAATAAGCAGCTGCATCGTACCTTTGAAAACTCAAGTCAATCAATCGCGTTGAATTATAAATGGAGTTGCTTACCACACTTCTGGATACTGTCGAAGCATAGCCAACGCAAGCCTGTAGGCATAAACGACTCTGGCGATCAGAGATGGTTTTTCTTTTTCTTCGAATTGGAGAGGATTTGACTTTTCCCAAGCGATATACCGTTTCCACATTGCCAACTGCACAGGAGAATGAGCAATCCAATGAGTCCCGATGATCGAGCTCCACTTACCACTGAACATTCCTTTTCACTCCAGCTCGGCGGCTTTGGCATCCATATCTTCTGTGCCTTTTCGATCGGCTCGATCAGATTCTTCATTTCTCGGAGCGCCGTTCGCGCCGTCATGTATGCAGGAGATCGCTCAGCGAGCAACTTCTTCGCCTGATCGTCATGATTGATAAGGGTTTCGTGGGCGCCCCAATTCAACGAATCGTCACTATACCAGCTGCTTGTTTAGACTCATTTCATAGTTGTCGTAGTCCTTCCACAACTGCTCGATGTTGTTTAGCGGGATGACTAATGCGCGCTGGTATACTCGTCGAAGTTCGTCCATCTTCCGCTGCTCCTCATACGGTGTCGTTGTCTGATCGAGAAGGTCCAGTTAGATCCATTAAATGGAGGGAAAGCTGCGACGCTAGAAACATCCCAAACGAATCTGCAAATCCCTCCCGGACCCGCGAATCGATCCACTCAGAAATAAAGTAAAAGGGACAAACACCGAATCAAGAACCGAGATTCGCAACACAAGGCAGCTCTACAATGCAAGAAAGCACTTTCCTAAGTCAGGCAGTTCACTACGGGTGACACTCCTGAGCAAATGGAGAGGCTGTTTCGCAAGAATGGGACAGGTGAGCTCATTCGAGAAGGCACAAAAAAGTATCTCCATTTTAATGAACTTATATTGCGATCGACTGATGACACAAAACGTGTATGTCTCCGACGCGATCTTCATCCACGAAAAACAGAACAAGGTCAGCCTCTGCGGACACTTTACCTCTTTCGCCCGGATAAACTGGATATAATCGATCCAGATGCTCGCAGAATCCTTATCAAGGCCAATGTGGTTCAGAACAAACTCGAAGGCCTTGTTGATCGTCGCACGCGCTTCTGCTTTCCGCTCGGGTGGAAAATTTGCTGGCGAATGGGTCTTACGGATGTAGTTGAGATAGCATTTCCAGAGGTCGATGGACGGGACGTAAAGCAAACAGCGACCAAACAAAGCCTCGACTTTGTCATATGCCTTGTTTTTCTGTTCGAATTCGATATAATTGATCCATTGTCTGGCCTGCGGGTATCAACAAAGCTTCAGGGGGGATGTTCTGGATGTTTGGTCAGGAATTTCACGCACTAGAGTTGGGAACTGCTTCAGAATCTCTTCGTATGCTTCCCTTGTTGTGTCCACATCGTTTGTTTTAGTGCACTCAAGCAGATACGCCGACCACGAGTCTGTGTCCCATTCATTCGCTTTCAATTTCGCGAGCAACTTGTCTTTCTTCGTTGCCATCAGAGGCACTAGAACGTGGCGAGGGTGGTTTCGCGGAATTTTAACAAAATAGACGCCTTGTCGATCGCTGGCTCTTCCTCCTATGATCTACTATGGGTCGACATCAATCATCCCTAAACCCACTCATAAATGCTTTCTTCTTTTTAAACAATAAATCGATATTTTCAAATTAAAGGTGGCTGGTCTAAGTGTGGCTCGTAAAGTTCACCAACCATCCGGGAAGTGTGAAATTCTCGGTCGGGGTTTATGGCGACCACCTCGGTCAAGGTTGCTTTGCGCGTGAGGCCATTGACGCAAAAAGAAATCCTCGAGAATGCTTCGGCGTGCGTCAGCGTCGTCAATGGTCTTCCCCAGGTCGTCGTCGGCAGCCTATCTACAAAATCTGGGACCCCTCTCGTTGTCCATGGCCACCCGGTTTCTGAAAAGTCTTTCACTTTCGACTATGTTTATGGTCAGAATTCTGCTCAGTACGAGCTATACGATGACTGCGTTGCGCCGTTAGTATCAAAGTTCGTGGAGGGTTTCAATGCCACTGTTTTGGCATATGGGCAGGTGAGCAAGAAATCAGCTAACAGTCTCGTTATTTAACTTATCAATTGTAGACGGGATCAGGAAAGACGTATAGCATGGGGACCGCGCTTGATTCCGCTGGCGATAATGAAGGTTTGTTTCTTATGCATTGTTAACTATTCATTGCTGAGATCGACCATTAGGAATCGTTCAACGAGCTGTCAGATCAATATTTGACTATCTACATAGCAAGTCAGAAAAGAATCCTGCGGGATTCCAGTATTCTATAGCTGTCTCATTTCTGGAACTATACAATGAAGAGTTGGTTGATTTGCTCAACCCGCGACGAGCATCTCCTGGTGGTTGGGGCGGGCTATCCATTAGAGAAAACAGCGAGGGGGCGATTGTATGGTCGGGAGTGAGAGAGGAGAATGTGCGAAATGCAGATGAAATACTTCGGTAGTTTAAACTCACACGTTGTGAGAAGATTCGGTCAAATTAATATTATTGTTTAGGTGCCTCCAGAAAGGAACGCTCTGCAGAACCACTGCATCGACAGAAATGAACACGACATCATCCAGATCCCATGCTATTTTCAGCGTTATTCTCCGTCAGCAAAAGTGGCAGCCTCGCCCACATGAGAATGATGATCCAAACGAACTGCTTGAGGGACTCGAAGGCGATTTGGATTTTGTTATCACCGAAAATCCCTACGCTAACCCCATCACTCATCCGGATGGGCAATGGGTTCATCTGACATCTAAATTCCACTTTGTTGATCTTGCGGGCTCGGAGCGGCTGAAGAAGACCAATGCCGCAGGTGACAGGAAGAAGGAGGGAATTTCGATCAATCAGGGGCTCTTGGCATTGGGGAATGTCATTTCCGTGCTAGGAGACGAGTCAAAGCGCGGGATGCACGTTCCATATCGGGACTCAAAGCTCACTCGAATGCTTCAGGACAGTTTGGGTGGAAATAGCCAAACACTGATGTTGGCATGTGTCAGCCCCAGCGATTTTAATTACGGCGAGACGATCAACACGCTAAATTACGCAAATCGTGCCCGAAATATCAGAAACCGAGTTCTGATCAACCAGGACTGGGCTGCGGGTGGTGGTGCTGGTGCATCAGAAAAGGACCAGGAAATTCGAGTCTTGCGTGCACAACTATCGCAGCTTCGAAGCGAGAACGAAGAACTTCAAAGCGCGCTTAACGGAAAGACTGGAGTTTCGAACGGAGAAGCATCGTCAGTTTCCTCAAAAGAGCTTGAAGATAGGGGGCGATTCTTGGAGAAGGAGGTGGAGCGAATCCGAGCTGCATCATTGAAACTAGAAAGAGAGCTACAATTGAAGCAGCATAATCAGCGAGACTTAAGGGATGAGTTGCACCGAATGGCTGAGCAGGAGCAAGCTACACAATTTGATTTGGACCGGCTTCGATTCCGGTGCTGCCGATTGTACGGAAGATCGCTGGAGCTGAACAATGAATTGGTTACAGCTTTAGCGGAGCGTGACAAGGCGTTGGTGGATCTGGGTTTCAGTCGGAAAACCTCGCCTCTTAAGCATGAACCAGGGAGCACGACCAATGAAGTCGAAGTGGTGGACTTGAACGAGCAATCATCTGATTTTTCTCTAGAAGCACCTCTGGAGTCTAGTAAACCTTCCCCAGATGTGGACCCTGATCTCACTGGCCCCGACCTCACGAATCTCGAGACACCTCAGATTGAGACGACGCAACCGGAAGGGATGGCTAATCTTCAATTTCAGCAAATTTTGCACTCGTACATTCAGGCCATCGCGGAGATGCGCTTTCGTCTTGCAAATGCAGAGGACAAGTTGGCTTGGTATAACGAGGTTGTGATATCGCTCACAGAGGCTCGCCAACAACCTGCGGGACCCTCCGAAATCCCCGCGTCGCCAGATCGTGCGTCAGATATGCGGAGGAAGTGGAGGCCGAAGCGAAGAAGAAAACCCAAATCCTCGACTCCAATTCAAGAGCAAACAACCACCACTACCCAAGTCGGTGCCAATCCACTATCGAGCTTTCCCGGCGAGTTTATAGAGCAAGCAATCGGGTTGGCAAACCCGGACTTGTCGGCTGATTCGTTGATCGCAGTTGAGGTACCCCAAAGCCCCGTTCAGAAAAGCATTGCAGCAGTCCAGCGAGAAGCTACCGATGGCGTTGACCATGAATATAAGCTTTGGCGTGCACTGAAGCAGGATCCGGAAATTAGCGACGTAAGAGGCAGTTTATTTAGATGCCTGATACTCAATCTTTCATGCTTCTGCAGATGCTCAGCTCGCAAAAAAACGCCGCCGATACCCCGTCGACCTCTGGACACACACGCCGCAAGATACCACGGCTTCTTGAAACAAACTCACTAGTGAGCAAACTGACTGATTCCGTAATGGAAAGAACTGAAGGCACAATTTAGTCAAAATCCAGACATCTGCAGCTCACATCTCTAGGAGAAACAGACGGCGCACCAAACGGATTAATCGGTTCATATAGCGACAGCACTTCATCATTGGAGCATCATGAAGAGTCTGACGGTAACCTTGCTGGTGATTCTGATACCGACCACGAATCTGGACTGCCATCCGCAAATACCGCATTCAGCGACGAAATTGGAACTCCAATGTCACACCTCTCCTCTCGAAAGAAGCTCGACATATCCCGAGACAGTGATAAATCAGCCGACATGTTCTTGCTTGTTCACAAGCTTCAGATGGATATTGCAGATCAGGAGACTTTGATGAGAAGATTGCTAGATCGTGATACCGAGTATAATGCCATGAGGCGCACGTACGAGCAGCAGCTGGGGTTGCTTCAGTCCCAACTCGCTGACGTACAGAAGCAGCGAGATGAGGCAATGAAGAGGGTCAGTTCGGAGATGCCGCAGAACGCCCACCTTGGATTGAAAGAGAAGAAGTCGACGAGGTCACTGAAATCTGCCATGACTGACTCACGTCCTGGAACGGCTGCAATCCGACAACGGCATGAGGATAAGGTCCGAAAGTTGGAGCAGGAGATCAGTTTGTTCAAACGGAAACTGGACGAGTATCATAGCATTGAAAAAACGATCAAGCAACGACACGAGACTCTCACCAAGAACATGACATCGACAATCCAGTCCCTGAAAGGTATGTCGTACGTTATGTCGTTCCAGATGAAGAAAGTTGAAAGTTGCTCGTTTTCAGCGGAGAAATCCACCTTGGTGAAGCAACTCAAGGAGGAAGCAACCCGTGTCCGGAAGATTGAAAGTAAGACGCAAATAGAAATTGCAGCCCTGAAGAGAAGAGAAAAGGCTGCAATGGAGATGGCGAAGCGGCTAGAGCGAAGTCAAAATATTCAGCGTGCAGTACTAGAACGCAGAACGGAGAATATTGCCGAATCGCAGAATACGATCAAACAAGTGATGAACATGCTTGAGCGGGCATCACCGATCGCCGATACATCAGAGGCTACCGGTGAATTGGCCAAGGCGCCGACGAGAATTAGTCAGCGTATCAGCGAAGCTACGATCGATCGGGTCCGTAAAGCTCTCCAAGGGAAGCGGCATCGATTCGCAATGAAGTCGATTCACTCTGCCAATGGTGCTCGGAGCCCGTTGCCTGGTGGACCGGATGGGAACGCCAATTATGATATTGCAGAAACTCTCTTACCACCAACGGAAAGCTCACAGAACTTGTACCGCGGTGCTGTGTCCCGAAAATCGAAACGGCTTTCCAAACGGCTCTCGAAACGCCGAGCTGAGCCGCGTGTTGACCTACGTTCACCGTTGGGCGACCCGCGCTCTCCATTCGTCAATACCCCGTCTAACTTCGCAGCAAGTTCCACCGCTGAGACACCGTTGGAAGTTCGCGTCCAGCTTAAGAAGCAGATGCTCGACAAAGAGCTTACGTCGTGCGTGGCCGCACGGAAAGGGCTCCAGTTGATTCGTGACTTTCAGCTCCAACTTCAACGCTTGGCTGATGAGCGGCAGGATCTGTTCCAAAGCTCGGCTGAGCAGAAGTCACGAGGATTTGCTGACGACGGAAAGCTTGAGTCAGACGAACGCCTTCAGGCGATCGAAGGGGAAATATCTCTGCTAAATGTTAAGATCGGCTCAACGTGGACCGATTTGAAGAATGCTGGTTTGGTTTTGATTTTGAACGAGGACATGAACATCACGCCAATCTTTACAAACTCATTCGATACCCCTGGAGTAATATCGGAATCCAACATAGGCTGGGAGAACGCATTGAACATGCTTCGTTCCTTGAGTGATCTGGAGGTGGAGAGAGTTGCGGAGCTCTTCATGGATGAGATCGTTACACTTAGAATTGCTCTGAAAAGTTCAAACAGTTTGGTGGTTGAGCGAGACAAGACACTTGAAGAACTACGTCACACCATTAATGTCGTTCGAAAAGCTGCACTGCAGACAGCGATGGACTACGAGCAAAGAATCAAAGCTATTGAGGAAGAGGCTGCAAATCGGGTGCTTGCTCTGCGAACATCAAACAGGAATATGATTTCTTGGATTCAAGCGCCTGCAAATGAAACAGAATGGGTTCCGTTGGGTCAGGCGTGGTCGAGAGATCTGCCAAACCCACCACCTTCAGTTCCTACTCCAGTATCGCCTCCATTGAGATTGACCATAGGAGACATGCGTCGTGATGTGGACCGCACGAAGCAGCGAATCATCATGAGCCCACACGGTCTGATGGATGAAGATCGTGTTGATGAATCAATTCTGCAAGGTCGACACAGTCAACCCACACCATCGCCGACCACATCAACAGCATCTTCGGACGGTTTCTTTGCCTATCGCCGAGACAGCAATGCAGGAATACGTGATTCGATCGGGAGCGATGGTTCTATTCCTGAACGAGACCATGGTGAGCCCACCGGATTGTTTGGCAGGAGACGAACAAGAAGTGCCTGGATTCCGGCATCCAAAGCAGCTATTGCGCAAATGTTTACCCCAGGGACGTCGTACTCGGATCGTCAACCACGAGGGCGTATTCCAGCTGGCCCCGCGTTATCTAGAGGGGCTTTCGAGCGACTTACCAGGCAGGATCGCACCACACATGTGGCATCCATTCGTAGCGCGAGCGCTGGAAGTCCGATCGAGTTTTCTCGTGGCGCATCCTCTGAACACGACGTATTCGCAAGACTCTCAACAAGTCATACTCAATCAAGTGCCAGCAAAATCCTTCGCAAGTCGGAGCAAGTGGTGGTTGGGGAAGACTGAACTGAGTGTTACCAAGAGCAATCCTGAGTCGCTGAATATCTTCATCTGAAATTGTTGTGTCTTCTTTCTTGGTTCCTACGCTTCTTGCAACACCGCAATATGCTCACTCCCTTGTTTTTGTTTTGCGGATCGTGTCTCGTTTGGTGTTTTGTTATCATATTTATAAATTGTCTCAGCTTAACTTCGAAAGTTGCTTGTCCCGTTTGGTCCATGGGAAAACCCACACCAAAAATACAGGGCTGTTCAGATCCAGTCAACCCCGAAGATCACAGTCACTTGCAACTTCGCTATGCTGACTTTGACATCACGCGAGGTACAATAAGCATATTCACCTTTGACGTCACGCGAGGAACAAGCATATTTAACCCGTCACCATAAACGACAACTTGTCAGGTTGAGCCTAAAATGCCGTTGCCGAAGGTGCCTAATTGTGCAAATAACGCTTCAGGACGTTTGATGCGGATATAATTCCCTCCAGTATCTATGAAGATCATCTCCATGAATCACGGGAAAAACATGGTATGTTGCTAATAGTATTGCCAGCCAGCAGAATATAATCTTGAGCCTAATAGCTCAAGATAATTTCTAAAACTCGCTTTAATATCGAGACAAGTGAGAGACCACCGCCAACCATTTCGCTAAATGAGATGAAGATACCAGCTTATCATATTCCCACTGCACACCTATGAGAAGTACGAAATCTTCTGAATGATGCACCAAAATCTGGCGTCACAACATGAAAGATATATTCCTGATGTCCAAGGCCTACCCCCGTATAGTTGCTAGTGATTCACCACTTCACCAGGAAACGTTGTAATTAGGCTGCCTGACAGGGTCGCTGTTAAAAACTAGCATATCAGACTGCTTGCTGTACGGATTATCCTTTGGGTTGGCTTTTCTCTCCTGGATATGAAATTTTTTTGTCAATCCCTTTTCGTTCCTCTTTATGGACTTGTTATTCATTTATTTATTTCCATGTTTGCCAGGTTCTGTGTGGAGTGAGTGTGGCATTTGGAGGTGGGATGTGGTGTGACTTGGTCCTTTGGTTGATGTGACCTATTTCTTTAACCACAGCATTTCCTGGTTGCTTGACCAGCTTGGGTGTGGTGTACAGCCTGCCTGATTGTTAGGCATAAATATACACCTGGGAGAACAGGTACTGGGCCAAGAGACCTGGAGCTGTTGTGCTACAGCAAAAAACGCCCTACCGCTGCGAGGAGAAGCACTTGGTTTTTAACAGGTGGTCAGGTCTCCTACATCCAGAGCAAGGGATCAAAATGAAACCACTTTCAAGCACGCATGGGCAAACAACGGTGACGCGATAGCCGAGGTTATTTTGGTACTGACCAAAAAATCGCCTTCTCTTTGTTTCCTACGCTTCGGATATTCTTCAGGATCCATAGCTTTGAGAAGAGATTTCACACGACCATATGAGCGGAATACTCAAGGGATAATATATAACACAACGAATTCGCTGTCGAAACTGTATTCAAACAATTTCCGAGACAGCCTCTGATAGTCACTGGATTTTGTATCACGGAGCCCGATTGACTTCTTCTTCGGAGCCAAAAACGTAGAGCAAGTGAGAGTGGATCTAAAGGAAAAGAACGTGCAAGGACGACGGCGATCGCCCACTAAATCAAGGGAACGCTAAGGGTACAAATGAATAATTGAAGTTAATTTAGCTGATGCCTGTTCAGAAACAATTACAAACAGCCACGCAGAACAAGAGTATGGTTCCATTTTTTTTATCTTGACGGTGTTGTTAAGACGAATCAGCTGGAGGGTTGAAACCAGATAATGGTGGGGTCTCTGTAGGTATACGCAGGTTTCGAGGGAACGTAACATACGAAGTATCTCCATCATCTGCCAATCCTCCCGAAATTGCCCCGGCAAAGAGTCTCTCATCGAGCTTCTCGAGTTCCAGCATTGCAAATCGCATTGCGCGATACTTGCGTTTCAACGCTTCCATATCCGATCGCGCCTCTTCAAGCTTCTCCAGTGCCCACATACGCTCGATTATTTCGGTCTCGTCGTGCTGCTGCTGCACTGCCGGGTCATTCTCTTGTGGTGGAGTGGTTGGTTGGATGGGAGTGTAGAGGAATTCTTGCATTTGTTGGATTCTACGATCGCCGATCATTCCACCCCCTTTTGTCGGACGAGCGGACGAGTCGAAGCGCACAGCAGCCTTTTGCCCCGCCAGCAGACAAGACCGAGCAGGGACTCTGATTCTCCTCGCAGTGAGCATCAGACTCGGTTTAGCACCGAAAACACTAAGCCACTGACTTTCGGTTCTTCACATCAGCACAATTTATAACAACCCTAACACCCCACCCACAGCAAAAACTGGAACTGAAACGCAGCTCAAATTTGATTGCCACGGCAGATCATCGTCGCTGTACGTACAGACGACACTCGCTCGTCACAACGCCTCGCTCAACAAGCTACGCTTTAACACGCCCCCGTTTTCGCGTTGTTGGCGTCTTGTCTCTCGACTCCAACGCGAACATCCCGGTTGTCTCCTCTCGGCGAGCCTTCTTCCCAGTTGCGACACTATAGCATTCTTTGTACGACAAATGGCTCTCGACGACAAATATGTAGGGCTCATCCTCGCAGTCATATCGAGCGTGTTGATCGGAATCAGCTTTATCATCACAAAAATGGCCCTTACAGAGTCAACGAAGAATAACGGAGGTACACAGCTGTCTTTATTAGCGTTTTGAGTCTCATGTATGAGCGTTCCTGAAGGTGGGGCGGGAGATAACTACAAATATCTCCGGAATTACACATGGTGGATTGGGACCGTAACGAGTACGTATCAAACGATGCACCACAACTCTTAATTCTGTGATCTAAGAGTTTTATTTAGTGGCACTAGGGGAAGCAGCCAATTTTGCAGCATATTCTTATGCGCCTGCAATATTGGTGACACCTCTTGGCGCTGGGAGTGTACTTATCAGGTTAGCGCGACCATGTCTCTGAGCTTATTCAATGCTTAATGTACTTCACATTTTAGTGCGGTTCTTGCGCAAATTTTCCTGAAGGAACAGCTGGGAAAGGAAGGCATTATTGGATGCGCTCTATGCATCCTTGGTGCGGTCCTTATCATTCTCCACAGCCCTGAAGAAAAGAAAGTTGAGTCTGTAGACGAAATTCTCGCCTTCGTCATTCAGCCTGGTAATCATTTTCGAACGCAAATTGTATTGATTGCGAGAATTTCTGATTATTCGCCCAGCATTCTTGATCTACATGATTATTGTCGCAGGTTCCACACTATTCCTCATCTATCGGGTTGCACCCAAGTACGGAAAGCGCTCGATGCTTGTTTACCTCTCCATTTGCTCCATGGTCGGATCCATCTCCGTTATGGCAGCCAAGGGCTTTGGTATCGCATTGAAGCTGACCTTTTCGGGGCACAATCAGCTTGTATACCCTTCAACATACGTCTTTGGAATTGTTGTGGTAGTTTGTGCTGTTACGCAGATCAACTACTTTAACAAAGCCCTCGACATTTTCTCCACAAATCGGTGAGTCCTACCTGTATTGCTTTCGTTCATCTTACTGATCTGTTGAACTAGGGTGACGCCAAGTAAGTATGGCTGACGTTTTACCAACGGGGCAATCGTCGCTATTTTTCATTTTGCTCATCCTTGTCTTTTTTCAGTTTACTTCGTCATGTTCACCACTGCTACCATCATCGCCTCCGTGATTCTATTCCAAGGCTTCAACGAAGCCCTCCCCATAAACGTCGTAACAGTCTTTTGCGGCTTCATCACGATCTTCATCGGCGTCTTTTTGCTCAACGAGTCAAAGCAAAGAGAAGCATCCCTCACACCGCTCTCGCTCACAGCAATCGGAACGACCGGCGGGATGGGTCAAGGGAGCGCATCGCCGGGGGCCATCCTGCTCGAGAAGGGAAGGAGAAATGGCTCGGCAATTGGAGTAAGGCCGGGAGTGGTTAGTGAGACACATCTTCTGAGGACATTTCAAGAGTTTGGAGAGAGTGAGGAGGATATGGACGATTGAGAATGCAGCACGCGCTCAAACTCACGCACACGGACAATTTTTTTTCGACCCACCATACACACACACACACACACACACACACGCACACCATTTACGCACTTTGCATACATAGTTTGTTTCGCCTTTTCACAAATCACCACGAAAAAAAGAAACGAGGGTCACCTTTCCTTTTGGGGGCCAAAGGATAAAATGGATGTCAGGAACACTACTCCTTTTACTACGCGCAATCCAATACCCTCATCATTCGTTCTTTCTTCAACTTTCCAGGTGTTCTGTTGTATGATTGAAAACCCAGAAAACCCAGTTCGTTCCCCACACTTCTGAGCCCATACTGGACGCTTGCCCAGTCACTGCTTCTATGGAGGATGGATCCGGAATAAGGTTCTTTTGTGTCGCTCTCGTCGGTGCACGTGCGGCTGGTTCCGCCCCTTTGTCTTCGTGCTATTCTTTTGTCGTAGTGTCCCTGCGGAATCTTTGGATTCATCGTGTGGCCCCCTCATTTCTCTTCTTCCCACTCACTCTCCGTTTCCGCCTTCCTTTCCACGAATGACCCTAAAACGAACAGTTCCCCTTGACCTCTCCCTGTGTGTTTTGATGCGTGTGGGTGCGAACCTCTTGAAGTTTGAAAAACAAAACCGGAGGCGTACACGGTTTTGTTTTCTAGAAAAGAAGAGTTTCTGTGTTTTTTCAGGGTTTTTCTTACGAATATATCTGATCCAAACTTCATTTCTTTTTCGTTTTTTCTTTTTGCCTCTTCCATCATTTACTGCAGACCATTACACCTCGCACGGTCTCGTTGCTGTACTCCCCAATGGACGAGGATGAGGACTTCCATCGCTTGCGGGGGCCGTCGTCGACGTCTTCGGAGAAGACGAAGCTGGTCGACGTCGAATCTCGCTGATTTGGGAATGCAATGTACGTTTTCAAAGATGGGGTACGTTTGACTTTTGCATTTTTCTGATATCATGCTATCTTTCCTAGATAATTTTTCTTCCCCCACTTTGTCCTTTTCTTAACCATTTCAAGTTCTTTTCAAGTGCTTGGTGGTTTCTTTTCTCCCGAGAATTGTCAAGTGTTTGTTTTTCGAAGGGTTTGGTGAAGCTTCAATGAGCAATTGCTTATTATTCCGGACACAGACGTTTTAATGAGAATCAATTTTTGGTGAACAACTCGATACAAATCAAAATAACAAGACGAGTGTAGTCGGAATATGGACTTGAAGAAAAACTTCTAGATACATACATTATTTAGGTGCGCAAAAAAAGAAAAAGATGCGGAATAAAATCAAACAGTGAACGTGCTGCAGCAGTTACGTCACTCCCCCTCAAATTCAATATTCAGCCTTAAACTCAGAGAAGCTCCAGAGCAATAGGCAACAAGTCCAAACGACTCCATGCCGATCGCGTATCCCTTCGAAGTCATGATTTCCGGATCCGGCGTGAGAATAAACAAACGCACAACAAAATTGTCTGAACGCACCGTACAGCGGCTGGTGAAAACAAATGCAACTGAATACAACAACATCGAGATGTTTCACAGTCACGGCCACTGTTCACATTAACCAACACATCCTTGTCCTTCATCGCAATGGGTTGTGAATCGTACGACGAAAGCTTATGATCTGAAGGCATTCGAACATGAGTCAGAATTCCACTACATAATTTTTGCAAGAAATAGCTCTTACGAACCTGATGCGGGCAACTTTTGGCAAAAACTCTATATCCGATGTCCTGCCTTGAAAAGGGGTTTCCATTCCATTCCATATGTGAGCCAACTGTCACAAGCCACACTCGAAAACATTCGAACCACCACACACTAGAGGATGTCACAGAAGGTGCAGAAGGTGCTCTTGCAGCCCATCGTAAGCTAGGAATTGATTGATATTCGTGTTTACGTTTTGCTGATCTTATCTTGTCAACCCAGACGTTGATGTTCCGATACCTCCAACAGGTACGAAATGAACCGTCCACCTGGGGGCGATCACTGAGGAGTTCTCTTTGAATATCTCTTACTGATCGTCTTTTATTTTGTCACTTTAAACCACAGAAAGTACGAGTGCAAATCTGGCTGTACGAGCAGGTATTATCGCACTGCCTTTGGGCAACAACATAATCTTCTAAAGCTGACATGACGTCTTGACTTCTGAGTAGGTCGACCTGAGGATAGAAGGGCGGATTTTGGTACTAAGCTCCTTCGGAATAGTCTTTTTGTTTTCGCTTAGAGCCGTTTTTATTAGGGCTTCGATGAATTCATGAACTTGGTTTTGGAAGAAGCTGAGGAGATCTCGGTTAAAAAGGATACGCGGAAGCCTCTTGGTCGAATTCTGCTAAAAGGCGACAATATCACTGTAAGTTGGATGATTTCTTGTTTATTTTTCTGGTGGCTGATCTTCTTTACCACTTCAGCTAATTCAGGTTAGTCTCCAGTATTTCTCTCTACACTTTATTTTCTGCGGGCCAAATTCGATAGGGAACATGCCATTGAAGTATCGTCAAAATCTGTTGATGGTTTGGCAGGCAATTGCAATCACAAGCCGGATAATGAGGATACAATGGCAACGTCGACAACGTTTTCTTTTGCAAAACGTGAAGAGCCTGGCGCTGGAAGCAAAAATCAACACCACAAAGAGAGTTGGAAGAGAAGCTTTGTGGAAAGAAAGAAACAGATCGCTTGCGCTGCGTGGCGAATATGGATGAAGATTGGGAAGAAAAATGATACAGAGAAAGGGGAAAAGAAAGATAAATAGTGGGGGGTGTCTCTTTCTGAAGTTCGCCACTCGGATTCCGTGTAATTTGTACGATAGCTGATTGATCCTTCTTCGTTCCAGACTGTCTAACCGGAGCAAACGAAATCGACGGATGTGATGCGAACAGGTGGGCTGACTTATTCACGAACTTTGCCGTGGGATCGAAGAAGAGAGAGACGGGGATCGACATAAATGGAGTTCATGATGTTCAATGTTTTTGTCGACTCCTTCATTGTTGGCATTGGCGAGGACGATCCGTTCAGTACTTCACAGCTTGACAACTAATGTGCAATTGATGTCCATATTTATATAAACGCTTCTCACTTGGAGTTCACACTGGGAAATTACCTTTCTTGTCAGAGGTGTTCGGGTAGGAAGGGACCCACCATGCGAAGGTTCATCGGGATGAGACCGCTAGGAAAAGTACTTTAGGAGAGAAGCGAGAGCACATTCACGATCCATACCGGCCCAAGGAACGGCCGAAACTTTGGAATGAATTGGTTGTTGTGGAAATCGACTAACGAGGAATGCTCTACATTTCCGACTTTTAACGACTCGATCATCTATGTCAAATGAGCTACTGCATATTTTCATGTGAGCTAACAAACCTCTTCTGTAACCTGCGGTTGCGTTCGATACTTATCGATTATCACTTGGAACTTTATGTCCGTATTAAGAACTCGAGAAGCACTGTGTAGGCAACATATCATAAGCCGGTCGATGTTGGAGTTCTGAATGAACCGATTCTCAAACTCGGTCTCCAAGCAAGCCTTCATGTACTCCCACCCCTGAAGCAAATAGAGGTCAAAAGATGTAGAGATGGGCGAACGAGATCCACTATGTAACCTGATTAGAGATCTCATCACGAAGAGCCAAGTCTTTGCAAAGAATCTTCATTCTTGCATCCGCCATTCGCAGTACCATAGTTTGTAAAGACTGAAAATCGATGAAAATATAGATTTATAGACCACCATTATATTCATCATACCGTAATTGTGTGAAACCCAGGCAATGTTCTATCTTCGTCGCTACTCAATCCCTTTGTGGCATCTTCATGAAGCCGCATTACCTTTGTGACTATTTCCATCCCTACAGCGGCAGTCAGTCACAACCGTCTTCTTGCCTAACGATGACTGACCGATACTCTGGCTTTTTAGGCGAGCCATTATGTCATAGTATCTGCTTCCTTTCCACAACCAAGTCTCCAAGAAGCGCTCCTCCAGCTCCATCACTCTGTTTTTCAAAAGCCTAGATCCCATCAACTGGTACTCCATTAAAATTTGAAAGAGTGTCAGCGCATTAAATGGAGAGTACCTCTTGTTCGTTCTTGCGCACAAGTTGCGCAATCAAACAGAGTTCCAGTGGTTCCACGCACAGCAACTCTTGTGCAAAATTAAACTCGCAGTCAGGAAGCTTTTGAAATTGTCTTGTTAATAACCACAATATTGGTGCTCCACACCGCTTTACCTTGAATGCAAGCCGATTGAACTCGTAAGCAAGCAAAATCAGACATCCATGAAATTGATTATCACAAAGAAGATCATCCCAAGAAACCTAGTAGATCGTAAAGCCGAAATCACGTGAAATGAAACTTAAATCATTTACGGTGTGTAAACGCCGTTCCTCGCAGCGAAGAGTCGATGAAAGTAAACTGTAGTATAGATGTTCGCATCTCCCGATTTCCACTTTATCAGCCGACGGATAGCGTCTGATCGTTTGCGCTATTTGAGTTCTTACATGAGAAAAGAAACATGGACATTTTTGGGGAATTAGCTGACCAACAAACTCGCAGATCCGCTGCTTGATTACACAAGTAATCTCACTTGCGCGAATGGATGGACAATATCGGTCGATTAGACTCGTAACTTTGACCTTCAATCAAAATTTTAAACCTGTCCATGTCTTAGTTAGAACTTTGCATACCCCTCCTTTGAGTGCATCAGATATGCGTCGTTGAGCCATCACGATATCTGATTTTGGTGCGCTGAGGTTTGAATCCTTTAAGGTCAATGACCGGGGATTCGCAGTCAATGGCGTTGCTGGCATAAGTTGCTAAAAACACAGCGTCGTAAAAAATTTATGCGTTGCGACAAATCTGTGTCACTACATTACCCCAAACTTAGAGACCTGCTTCATCATGCTCGACAGGTTCAACTTTGATGCTGGCGTTTTCGAGACTCTGGGAGCGCAAGGAGTACGGAAAACTGTCCTTGGTGTGTCTGTCCGTAACATTTAAACATTCGCCACCGTGAGATGTGCATTCAAGTATTACCAGTTAAGAAAGTGCGATCTAAGAACATGGTGCCGTCTATTTCCCGTTCTTGATTGATTGTGAAGAAATCCAACTGACGGGCAATATCGATCAAGTTCGCGGGGAGACATGATTGTGGATGATCAATGAAGGAGCCTTCATACGCATTCCATGGAAAATGCCCGGGGTGCGGAATGGATTGGCTCGTGAGGAAGCGCGACTTGCCGCACAGGTGCTTCGAAACAATATTAGTCTCAAATATACAATTACTTGACTGAATTTACCTCAACGGCAGAAACCACGATAGACCCTTGTAGTGCAAAGGACTGATGATCGAACCCACGTTCGTCGCATACTTTGGCGCAGAGTTCATCTGCACCAAAAACCCAATCCAACTCTTCATTGACGTCGTGTGAAAGATGCATTACTGCAAAGCAAGTCATGAACAGTGCTTCGAGACTTTTGGTGACTTATTGAGATACCTTGTCCTATTGATCGCCTCTGGACACCAGGCTGTGAAGTGACAAATAGCACGCACTGAATGCACAGCTGATCGTCGTTTCGCTCAGCTGGTTTCGCATTGAAGACTAACAAATAGACCACAAAAATTTAATGCTGCTATGCGTTTACTTCCCTACGCTTACATTGGCACAAAAGGAATAGCATCCAAGAATAGCAGAACAGATCCTGTGGATATCCTGTGCAGTGTTGGTCGCAATTCACGAGTGACTGGAACAGTGACTTGGAAGCCTCGAATCGTCTGTGTAGCAACTGATAGGATTCAGCTGCAGCAGTGAAACGAGCGCTGACGCAATTGAGGAACTGTTCAGCATCCGAAGCACCATTTGTGGTCACTGTCGCTAATAGCTCAGGAAGCCTTGCTTTCGCACCGACAAGACGAGTAAAAGAATCGTTAAGAACTCTCATTACAGCCTCCATCAGCGGTATAAAAGGCGTTCCATTTGATTTGCGACCCTTGACACTTTAACAATAAATTAGCTTCGTGAGCCACAATTTCATGGTGAGGCCCAGCTTACCCGTGTGTTACTACTTTCCTTAATATTTTGTAGAAGGGAACAGTGTTCTTCTCTTTCTCGCCTACAATCATGTGTGCTATCCAGGTAATCACGCCAGTCCACGCAGTCTGATGAATCAAATCGAATGGAGCATGGCTCTCTTCATTGAACATGGTCGCAAAAAGCGCATTTGCTGTTGATAATGTCAATCCATTTGAGTCAATGGATCTGAGAAAAATGGCCAGTGCTTCCTTGAGTTGTACAGTCACTCCTGTCATTGTAGTATTCCCAAATGAAGTTGAAATTGGCTGAACATTGCTCAAGATGATAATAGGTTGAAGCACGTTTTGATGCGGATGGGCCGTGATGGGAGTTTCTGGGATGGAAGTAGTCATATGAGAGGATGCAGAATCATCAAGGCATTGCTGATGAGCTTCTGTTTGCATCGACGTTTGTACCACGGATATTGAACTTGGTGGAGTCACCCGTTGTACGTAAGTGCTCGGATCACTGAACGCGGTCGGATCTGACGTACTCTGCGTAATTAATGATGAACGAGATAGTCCAAACACGAATGGATTGGCGCTGTCATTGCCGACAGGGTTCACGCATGTCTTTTGGTCCGGTTGGCCAAACTGAATATTGAAACCAATCGGTTGCATCTGGCACGAGAAATCTGCGGGAACGACTGTCGAAACCGTACATTCCATGTGAGATCCTTCCGTAGAGACTCTTCTACGTTTCTTCGAATTTGGTGTGTCAGTCAATTCGTTTCTGAGCGGGGTGATAAAACCGTCTTGATTCGAAAGCGTTCTGTCAGTTCTACTTCCAGATAAAAATCGCTGTGGTGTGCTGCGGTCGCGACACGGTGACTGAGAGAAGTTCGGCTGTTGATGTTCAATGAGTCGTCTGCGCCCAGATATCGACGGACTTTCAACTCCACCAACATTTCCCATGGTTCTTCTTATCTTCCTCGGCGTTGTGTGCAATTGAGCTGCTCTTGTCCGAGGTGACATCCAACCCATAGGTGATCGCGGTGATGATATGTTAAGAGCAGAAGTTATGCCAACCTTCTCGAAAAGTGTATCTACACTCATGACACGAGGCGGGCTTTCTGATAAATCCATCGCGTCACCCCCAAACACCTCATCTTCTCTATCCTCGTCACCTGAACCCTCCTCCCGCAGCCGTTTATTCGACATCCTTGCAAAAGCCACTTCCGTGATGATTTCAAGGCAACTGACTGTCTTATTCGATCCTTCAGAATATATTCGGTGAATCTGGCTGTGGGCAACTGAAAACAACAATAGCAACGCGTCGGGATCGAGACGGCGGGGGCGGAACGAGTTTGGTCACATGACCGGACGTGCTTCGAGCCCCTCCAGAAAATGTTCCAAGCGGATCTGATCATTGCACGATATCAGAAGAAATTTTGGGAATCCAGATAATCGCTTACCTGCTGAGTTTGGAGTGATTCCCGTAAGCCGATCATCACTGCTTCGCGGACAAATGTTTCCAGATCCGCAACTAGGCGAAACAGATGAGTTTTTAACAAGATTGTTGCTGCGTAATCGTACCAGAAAATTTGTCAGTTCTAGCTACAAAGTGATTCAATTCAGAATCCTTCAAGCTGTTGGGAATCCCTTTAAGGAAATGTTCGAGCATCGCTTTTCGGGTCTAACAAAAGATCCTCAGGAATGGGTTTTGGGGCGGATCTCTGTAGCTTACCACTTCGGTTGGCCTTGGCACATAAACATGCTCGCCAAGTCGTCCCGGCCGCTTAATAGCTTGATCCACGTCAGAAATACGAGTGGTAACTGAAACAAACAACTGGTTAGTTTGTCGACACAACAGCTTCTCGCTAGCATACCTCCTAACACAAAGACGATGACTGTGTCAGAATCCGTAGAATAATAACCATCCATTTCTGGGCCGAAAGTAAGGAGAAATTGGCCCATAAGCGCTTCCAACCCACCTGTCAGAAACGTGGTTACCAGTCTTGCATCTGAATCGGAAGATCCCCCTTGTCTGGCTGATTTATGCAAGAGAACGTCAATCTGCCAGATCAATTCAATTCCTGTCGGTAAATATTAAAATCCAGTCTGTGCGTGTTCACCTGGTCTATCAAGATAATACATGGAGAGGTCGCACGTGCCTGTGAGAACACCCTTGCTATAGCTTTCTCTGACTCTCCCACTATCTTCGATCGAATTTTTGAGCCCTTCAGAAATAGTGAGAAAGTGGAACCCACAATTTCAGTGTTTCTACAACCTCAACTTGCACACAGTTGAATCCAAGTTCGTTGATTAATGCGTATGCTAGCGTGGACTTCCCAACGCCGGTATCTCCATAGAGAATGCCACCTTTTGGAGCCTTGACACTTTGCGGAAATCGAGAGGCAGCGCGCAACGGGTTGACAATGGCATCCTATTCAGCAGATCTCAGCAAGTCTCGAGTTACTCGACACCATACAAACACGAAGGAGCTTGACAACATCATCCACACCAACAAGATCTTTGAAGCACACTTTAGGAATCTGGAGCAGATTAATCCTTCTCCCAAGCGAAACTTCGTTCCTTACATTGACCGAGAAATCTTTGACGAGTGAAGGCTTTAGCCACATCAGAATACTTTCAAAATCCTCGAGCTTCAGCTTTGCGTCCTATGATGGTGTCACAGGACATCGACAATAGGGGAATCAAAGTACCTCTCCCACGGATTTGTTGACAACTTGTTGGAACAAGTACGCAATATCACAGACTTGAAAAGCGTGGGCTCTCTCACTCAGCTTCTGGAAAATGATATCCCTCGTCCCGTCCTCAAATTTCATACCTATTCGAACGTTTTGAAGTCAACAAAGAAGAGCATTTCCGGAAAACGATGATCACAGCACTACCTCGACCAAAGTACCGAAAAACTTGCAATCGCTCGTCAGCGCTTGACAGGGCAAGACTGTAGTGACAATCAAATCTTCCACCCCGCAGAAACTCTAGGCTAATACTCGTTCGACCTTTTGTCGTTGCTGCAATAAAGTGAAGAAGACTAATCAATGACCTTGTCAACAAGCTCACTCATACACTTCCTAACCCAATAAAACGAGACGGAGGTGAGATGCGGCCGCTGAACTATGAACCACATCAAAAAACTCTCTGAGAACCTGTCCGGCTAGCGATGTTCCTGGAACAGAGATCCTCAGCATAAAGATTATGGCATATGAAATCAATCCCAAGCTGACCACTGTTTGCATCTCGCTCAGTTCTATGGCCAACGATTAGATCGATATCGTCGAGCACAACCAAACAACGAGAAAACTGGGCTGCCCTTGAAAGGAGCGACCGCAGTACTACCTGAAGGTCAGATGAACCTATTGTTTTGAAAGTAAGATGCTGAGTTGACGCTCCACGAGAGGTGTACGCTGTTCACACACGTTTTTGAAGCAAATCCGCGCAGCGTACCAAAAAGTACGTTACCCCAGACCGTTCTTCAAAGTTAAAATTCAAAATTGGACCAATGAAGTGAGCATCGATATCAAACCTGCAATAGTTCGCGCAACCATCGATTTTCCTACTCCAGTAGGACCCTCGATAAGCATAGAGAGCAATCGCCGATTGCTCTCGTCGACTTTTGTTTGTGGCATTTTTGAATCCAAGAAGGTTTGAATTCGAGGAACAAGATCTCGTAAGGAGGCGAAATTCACGGGAAAGTCATTGTGTCCTCTCTGCGTATCTCTATTTCGTGGGCGGCTAACATGTGGTGGGTGAACGCAAACACCCTCGATCACGGTAGACACTCCAAGTCTTCCAAAGACTATCTCCGAGACATCATCCGATCTTACTAGTGGTCGATTTTGTAGTTGTATCTGAACTGCCTTCAACCCAACGATTCGCTGCTTCCACGGAATATGAATGACCCGGTTGTGCACAACTACTGATCCCATGAGACTTTGGAATACATTGTTTGGGGGAGTTGTATCTGTTGCACCACTTTCGTCGAATAGCGCATCCGATAGTTCGGGAGCTCTGTGCCACCAGAAATGAATTGTCGCCTGCTCAATCGAGGGAATCTTTGTAAACTGGAGTTAAAAGCATAATTTCAGCCAAGACGCACGCTTTGATCCACAGTTACGTACGTGTTTGTGGGCGGTTATGACACATGGCAACTGATCGAGCGATATTGCGTAGGCTAGTGAAAGAGACACTCCAGTACGCACGGTCTCAGGCTCTGAAATCATTCCAACTACTGGTGTCTCAACAGCATAAGGAAATCCCGGAAATTTATCAACAACTCTTGCAAGAACTCTCTTGGAATTCACTTTCTGTGCGTTGCGCACAAGCAAGAGATCACCGCTTTTCAGCTGCGCATTAAGATTGTGCAAGCTCAGTTGTGAGGAGAGGAATATGACGAGATCTTTAAGGAAGAAAACGCATTGAGCGTTTTGTATGCCATTATCGTGAATGCATTCAAACGTATTCTCCAGAATTACCAGAACAATCACGGACAATATGGTGTACTCTAATTTCATCTTCGACTGTCTCAGCATCCATCGTTTACACCAGCGCTGGCAATGGCACTTTCTTTATCGATCCTGAGCCAATGATTGTGGCGAGTGTGGCTGGATTAACTCCACGTTTGTATGCCGAGGTCATTGAGCTTTACAGTTGGCCTCGTCGTGCCTTCCTAGTCATTAATGCGGTTTCATTCAGGACTATAGTAACCATCCCCTGTATCATATGTGTCCGGCGGAATTTTCTTAGGTCCAGTGAGATCATTGGTTAGTTGACTTCCTTTGAGCTTCTCAAATGCCCTTTCAATCACCCTCTGACTCGTTCAGAGTATTCTCGTTGAAGCTATAAAATCCCTAAAACAATTCTCGAAACATATTTCTCTTAATCTGAAAATTACTGGATGTCTTTGAAATATCCAATACATACATTTGCGTCGGAAAAGTTGTACTTTCACTCTCCCTCGATCCTGCCAATGCTCTTCAGTCCATTTTGCTGCAATGGACGATCTTCGCGAGAACCTTCCGTTCTTTATCTCAGCTACAAAAGGAGATCCATGGAACGAGGATCCCGCAGCGTGTAAGTTCCTGGGAACTGAGGTTCCCTTTAACCACCTGAACCAGAGAATCTGGACGTGTCTGATATGAGTTGGAGATCTAATAGTCTGTACCTGAGCAAACTTCGCCGAAGAGTAAGGCCCTCCAAGATAGACTTCGCGGGGTAGTTTTTGGTAAAGTCGTAGTTTATATCCCTGGTATAGCCATGCACAATTGAGCTGACGATCACAATGCGCACAGCACCTGGATCCATTATTGCAGGACCACCTGAATTAATAGCCGTTCCCGCGTTGTTGAAGGTGGAGCTCTGGTTCTTCACCGTGTTCCTCGCTCAATTTTTGAAATTCCGAGCCGCGGCGTGAACGGAGGAGAGCTTCGCATTGTCAGAGTACACAAAGTGAATGTTGTTGAATCCAGTTTCTCTGCGAATTGCTTTCAAGACCTCCTCGGTCTTGGTCGGATTACGGGAGAAGACGAAGATACGCTTCGGTCCAAGGTGAGCGAACTGCTTGACGTTCCATTCACCGATTCCACTTCTAGCACCTACGGATCGCATTGAGTGACCGCAAGAATCCTACCTGGTTGACTGGCAGGAGTCCAAATTTATGAATTTATTGTTCGATTACCTCCACTTTCCCTATGATGAAGTTGTTTGTTTCGAAATTGTTTCCATTTGAAAAAAAACCACAGCCGAGATAGGCATCTTGATATTCGAATCGATACAGTAAAGGTTCGTGCCTAACTTTTCCTTATCTTACACCTGCATATCAAACAATATCAGACAATCTCGATCAACCATTTACGATAGCTCTGGAGGTTGTTGAATATTCAAAAAAGCTAATGTGGGCATGCATTAAACTGGAGTATATTGTGGAAGATACTCAAAACGCTCGAAGAATATCTAAATTCACTCCAACCAATCCTTCACTTGCTCCAAACTCTTCTCCTTTAATTCGATCTGCAAATTCTTTTCTTCCGCCTTAGGGTTTCCATCCGCCAGCTGTCCTTGATCATAATAAGATCCGCTGTGCGACAGGACTTCATCGCTGGCAGTGGAGAGGTAAAGTGTAGTAAGTGAGCCGAGTTCGTCCGAAATTAGCTTGATGCTAAATTGCTTTTCTGGGTCAGTAATTCCACCCTTTCCCCAGATCTCCGTGTCCACCGGTCCTGGGTGTAGCGAATACACCATGATGCCGTATTCTTTCAGCTCCTCAGCTCGACGTTTGGTATCAACAACCTGGAAGCATATCAGCCGCTACTCCGCATTTTCAACAATCTTCGGAGTATTTTACCTGAGCAAACTTTGAGAGAGAGTAGGGTCCAGCTATCGCCTCCCGAGGAGTGTAGACCGGGAAGTTGCGGGTTTGCTCATAATCTATGCCCGTGGCCCGCAAGTGCCCGATCGAGCTTACGTTCACAACCCTGACGGATCCAGGTGCCCGACCTTCTTTCTCCGCGGTTTTCTTGATCGTTGGGAGCAATAGCTCAGTAAGGAGGAAGTGGGAGAGGTAATTTGTCTGCCAACTACGGAAAAATGTATGGATGGAGATGAATGAAATGTTTGATATCATCTCTCACAACTTACAGAAGTTCATATCCGTCAGCTGTCTTGTTTTCTCCCATAACTGATGTCCCAGCGTTGCACACCAGTAAATGCAGCTCTGGATCGTCGCCGGTCAGCTTAAAGAACCGCTTTACTGCACTCTTCACCGATTTGAAGCTCGAAGTGTCGCAGACCACGAAATGAATGCCCTCAAATCCTGTCTCCGCGCGAACTGCATCAATCACCGCTTGCGTTTTCAACGGATTGCGACCCAGAACGAAGAGTCGTTTCGGCTTTAACAAAGCGAATTGCTTTACGTTCCATTTCCCAATACCGGCACTTCCACCTGGATCACATGACTTTCAGTTGGTGTGATGGTGGGGATGCTGAGAATACCTGTAATAAGGACTGTCTTGTTTGTGAGGGAATTAGAAGGAGGGACGTACTCTCGCAGTGAAGCCATGTTGAAACTAATGGTGGATGAGAGATCACGAAGAATTATATGAAAATTCGCCGACCCAGTGCCGACACTGCCGAAAAATATGCCGATCATAATTGCCCATGTGCTGCGCATGTGCTGTGCATGAACGCGATCTGTCTCTTTTGTATCTGCTCAGCGTAGATTTTCGCCTTGTTACATTTCTATTTATGGTAGGATATTTCTCTCTTATTCCATGAATTTCCATCGTCTATGATCATTTGTTGCTATTTAAGCACTGTTCCCTCTCTATGAATAAACGAGCGGCGACATGGTAGGACCTCAGTTGGCTCCTTTTGATCTTTGGTCGTTTGCACCTCTCTGCATGTGTGCCTCGATCTACCGCTAGCCGCATTCGATGTTTCCTGGTTTCGACTCTCGTTCAGTATTGCCACTCCTTCCCTGGCATCATTTACTCTCCTCTGTGACCTCAGCATCCAGTTCTGCACCCCCCGGGTCTGCTTTGCTTATGCAGTATGGTTTCCTCGGTCATTCTCTGCATACAGTTCTCGCCCAGACCCATGGTTCATTCTAGTGATCCCCAGCTTCATCAGCGCACCTCGCTACTCCGGCCGTCTCAGTTTCTCAATACCTGATCCAGATCCCTGCATCGACCCGTGATTTCGTCATTATTTACAGCATCGCTTATTCTATTCAGCTCCAGCTGCTTCGTCATACCGGTGGTTTGTTTGTCGACCCAGCTTCGACATCCGTACATCTGCATAATTTGTTTTCGGTGAGATCCCATCGATTTCGAGATCGATTGGCAGCATCTCGGCATCCACAGCATCCAGTGTTGTGTTATTTGGGACTTCCACGTTCCGCATTTTGTGTGTTTTTGGCTCATCAGCCTCATATCCTCGCGTGCAGCGTGGTACCTTCGTTGCTTTGTTGTTTTCAAGATTGTTTCCACATGCCGATCTATTGCTGTACTCTGGACATTCGTGTTTGGGAGTTTCTCATGTCCTTAGTCACAAGGAGCGTGAAGATAGCAATTGCAATTATGGTTTTTGGCAAGTTGGTGCATTTGTAGGGTGGTGGTATCGGTGTGCTCTAGGTAAGAAGGGATACTACGCGTGATGGGACCGCGGCTACCAGAAGAGAAGAATTGGAAGATTGTGAAATGAGTTTGCTTGTCGAGTCAGCCATTTTCGATGCAATTGGAGAACAGTGGCCCAACAGCCTTCCAAAATTTCACACTTGTCCGTGGGAATAGCTGGAATGTGTGGGATCGGTTGGGACACCTTATCTTTATTAACGTAAAATCTCTCGGATAGACAGAGTGGTAGAAGCACAATATTTATGCGCGGGAAGCCCCGCATTGGATGTCTTATGCACACAAGCTATTGGTTTTGTTTATGATTGCCAAATTGTCCGAGCCACGCCAGACCTTGAGAAAAGAGAGCTTCCGATTGTCGAACACATTACTCTTTTTGAAAATGGTTTGTACGTGCGAAGGTAGTTATCGGGGCTTTTGGCTGTATTTCCTTTAATACAGTTCGAAACAAGACCGAACTAGTTTGTCCCCATGTGAAGTTAGGTTGAACTTTGTTTAAACTTCGCATGTCCAATTTTACGGATATTTGCGAGCTGAAGGACCCGCTGCCGGTGACGACGGTCGTGAAAGGCTGCTGCTGCTTCCCGACCCACTTCGACCAACTCCCTTTCGTGCTGTGCGCAACGTCTGTCCCGCTCCAACAAATGCCTTCTTTTCCTAAATTAGAAAGAATCTGTTTAGCCATGATACCAACAGTGTATATCATCTTACCTCGCCACCATTTGCGCCAGCTTGGTTCTTTTTCAAAGGGATCACAGGATATCCTGAACAAAATTTGTGTTAGAAAGAAAGGCCATAATCATTTGAGATGTGTACCAAAGAACAGCTTGCCAGGAGGTAAGACCAGGGCAGCGGGTGTCTGGTTTGCCAAAGATCCTGAAGATGACGATGTCTGAGAGCTGAATTAGAAATTTTAGTACTGTTCAAGGTCAAAACTTCACAAATAAACCTTGGAGTGTCAGAACTAGCTACTTTCTCGGCGGGCTTTCCACTCAGTTTGCTACCAGATCCTTTGAATGGAGTGAACCTTGGAGACGCGCGTTCGATTGTGTGCTCGTCGATGCTTGGCAAGCTGCCACTCTAAAAGTAACAATGAGCCGTTGTCGCTGAAAGTATTCGCGTCGGCAACATACCAGGTGGGAAGAAGATGGTTTCTTAACTGGTTTGTAATTTTCCTCAACGTAGCCAAGAGGTGGCGCGAAGTCTACCTAATGAGAGTTTGCGAATCAGTCCACCGACATATGAATAAGACTCTATGGCCAACCTCGAGATCTGTCTCAATGATCGAGATACCCTTCCCACCCGGTTTTGTCTCCATAACCAGAATGTCATACATCTTGTTGTTGTACTTGATCGTGATGATGTCGCCCTCAGTCAAAGTGGTGAAATTCCGGAATGCATTTTCCAACACTGCTTTCGGATCTGTTATGTCCAGGAAATCTGTAGATTGTGGCTGTATCTTGACAAACGTGCCCAGGGGCAAGCTGGTGTTTGACACCCGAACAACGTCTCCCTCCTCGAGCAACAACGTTTGCATCATCTGATCACAATAGATTAATCGTTAAACTACACAACCAAATGTGTGCAGAATACCCATCGCGGAACGTAGACTTTTCCTTCTTCAGCAATAAACTCCAGCACACCAGCATGAGTAGCTTTCGAGCGACTCGAGTTGGTGAGCTCGAAAAGCATTGGGTATTGAATGTTCAGCCCGGAAAGCTTTGCAAGTGCAGAGGGTGGTAGGATCACTAGCATTAGAACAAATAAGATAAGAAACGTCGATGAAGCTCCGCCAGGTTAGCTACCTTTGCCCCCATAGTTGACATCCTGTCGTTCATTTCCCGGCAACATTGCGACGGAGTAGCAGCGGAAATGCTCGATCTGTTTATAAAATATCTGCACTTTAACATACTAAAGAAATTTAGTCCAAGCTTACAAAGGATCCATGGCGGGCGTTAGGGAAGAAGGTATCGTAATCGTCGTAGCCTTGAAACTTCAGATATTCCATCAACCATCCAAATAAGCTGCCGATGCTGTTGAGAAAAACGACTCACCATGATGAGCCCTAGGGTCTCTCCAGCGGGACAGTAAGTTGCACCAGCACAAACGCTGACGTTGACGAGCACCAATGTGTGGCTTGTTATAGAGGCAATAATAAAAAATAAAAAAATGCAGTAAAATAATGTACGTCACACACGAAATCAAAGCAAAAAGGAAACGCGCTGAAGAAACAGAGAGTCGTCTTGCACAGCAATCTCGACTGCTTCTACACGGTATTTGTAATTAATGATTCATTCACGTTTCGCAAATCTGATCCAACCACGTTTAGAAAGTCGAGCACCGAAGATTGGCTAGATCGTGAGTTCTCATTTCAAACGTCACAGATTACAATATCAAAAGTCTGATTCGCACCGTTTGTTCAATTCAAAGATCATTCCGAGCCCCTATGCGTCCAGCAATTCTTCGGTCCCACATCCTCCCCCCAACTCACTCACCAAAAAGCTGTCCTGATTGTACAGGTTTGTAGAAGTAATCATATTATGTGTCTTAAGCGTCGATTCTTAATAGATGGTAGCAGTGGAATCGGCAAATGGAACGTCAACCAATTCGCACAGCTAAGGCCAAATCGACATATACATTGTACAATGCGATAACGTGAGTTTCGAATCTGTGCGAAACGCTGCGAAAACATTCTTGAAGATGTGTGGAGGCCATCCTGAGCTCCATCTTCTAGTGTGCAATGCCGGCACAGGATTGAGCAAAGAATATGCCAACGGAAGATGGATTCGACGTGATGTGAGCACTTGACACTTTTGGAGTCACTGTGTTCTTATAACTGGTCGCTTATTGCTAGTTGGTAGTCAAAATTTCTCTCACACTTCCTCTTGACCGAGCTGCTGCTGTTGACTCTTAGGCGATCAGTTGCGAGAGATGGTTTGACCCCCGGAGCCGTCCGAATTCTCAACATCAGGTCGATATGGCACCGCGCATTCAAAGCATTGACTTCAACCTGACACGACAGTTCGAGGCGAGGTAGAGAAGCAATCAGGGGACTGTACGCCCTTTCAAAGTTTGCTCAGTTTTGTTTTTACTCAAAAGAAGGTTGAATGTCATGTTCAATGGTTTCGATAGGTTACTGATACCAAAAGTCGCGCACGAGAGTGGCAAAGATATTGTTTTTAACGTACGTATCGACGAAACTACTTTGTGATCTAGCCACTTAGAACGCGCACCTTTTAATTGGACAGGTATACTCTCTGCATCCCTGCGCAGTCCCCACCGAAGTGTTCGACAAGGCCGGCTATGGCGACGCCGAGGCAGAGCTGAAGTGTTTTGTATCAGCATCGGAAGATGAAATCGTGGGTTAAAAGCGCTGTTGTCGCGACGTCTTGATCGCACTTTCAAAATGTCTCGTTCGAAAGTTCCAAATTTCCCGCCATTCTTAAACGGTTCACACCAAACCTTGCCAAACTCTTCAGCGCGGTAAGGTCGGGGACACGATTCTTATCAAGTGTTTTGCATAACCAATGATGGAGAAGTCGCCGAACTGATCGATCTTATTTTCTTCCGGAACCGAGAAAGGGTACTCAGACTGGCCAAGCTACCTCGAGTCCGAGACAGCAAAAGTATTCAAGCATCATCAATCATGAATATTTTTTTAATATTATAATCACCTCATCGTGGCTCACGCTCATGTGCACCAAAGTTTATCCGCTAGCGCGACAATGTCCCTGTCCAAAGGGTCACCTGCTTTCCTGCATGGCTCGCACCCATCACTGCCGAACCTTTTCAGTCCGATTAAGGTCGGCGACATGACACTTTCGTAAGTTGGAGCATGGTGTGGACGAAAGCGCGCAGGTAACCCTTTGCTCGCTTTCTCGACAGGCACCGCGTCGTCATGGGGCCGATGACACGCTCTCGTGCACCGGGATCAATTGCAAATGATCAACAGGCTCTTTACTATCATCAGCGTGCTACACCGGGTGGTCTCCTGATTTCGGAGGGCACCCCTCCATCTGTATCTGGGCACGGGTACGCTCACGTTCCCAGTCTGATTACAAGAGAGCATGCTCTTGCATGGCGCAAGTCCACAGCTGCTGTCCACGATGTGGGTGGATACATCTATGCACAGCTTTGGCACGTGGGCAGAGTTTCCAGCCCACAATTCCAACCCAATGGTGCCTCGCCAGTCTCAGCTTCCGAAATTCCTCTTCTGTCACGGAATGCTCCGAAGGGATCGTTGACGCATCCACTGACCGTGCCGGAGATCAAAGCAATTGTTCAGGAGTACAAAACCTCTGCAGACCTCGCCGTGCACACAGCGGGCTTCGATGGAGTCGAGATCCACGGTGCTCACGGATACCTCATAGATCAGTTCTTGCATGCAAATACAAACTCGCGCACGGACGAATACGGAGGGTCGATCGAGAACCGTGCGCGCTTCGTCCTCGAAATTGTCGAAGCCGTTTTGCACGCTGTTCCCGCTTCCAAAGTCGGAATACGCCTTTCTCCCGGTGCTGGGATCCACAAAGTTCGCGATGACAACTACGTGGAGCTTTTTTCCTACGTTTTCCGCAAGCTACAAAAGTACCCACTTGCCTATATTCATCTGACTGAGCCGGGCTGGGCAGACCTTGGAATCGGACCTGCACGAGGCGAAAGCGTGTTGAATCAATTTATCCCACTTATCAAGGAACCTACAAAGGTCCTGATAACTGGAGGCTACTTGAAAGAAGTTTCAGATCAAGCGATCAAAGCGGGACTCGCTCGTGTTGAGTACGCCGAAAACTTTGGACCGGCCACGGCAAAGGAGGCCCTTAAGGCTGGAAAGGCACAGCTTGTTTTTAAAGAAGGGGCTTCAGCAGGAACAGGCGGGGAGGAGGCTATTAAGAGCGGACGGGCACATCTGGTCGGGTACGCAACGTCGTTCATTCCGAACCCCGACTTTGTCAAGCGGCTATGGTATGGTTGGCCACTCACTATGGCAGATCAGACCCACTATTATGCCGGAACTGAGACGGGTTACTCTGATTGGCCGTCCTATTTGGAATCTGGGGGTGCAAAAGTTTTCAAGAAGGCATCACTTTGAATAAACCTAATATGATGTGACTTACACATGGTGCTGCTGCACAGCGTGTTCCCTTTTATCACTGAGAAACTAACTTTGCATGCGTCCCTTCCCCACCCCTGCGCTAATGAGAACTGGGTGGTTGCTTGACCCGGGCCTTTTGAGCTCACTGCGTTGGAACTAGTGTTGGTGCCACGCACCATCGATTCCTATGTTCCTATGATTTGTTTCTGAAATACATCTTGCTTGTTCCCTCACTCTGTAGAGCGTACGCAAACGTCCTCATTAGCGTCACGAAGCTATCTTGTGTGTTCAACAAACTAGATTTCTTTCTGGCAGGCTCATCGGAAATCGAGCTGAAGTCAAACTTTATTGCTAAATTGATGTTCAACCAACGTGTTTACAACACTTACCTTTGACATCGCATTGATTTAGAAATGGGTGAATTTCAGGGAAGTTCACACCGATTTGCTACCAAATACACGAGTGTTGGTCTGACCTACCAGCAATAATGATGGTTTGTAAAGCTGTCCAAAGGTTGTCCTGAAGCTGAAATTTAAGCACCGTCGCACCGGCCAGGCAATCGGCAGATGGCATGTGTGTGTGTGGTGAAATGAAAAAGAATTGTGGAGGATGCTTTTTTCGGTTCTTACTTCAGTTATACGATAAATGACTTACCAGTCCAGGAACGACGATATATTTGAAATTGAACACTTGGTAGATGTCGACTTGAAAAAGATAGTGGTGCATAGTGAACTGCACATCTGCAAAGATTCTGATTGGCGTACTTATAAACCACATCGACGTTAAGATTGATCGGTGGTAATCGTCATTAAGTATGTCAATCGCTTTAGGAAATTAGCACAAACCAGGCTAAGCAAGCTTATTAATGTAGCTCCATTAAAATTGTTTCAGATGACAGTTTGAGGAAAAGAACATGATACCCAAACTCGCCAAGAGAGTCGCTGACGATTCTGGAGGCATATTGCTGACGGGAAACTGCAAGCGACTCAATTGTGGCGACTCTAATAGAATTACATCATTCAACGGGCTTCCCGGCAACAGCAGTTCTCATACTCCGATCGATTGCCAGATCGTTTCTCCTTTGGGCAGAAACATACTGGATTCATTCAAAAATTAGCATGAATGAACGTATAAAGGGTCCAACCAACCAATAACGGTGATGATGAGAGCAGCAAGGGAAACGCGAAAATTCCAAGTGAAAAACTGGTTGGAGAGATTTGATCTGGTTGTGATACTTGACGATGAAGAGTAGAACAATCGCCGTTCGTAGGTAGATCCCAAAAGTACGCTTTTCGACCGGCATTGATCTTTGGCCTCGTGTGGAAATTTCAATTTAATTAACTGGGCCACTGACATGTGGACGCAACCATTCCCACACTTTTTGGTTTGTAAAATTTTGAATTTGAATTTAATAACATCATGATGGACACCAGCCACCCGGAGAGGGCTCTCTGTCTCTATTTATTTCATTCCCCAGCAATTAAAATTTGTGATACAGCCCCGTGCTCACGTGACCTTTAATTACAAATTTTCCGAGATCCACTCAACCTACTTTTCTTGGGAGAATAAACACTTGGAGTCATTCTTGAGGAGGTGCTAAGACTGACTATTGGTATGATAAAGACGCTGGTATTCTACTTGCACGCAGGCTTACCGTCTTTCTCACCGCAAACAGTGCACCAATGGCGACGGTTCAAACTACAACGACGGGCGTCGGTCCCTCTTCATCACCTTCCCCTTCCCCTTCCCCTTCCAGCTCTCGTACCACAACCACCACAACAACAACGCAAACTACTACGACTACCACAACCAGGACCACAACTACTGCCAACACCACCACAACGACGGTAACGTCCTCGTGTGTTAATTGTAGAATGCTCCTAATTTATTCTCCAGACAACGACAACTACCACCACTACCACTCGATTAACCACATTAATTGCAACGACAATCACACTGCCTGGGGGAGGCTACACAGTAATATTCATCAATCCTCCGAACCAAACTGGAGTTTCCGACGACCCCGGCTCACCAGGAAGCAACAATGGGACAATTGTGGGGATAGCAGTAGCAGCATTGATAGCATTGATCCTTGGCGCAGCTCTCGGGATTTACATCTACCAACGTCGGAGAAATAACAATCGTTCAAATCGACGTAAATCAAAGTTCTTGTCGCGGTCTTCGGGAACTCTGCATCCGAACGCCGTCTACTACAACAATAGCCCGAAAATCTCTACGGTATCTGGTTCCGAACATTCCTTGACTGCAACTCCACCGGGAAGAATGTACCGTTCAACTTCGCAGCTATCGATTGGACAAGGACTCGTTCACCGTCCGATATCAGTGATAACCGCGGGAGTGCGTCCTGAATCTGTATTGATCGACCCAGCATCTGGAGCACAGTTGCCGATACTTTACCCCGTTTATCCTGCCGGAACACCTGGCGCAACACCGCCAATTGCTCTCCAGCCAAACACCCAACCTTTAGTTATTTCCTCGCGTCCTCCTAGCCAGACATTCAACGGAGCCGACTTTGATTATTACGTACAAGCTCCCTACATGGTACCCGCAAACGCTGTGTACGGGGTCGTCGTAACCGGACCATCCGCACCAGTTGGATCTCCTGGAGGAGAAGCGTATCTTGCTAGTGTCGGACCGGTTTCAGGCGAACAACCAAAGCGAAGGAGTTTGAGAAGCAATATCAGTTTGACAGGAGAAGAAGGTGGTGCGTTTGGAGAGGTTTCGGAGGAGAAGCCGAAGCGAAGAAGTTTGAGGGACAACATTGGAGTAACCACCAGGGAGTTTGGGCAGACTTCGGACGGTGCCGGTCCATCGAACGGTGACCTGGAGGAGATAGAACTGAAGAAGGTCAGTTCGCCAGTGAGAGACTCTGGAGTGGATCCTCTCACGCCATCACAGTTGCAACCTGTAACTGAAAAGAGCCCCGCCTCTCCGTTGATAACACCACCTGTCTCTCCTGCTGGTTTACGGTCTCCCGTTATTCCGCATCTAACCGTGACAGAAGTGAAAGATGTTTGGGCCGATGGTGATAGCCAAGGGTCAAAGTAGTTCGCGACTGATGAGAATAGCAATCAGTTTTTTGAATCATCCAACGGCACTTCCATTGCATCACAGTTTTTGGAGCTGTTTCCTTCCTACTACGTACGGCATTGGATGTTTTCTTTCAACAAACAAATGCTTTCTCCCAAATTGTTCCAGTTGGTGTTTCGTTGCTATTCTGCGTATAGACTCTAGTTTCATATTTTACCGCACCTGTTTCATGTTGAGCCTTAGATTGGAATACACACTCAATGGTCGTCGGGACAAAACAAATGAAATCCCTATCCCACAGCAGGCCGCAGTGAAGCTTTTGCGGTTGTTTTTCTCAACCAATCTTGGGGAACAAATTTTGGAGGCCAATCTTTCGAGAACAAAACTACCTTGGATTATCGTCCAGTTTGTTTCAAATCGTTTATATTCTATGTTCGTATGATATAAAGGCTTTTGAGCAGTCCACTCACCGTCAACAAAGCCGGAGAACGTTTCTGCTGAGAAATGCAGATAAGTAAGCAAAGGGCAAATTCGAATTATGGATGTCCTACTGATTTTTATGTCTACCCCTCTCGCCATGACGAGTTTGTCGAGGATTCCATGCATCTCGATCATGCGCTTACTCTGCCTTTCGTGGCGGTAGAAAACGCCGCTCATCTGGAAAAGCACAAATCCTTTTAATACCGATCGATCAGAGGTACCAACTTGATGGCTCACCTCAACGAGATCCACAACTCCACCAGGCTTGCAAACTCCAGAAACGACGTGGGGCCGTCGTGCGGCAAGTACAATTCCAATTATTGCCAGATGGAAAATTTTAGATAGCTTGGCCAAATTTATTCGGTGCTGGTGCAGGACATGTCAATCCCACATGAAAAGAAATGGCAATCACTAATCAGAGCTGCTGGGGCAAGCAAATCGCATCCTTTCCGTCGACCACCAATTGAATTTCCGAACCAAACTCCAAAGGCGACCCATTCAGCACAACAAATGAAGCACGCTTTCCTTCGACGATACGTCCAACACCAGTCTCGACTGCTCCCTTTCCGCCCAATGCCTTAACAACGTTCCAAGTCACCAAACCGATCGCGTCTTTCTCAGATAACGAGTCGTCCATGTCCGCACGGGCAAACCCTGCCTCCCAGAACAGCTCGCGCGATTGCCATTCTGATTCGGGAACTCCCAAGGAGACCTGCACGCCAGCTTTCTGGAGAATCTCAACGGCGGTCGGACGAGTACCGCTCACACGGCACTTCCTCTTCTCCCAAGAGTCGGGGACGCAACGGAGCGGGATCAGGCTTACGGACACGCCAGCAGCTGCAAGCTCGTCCGCGACATACCACGCCTCACTGGCACCAGCAATGGTGACGGGGATGGTAGCGTTGTGGCCCAGAACTTTCTCGACCTGTTCTTTCAGCCGCAAAACCTTCAGGATGTCTTCAGAAGAGTGAACCTGATTTCAAAACCGTCAGAAATCGTAGGTCCACAAAACGAATGATGCTCACCTCCAAAACCAACGGAATTTCGCCGTGGACAACTTGAGAGAACACATTCTTCTCTTTCTTTCCACTGGCAGCATCCAACAGGATGGAACGGAGAGCAGCGACCTGTCCCGAGATCGAACCAAGTGCGCCGCCAGACTTGAAGCGTTGTCCGATTCCGGCATGGACTGCACTGAACTCCGTGATAACAGCATCAGTGTATTCTGAAAAACTCGTTGGTTAAGCGTATTTTAACTTCATAAATGATCAATCCTACTCTTTGCTCCAACACGGATGAGTGTAGAAACACCTTGTACAAGTCCTTCAGTGGATGGAACAGCGAATGCAGCAGTTACACCTTTGAAAAAAGGTCAGACATACACACCCGAACTTCCTCAAGATATGGAGCAAACCTGCGTTGAAAGTTCCGTTCAAAATCTTGGAGTTTCCGACGCTGATTCCATCCACCGCTCGAAGTCCGCCAATGTCGGAAACCGCTGCGTCTCCGTCCTGAGTCGAAGACTCTGCAGAGATTTCAGACAATCCAAGCTTGCTCGGACCCGAAACCGCACCGGGTACGACGTATCCTCCGCCCAGATCGTACACCAAGCCGGACGCCTTGCACTTTCCTTGGGCTCCGAAGCATTTCACGTGACCTTTGCTAACTACGATTTCGGCGTTGGTGATTTCAGTAGATTCGTCGGCAACAAGTTTGCCGATGTTGGTGATGGTGAAGCTTTCGTGGTCGACAAAACTGTTGATGGCGCTACGGGTGCATGCCTGGGTGTCGGTGGCTGTGGTGCCGGGAACTACTTCCATCGAAGCCTTGGGAGTGACTCTAGGGCTCGCTTTCGCAGTAAAATCGGTTGAGTAGGTGTTGTAGCCGTCCACATAAACTTTGAGGGGATGAGCACCATTTTCCAGAGGATACCTGAAGATTGCAATTGCTTAAGCGACTGAATGATTTAGCTTTCGTGAAGCAGACGCACCTGTTCCAGACAACGACGTCCGCATCATAGCCGGGTTTAACTCGTCCAATTCTCCATCCTAATCCGAGACGATCCGCCGGGTTCATGGTGACGGCACGGATCGCATGGTGGGCGGGTAAACCAAAGTGGTGAGCACGTCCGGCTGGAACGAATGTGTCAAGTAACAACGGAAATCAAACTAGAGACCGCACAAACCATCAAGGATCAAGTTTTGAGCATTCATGACCGGATGGTCGCTTTTGAATGCAACAGTAACACCAGCGTCGGTAAGGATCTTGGAGTCGTGGACGGATGCATCGTATGCCTTTTATATGGATCAGTATACAAGTTGGCGCGTATGATTACCGGTAATACTCACCTCCTTCTTATATGCCCAGTTGGTCGCAAAGATCGCCACTGAAATGTTCTCTTTAGCGAGCGTGGGTGCAACCTGCCATGCCTCAAGCGCATGGTGGAAGGTGCCAATACGGAAATTGAACTCGTGGGAAGTGCGGATAATCAGTTCAATATCTTCTGGTTCGTAGCAGTGAACTGTTCATTGCGGCACATTTCAGAAACGCAAAACCATTCGCAAAATATTGTTGGACTTACTGTTCAACTTAATGTCGTGGCGCAAAACGGCAGCCAGAGACTCATGAAGGTAGTCCTCCGGAAGGCGTTCGGTGAAATGGCTGTGGGCAGCCGTTCCATACAATCGCTCGGCAGTTTCCGCCCGGTAACACCAGTCGTCCTGGGCTTGCTTAAACTTTTGCGCATCCTGCAGCACAGTTTAATAAGTTATAGCAGAAGATTCAAGCTATTGGGCATACCTGGAATCGCGATCGGAAGAGCCAGCCTTCTCCCATTCTGGTTAAAGGAGTTCGGCCCAAGTACCCACCGTAGTATCTCTGTGAACAAATTGTTTAGAAATGAAGAGATTACAACAAGCATTTGCACGTCGGCATACATACCTTGGGGTTCTCTCCACACGCCATTTTCATCCAGCGCCACTGCTTTCCCTCGGTAGTATTCATGCCATAGTTGATCAGCATATCCTCTGCAAGGTTGCTGGTAGGAACGAGGTGTTTCAAAACGTATGCCTCCCCTCCCATCATGTTTCCCGAGCCAGGGAGAACAAGGGAGGTCGTCACACCTCCCGCGTTAATAATCTTGATTCCTTTGTCGTCGACGTGGATACCATCTAATGATCTAACCATGGGAGTCAGAGGGTCGGTCATTTCATTCCCATCTTCTGAAGCTTCGAATGCGGGCCAGGTCCCAACGCCCATATGACTGTGTTGGTCTGAGAGCGGTTAGGTACTACACGACGCATTCAGAAGTACACGGAAACTCTTACCAACAAGACCAGGAGTGACATAGCGCCCTTCAACATCGACCACGTCATAGTAGCCCTTAGGAGTAAGGTTCGGCCCAACATCGACAATCAACCCTTCCGAAAGGAAGATGTCCACGTTCTCGTAAAGCGTGCCATCTCCGTCGATAAGGAGCGCGTTTCGAAGCAGCACGGGTTTAGGGCGCTTGGATTCCGGCTCGACCGTAAAGCGAGGGTTGCGAGTTCGCACCTTTGGGATAAACTGGCGAAAATGCAGGATGTAAGTGCAGTCGCACAAAATGTGCTCTGATTCACCTCTTGACCAGCGGACTTGAACGCGTTGCAGACGCGAAGGCCGTGATCGAACGCTTCCCGTGTGATGCCCGTCGAGGCATCCGCCAGGGACGCTGGGGGAGGTGGGGCCAGGATGGTGCTGATCGCGATTGCAACAACGGCCGTTGCCGCGACACCGGCGATGAGACCGGTGACGATCCAGCGCCGGCGATGGAAAGGAACGTGTGCGGAAGATGAATGACGCAGCAGCGGAGCTTCCTCAGACATGATTCTTTTGGGAGGACCAAGAGGTGTTGCGTCGGATAAAATTTGGTTTGACTGAAGCTGATAAGTGGCACAGTCCGGCATGGGGAGGACCACGATGAAAATTTGGTGATCTCGGAGAATGTGCGAATGTGACTACCTCGGGAGGACTTCATGATGAGTGAACGGTGATCCACGAGGAGCCCTCAGAACTTGGATCTATTTATGTGACGGTGATTCATGCAAACAGAAGGGATAGCTGTAAGCACTTTAACCTCAGCACCTCCACTCCATCCACCAACCGGCCAATCAACTCCCCAACAGTTCTCAAAAGCGGCGGTTTTCTCCTCGTTGCCGACCCCTTCGCACCAACATAAATCTCCAGATCCTTCTGCGTCATCCTCTCCAACACCATCCTCACAACTCTATCCACAGCCGCAAAAGCCTCGTGGAGCTCCGCGAGCGCAACCAATCTTGCGGCGGAATACGACGCGTCGGAATGGGAGTGCACGTACGGCGAAGCGAGGAGGAAATGGATCCCCCTTGCGCGGTGGACGACGTCGGAAGCGCGGAAGGCAAGCTGCCCGACGAATTCGGGGAGGTAGATTGTGGAGGGGGATTCGAGGAAGGATAGAAGGGATTTGAGGTGGCGGTCGAGGTGGGCGAGGTGGGATGAGGTTGGGGAGGTCGCGGAGATGGGTGTGAGAGAGTCGGGGGCTGTGGAGGTGGTTGGGGAGAGGTGGGAATACGAATGCGAGGATACTGTGTGTGTTTGAGATGGTGCGTTTGTGAGTGGAGGAGGAGAAAGTGAATTCAAATGGTCGGTCGTATTGCTCAACGCTGGAAGATGAGGCTCAGATGTAGGTGGTGGAGGAATCCAAGGATATGGCTGAATTTGTCCTTCAGTTGGAAACTGGACTGCTTCTTCCGCTGGTTCTCTTCTTGGTGAATTATCAATCTCTTTGACCTTCAGAGCCAGCTGCGGGGTCGTTGGCGTCCCTAAGAAATTCAGAACTTCTTGCTCAATGTCTCGCATCAGAACACTTAATGCATGGCGGGAGCGCATGTTTTGCGTGCTCATTGGCTTGTTGTTGCTGTCTTCTAGTGTCTCGCTCTTCTTTGGAGGTTCCTGAGTGCGTTCCGTTGGTTGAAATGGCGAACGTGCAGAGATGAGATCAAGCATGAGCATCAGCCGCGTCGGCTGGATACTGGGTGTCCCCGCCAACGGCGTTGAAATAGCACCGCCTTCCTTCTTCCCACCTTTGACCTCTAGTTGGAGCTGTTTCTCCACTTTACTTCCTTTCTCCTCCTTCGCGTGTTGGGTTTTGACTGTTACTTCATCTGTATCACTTTCCTTTGCAGCTGGTTCAGTTTTACCGGGGGTGTTTGGAACGTGCATGGTTCCTTTGCAAAACGATAGCAGAGCATCGAGGTCCAGGAATGGCAAAGGATCCAAAGCAAAGTTCGGTGAGTCCAACGAATAAGTGGAACCGCTCCTCCCACGCCCCGGAGGTTGTGAATTTGGCAACGTTGGTGAGTCGGAGCTTGCTTTTTGGACCGCTGGTGTTTCACCATTTATTGTCTGGGGATCTTTAACCGATGATGGAGCATTGTCGGCTTTTGATCTGTCTGTAGGGGCAACTTCGCTCGGTCGGGGATTGACTGAATGTTCATTTTGCTTTGGTGGAGGGGCCGGTGGAGAAACACTTCTGGGTAGCTGGGCGTCGCCCTGACGCACAGCTGGGATAGTGAAGAAGGCTCGAAGAATCGGTCCAGGGGTGAAAAGACCCATGGGGTTGTACCCGAGCGCTGAGAGCTGTGCTGAAGCAGGCCCACGTGCTGACCTTAGTTGATCTTCACGTTCGGCAGGTACCGCGGATGGAGGTTGTGCTGCTGCTGGACCTGGATCGATCGCCATATTCTCCCGATCTAGGCCCGCCGCGATGGTCTGGGCAGGAACTGGTGGACGCCGAACATTGGTGACGATCCGGGTGATTCTTTGTTTCTTGGACTGGCGCTTTGTGAACTCTGTCGCATTTTCAGAGCGGTTCGTTTCTGAGTCGTCGGGATCTTGTTCCGTATGCAATGAATCATCCTCGGGAGCCATTTGTGAGTGACCCCGACCGGATTGATCTTCTGTTTGTGGTTTTTCAAGCTTGCTGTTGTACAATGTGGACGTAGAAGATGGACGTCTGCTGATGTTGTCCGTTTTTGCAACCTGCTCTTCATCGTCCTCCGCCGCAAAATCATTGAGGATTTCCCCAGCATAGTCAAGCGATTCTTTCTCTGACTCAGGCGACATCCGGAATCCCTCTTTGGACGGACTGTTACGATGTGCTCCCTCACGCATACCTGCTGTAATCCCTAATGCGGACTGGACCTGCGGCGAAAGCACGTCCAGCATAGCCGAAAACCTCTTAAACACGATCTCTTCGTCTTCAACACCTGTTTGTCCGCTCTTTGCTCCCGACGATGCTGCAGTAAAGTTGGTGCGTGATATTGCATCCGCGAGACTCTTCGTAGAGACTGCAATGTCACTCGTGTTTGCGACCGGTGTGCGGATGTTATGCGCTTGTCGTGGAAACATTCTGATCATCGAAAGGTCAGAAATATTTCCACGTTCAAGGTTGGTATGTACTTGCAGAGGGCCGTGTTCCACCGGATAGTTCATAGGATTGGTAATTTCGCGATCACCACTGCGTCCTCGAAACTCGGGGCCAAAGCCATTCCTCACCGGAGCTGTGTTTGTCATCAAGACATAATAGTTGCTTGTTGGACCTTGTAACGGACCGTGATACTCTGGCCCAAATCCAGTTGGCTTCGTTGGAAAGTCGTTGGGTGTAATTCCCACGGGCTTATTTCCAAAGGGAGTTTTTGGTGGGTCATCGAATCTGTCTCTTAGTCCAGCGGGAACTGTGGAAAGCTGTGTCCAAAGGGCATTGATCCCACGATTCAAGATATACATCCACTCATCCATGCTCTGCCTCGAAGGTGCTGCACAAAAAACATCAGAACCGTCTCTGAACCGCAGAACAAAGACATTCTCGAATTCCGGGGGTGGATAGCGATCAACAACAACACGGTCCATCTCGTTTAATCGCCATGTGTCACGCGGAGGACATTCTGGTTTGGGGTTGTGATAATACTATGGAGAATGGATGTAATCAGAATCCAATTTTTCTTCTAAATCTAGCTGTATTGAATTACCGAGAGCTCGTTGCCGACTAGCCGGAAGTGACGCTTGAGCCACTTCGACCTGTGGGTGCGTGACTTCTTCAAGAGGAATCCTGAGTACATGGATGCGCTTGGAATCTCCGGATTTGAGCGCGATAGGCGCATGGCAGGCGGATCATACACTGGCGATCGACGGTGAGGGGTAAACATGCTGTGGTTGTATGAGTTCGACAGCTGAAGAGGCAGATTTGATCAGATCAGGATGACCAGTTGCCAATCACAAACAACCCTATATATGTCTTGTTTGATAGGAATTGAAAGCATCTACAAACCGTATTCCCATTCAGTGTATCATCAACACATCCGTATTAGTAGTGCCATTCTATTATAGCAAAATGTAGATACCCTACTTTGATATGTTCCAAAAATTCGTGAATTATCATCGCTAAATCTTGTCACATCTTATTCACATCCGATTCTTTTCAAGTTTTGCTGTTTTTTTGATTCTCACTGTTCCCCCTCGCAACTCGTTAAAAACACCCTCCTCTTTCGAAGAAATCTTCCCGTCTCTCAACACTGACCCATCGCCGCAAAAAATTCGCGTCGGACTGACAAGCAGATTCTGACCTGTTACATCATCAGACTCGTTGAGCTCGCAATCCGCCCCACACTCTGCTTCACCACCAACTTGAACATTGGAGTTCACAACCTCTTCATGTTGGCTTGTTCATTGCAGCTTTTACCATTTGCAGTTTGAAAGTCGATGGGACACGATTCTAACACTGAGAGTGCATTGAAAGACCTGGCGTCTGGGTCGGTATGCATGATTATCTTACCGCGATTATTAGGTTTCTGAGACTTGTTGGAAATAGATCGCGGGCGTAACGGGCAAGGTCGTCGAGGTATGCGTTTGAGACGGTTGTTTAATCCATGCAACTCAGCTCAATCACACTAGTTCCCATTCGACACCGTTAAGCTACGTCTCCAAACACAGCCGATTGGGCCAACCGGACGAGGGCTGCTCTTTCATGGTGCGATCGACTGTTTCGGAAAGACAGTGCGAGGGGAAGGGGTTTCGGGTTTATACAAGGGTCTCAGCACCCCACTTTTTGGTTCAGTCGTTGAGAATGCATTCTTGTTTATGTGCTACGGGGCGTCGCTGGACCTCATGCGCTATTTTCGTCACGGAACTACATCCCGAACAGCAGACTTGCCGCCCCCTTCCATGACCGACGTTGTGCTTGCCGGCTTGCTTTCGGGCGCGGGCGTTTCCTTCATTCTTACTCCTGTAGAACTGGTGAAGTGCAAGCTCCAGGTACAGGACGTTGTGTACCTTCACCCAACTGAGACCCCACTGGTTGCTACTACTACAGCAGCAACAGGGGCAACAGCCGCAACCTCCGAAACACGCATTTCTGCATCTAAGTCAGCCCCCAAAGCCTCCACAGTATTCACAACTTCCACTTCCCGCCACCACATTCAACCCACCCCCATAGCTGCAGCCAGCACCTCCACACGCTCCTACACAACCCCTTCCTCACGTCCTCCACGGCTCTACACCGGCCCAGCCTCCGTGATCCTCCACACCCTCCGCAAAGACGGATTCTTCGGAATGTATCGTGGCCACCTTGGCACTTTCCTCCGCGAATCCGGCGGCGGTGGCGCATGGTTCGGCGTCTACGAGCTAGCCGTCCGCGCTATGGTTTCCACGACCACCGGTGCCAAGTCGAAAGCCGATCTCGCGACGTGGCAACTCATGCTCGCCGGTGCACTCGCTGGGATGGCGTTCAACGGTGTACTGTTCCCGGCTGACGTTGTTAAGAGCCGGATGCAGACCGAGGAGATTTTTGAGAAGGGGTTGGTCAGGGAGGGTGCGAAGAAGACGTTTGGACAGGCGATGACGGAACTGTACAGATCTGAAGGGCTGATGGGACTGTACCGCGGATTTGGGATTACGATGGCGAGGAGCGCGCCGACGTCCGCGGTCATTTTCTTGACTTATGAGACGTGCGCGCGAAGCAACTTGTTCGGGCGGAAGGTATGATTTTGGGTCTACACTAACATTTCCCACACCAATACCATCCATTCACCATATTAATATCGATGATGTGTTTGATTTGCTGTTGTTCGATGATGGGTTTTTCTTTTTTGACGTTTATTACTGATTCTTCAATGGTTTGCTCAACAAATTAGCCTCTATCTGGTGCATGATGCAACAAAGTTAATAAATCAAAGCTACAGAGTTGCTTCGTGCATGATATCTGAGATCCACACGATCCATCATTCGGATATCAAACATAACACTCATGTTCTAGCAATGAAACATTGGGTTCCGACGATCGATCAAGCTTTCACGTTCACTCTAATCATCGCTCAACAGACCACTTTGTCTCCACCACGCAACTCCTCTCCCGTTGTCCATACTTTTGCTTCTATTTCCGACCTACTCCACTTCCGTTCCACCATCAACCCACTTGAGCCCCACCACTCACAACACATCTATCCGATTCAACTTGCACGCTTTGTGTATGGCATGTTCCGTCCAGCACGGCTCTAGTCCGCTTTCCAGCCACCACGCCAAAACGTCTATCTTTCCTACCTCGCTCGCCCTATCCATCGTGTGCTCCATCCACTCTAAACTACATTGACTCCGCCACCATTCCAAAACATCCACATGTCCACACATGCTCGCTTGGTCTATCGCATCGTAACTGTATCTCAGCTCAAGCCCACATGACTCCTACCAGTCGAGCACCTCCACCCAACCTTCGCTGCTAATCCATCTGTTTTGATCTCGAACAAGGACTCAGAGAGTCTCGAGAGATATTCCGGATGTGGTCTGGTGGATATGATAAAGTGCGAGATCAGGGACGGGCGATCTGGGGGAGAAGAGACCAACGATTTCCCTCCGTATCTTTAATCGAACAGTAGTGGCCGTTATCTCCTGCTGGAAGAACTTCAGGGACCAACTCGCCGCTTCTCGTTTCACAATCTCGAGCAATGTTGCGAGATTCTGCACAATGATTATGGCGCGTATTCCGTGCCGGTCCGTGATCAAGAGGCCACCAAGGTCTGGGAATGACGATTGTGTTGTAGAGACAATCAATCCACTTTAGTTGAAAATTTCGACCGTGTGCAGAAAAGCAAATCCTTTCGTAAGTGCTTTTCTCCTTTCGAGTGCTAATCTCCTTTCCAGGCATAGACACCAAAATCCAATTGAATACGGTCTTGTGTAAAATCTTTCAGCGCGACGAACCTTTAACTTGACTATCCAAATCACAGAACGATGTCACAAGTACGACGGTGACCTCAGCTCACCTGCCCTTGAGTCGACCGAGATCAGATCGAAGGGAACGCCGAGGAGTTTCAGAATCCGAAGAGCAATGTCTGCGGTGGATCCGCTGTAGTGTTAGAGGAGCAGGTCTGTTGTCCTTCCAAGATAACACAATGTTGAACTCTGGAATGCCAACGAATGAACGAATGAACGAATGAACGAATGGGGACGATCTATGTAACAACTTCAGCCCGTTATATTATATCTACGGCGTGGTCCGGTTCAAGATCGATTGTAAATATAGATGATAATGAAGACAACCATAAACAACACCGCGGATAGAGACAAATAATGAAACTACCGTCAAGCTTCCAGATACTCCAGATGTTGAAGGCGTTGCAGTACCACCGGCGATCATGTAGATAGGACTGGAAGACCCGTTCGTTGACTGGAAACGCTCAAGCGATGAGCCTTCTTGTTCTCGGAACGCTGGCCAACGAGCTCCAAGCTTGCATATCGATGTGCTGCCTATTTGGAAGCAATTCGGTCCAGGCTGACCTGTAACTTTGCTGATCACCTTAATAAACCGTCCGACTGGGGCCGTGTGGACCTTCTCAACCACTTGATCTCAAATCGCCGCCGCTCCACACCAACTTACACCTACACCACATCCTCCCTTGACCTCGCAAGCTCGAATGGTCAGGTTCCCGTTCTCGACTGGTGGAAATCGAGCGGGGTGGAGATGATGTGGAGCGCAAAGGCGATGGACGGTTCGAGCAAAGCAGGGCACGTTGGTGTGCTATAGTGGTGGAAATCGAGCGAGCGCGTGCAAGAGCATTGCGACGCTGGATTGGTGAAAAGCGAGAGGGCTGCAGTTGTCAAATCTACACTCGATGGATTATGACGGATATCATTGTGGATTGTTGGAATTGGAGCAGGATATACTCTGTTGTAAGAGTAGAGTCGATCCTGAGAGTCATACACGCCTTTCATCGTGCGTCCGATATAAAGGTACAGTGAGGCCGTAGTATTGGAGCAAGCAAAAAAGTCCGTGCCAATGCTGAGGTGCTGAGGTGGTAGAAGGAAAACATTTTCCAAACTGAACCCAACTGAAATAGTACACCCCTGTATCATTCACTCGTTTTTAATTCACAATCCGTTCCTGTTCCTGGCTCATAAAAACTCGTACACAACTCTGTCTGGACCAAATCTGATTTCTAATAAGTATACAAACGATGTAACCTTTCCCAGCCCAGCAATTGACGTGATCGTCACAGCTTTATTGAGGACGGGGAACTAACTCCATTTCTTTATGTGTTTCAACAAAATGCAAGTGTCAACAGACCTGCCAGAGCTCATCAACCGATCCTCATCTTGCGAATCCCAAAATCGATGCAGCGAACTCAAGACTGCAAGCTCAGCCAAGATGGGACCTTGCAAAAAGGCGGATCCGAAACAGTCTGTGTGAGTCGCTTATTGATATTTCTTTAAGAAAAATGTGATCTCAGAAATATTGAAGGTGTGTGGACGTACTCGCTCTTCTTCCACCCCGAACAACACCATTTGCGGTTGGACAATCAGGACCAGTGGCGAGTGTTTAAATTTTTCAACTCGATAGTTCGTTTTCGTACATTTTCTATTCTTTTTTATTTCATATTATTATAGCTTTTGGAGCAACGTTTAGCCATGCTCATCGGGTTCAACGGCAGCAAATCAAGAATGAAATGCTGGAGAACGCTTATGTGTAATCCTTCCACATTAGAACATAATCCTGACACGATGATCCCATCACAAGCCCAAACTCCGCCTATGGCGATCAACGTCGAATCAAACAATGCTTGCTATTGAGCAAATACTCTATGTAGATTGGCTCATTTCGACAAGCTTTTTCACAATCCCATCGGTGAAAAGCCCATAGTGATCCCCGATAACCTCTCGAATTTGTTCAGCGTCAGTTGTCCTAACTCGCTCGTTTTCCTCGAGCAAATATTCGCGAACGATTTTCTTAAATCAAAGAGGAAGATTCCTCCATGCAAAGAACCGCAAAGCAATACTCACCACAACCCGTTCAAAGCACTTCATCGCCTCCATCCTCCTCACCTTCCCCGCCTCATCTCCAGGCCCCTCCGTCTCCATCGCCCCAACATCATCCATCATCACTGCCCCAAACGCCTTCACATTCGGCTCGAGCAGCGCGCCAACGACCACGTTTCCAAGCGCCGCAAGTCCACATAGTGCACCGTAGATGGTGCCGTAGCCTTTGAGCGGCTCCAGAACGGCTTTGAGCAAGGTTTTGGTGACGCGGGGTTGGAGCGTATGGTACATGCTTCCGTATCGCGAGCACGCGTGTGCGGCGATCTGGGCAGAGTATTCGCGGAGGAACCAGTGGTCTTCCTGGGGCGTCTGGGAGAGGCGTTTGGATACCATGCATGTGATGATGTTTGGGATGAGTTGGTGGAGCTAATAAACTCAAAATTTAGAGTCCGACGATTTGTTCTGCCAAGTGATTCGCGCACTTACATGGGGCTCGATGAAGATGTTTGGGTTTATAAAACGTCCCCGCGTCGTTCGCATCATCGCCCACAGAATCGGCAGATTTCTGAGGTTTTTCGTAACCTGTTGAACGAAAATAAGCATCATGCGTGGAACTTGTTCCCTGCGTGGCAAACCTTCTCTGTGATAAACTGTACAAAGTATGGCATCAACGGCTGGATCCCCGCGTCTTTTTCAATACAATCGATAGCGATCCTGCGCATATCTTGGTTGCCGCTCAGCAGTGCATCGGCCACCCGCTCGTAATACATCTGCAGTTCCACAGATAACGATCCTTTGACTAGAAGCTTTTCTGATCCAGTGCCACCTGCACCAACTCATCACAGTGCCGATGCGGTCACAGGAGCTGATGTAGGTTCAGGGATATGTCTATCAACCTTATTTGCAGAGTCAATGGCTGCATTATCAAGAATATTAAAGAAAGTGCTGCATCGAATTTTCATGTATATAATTCACCTGGTGGATTCGGGTTTTGGATGATTGCAGGTTGAACTCCTTCCACAGAAAGCCAGTGCGCTAGATGTTTTAATCTGTATGGAGTGCACATCAATGACTTTCCAGCTCGCACACACCAGTCATGGTGATGTCAACCGGAACGGGTGGGAGTGGCCCGTACACCAATTCCTCAAGATCCACTTCTCGATCTTCCATGTAATACATTTTTGCGTTCGCATTTGCCGGCATCGGAATGGCCCCAAATTTGGCAGACGTCCCTGCAGCCGCGCTTTACAATGACTAAAATACGTTTCGAGTGATCCAACGCCAAAAATCCATCAGCCATCACCCCCAAATCGTTACACGTCACCTCCCCACCTCTACGTTCCGCACACGCAGCGCATGGTTAACATCGTCTGTCCATAGCTTGTTTCGTTTGGCATGTCGCATAAACTTTCGAGCTTACTGAAAGCGAGATTGATTTTCAGGTGTGTAACAGACAGATCACAGATCGAGGTAGCGTACATGCACGACTTCTCTCATCCTGTACTCTACATCCTGCAGCAGAGCCTCCGCAACCTCTTCGCTCAGGTTGATCCCCACGGCATCCGCGATCGTTTGGCAGGTTTCTGTGGGGAAGATGGACGACATGTGGCGGAGGGTTTAACAAAATTGGAAAAAACGATAATTTTAAAAAAAAATGTTATATGTATTACAAGAGAATTGTATGACGGCTAGAATTGGCTGTTCGAGTAGAGACGTGGAAAACTGAGTGGTTTCGCACTGTCGGCGGTGTCAAAGTATATTCAGGTGCAGGGTTTCACATCAACAATCGATGAATCCATTAGTCAGCACGCATTATTGTCGAGCAGGGGATGTCTCGCTTGTGTGTCGGCATTGTCTCGGGTACATTGATTCCACCGCCCCGACCAACCCACTCTCCCATCTTGTCAAAATCTGCCGGTGGGTCGACGACGATGCGAATTGCCTTGCCCTGGTCCCTGGGCGGTGTTATTTGCCCACGTTAATCCCATAGGCTTGGTCTGACCGGTTATTCCACCCCCAAGTTTAACGAAAGCACCTATTTATAACCTGTGTTCTCCCACCAGCATATTCAGTAAACACTCCAACTTTCTGGGCCCACCTCATATATCATCAATAACCTGAAACTCTTCCTCCGTTCAAGTAAACTTCTTCAAATTACTCTCTCTTTGCCAAGCAAGCGTGAACTCCCTCTCCTCAGCAAGCTAACCACAGACTCCAAATTCTCATACGCCTCACCGCTCAGCTACCCAAACTCCACAAATTTTTGACATCACAAATGGCTGCTTCTTCGTCTCCAAAACCACACCCATTCTTCGCTCTCCTCCTCGCCCTCCTGCTCGCCTCCCTCCCATCTCCAGCCCTCGCAGCACCAAGCGAAACCCTCGGCCTCAATATCGCATCCGGCATCGCTGGTGCAATTTACATCGTCGTAGGCATCGCCCTCGTCTTCTTCGGCTTCCGTCTCTCCCGCGTCCTACTCTTCATAGCGGGCGCATACCTCCTCTCAACACTAGCGTACATTGCGCTACGAAACCTCGAGCCAGCGAATGGGTACCCCAGTCGCGAGTGGGTTTACCTCGGTGTGTCCATCGCCGCTGGACTAATAGGCGGGTTCCTCTTCGTGTGCCTCTACAAATTGGTGAGTTACAAATATGCTTGTGAAAGTTAAGACGTTGGGGTGCGGTGCTGACACACTAGTTTTTTTTAAAGGCCATCGTGGGTCTGGGCGCATTTGCGGGGTTCACACTCGCATCCTACATCCTCACATTTCAAACCGGCTCTGTGATTTCTTCTGGTATCGGTCGCGCGATCTTCATCATCGTGGTCTGCATCGTCGGCGCGGTCCTCGCGTTCTTCTTTGAGCGCATCGCGATCATTGTTGCGTCGTCCATCATCGGGGCCGTGAGTGTTGTTCTAGGCATCGACGTATTCGCGGCGACGGGCGTCACTGGGAACCTGACCCAGGCAGTGCTGCTCGCGGAAGGGAAGACCAGCAGGCTGGATTTCAGCGTCGGGACGACAGGGTACGTCTTGCTTGCGAGCGGAGTGCTTTTGGCTGTCGTGGGGATCGTCGTCCAGTTCAGGACAAACAGGGGGCGCGAGTTTATGCACCACAAGTAAGATGGTTGCATATGCAATTTGCTCTATTATCGCATTTGTTCGAGTGCGAAAGCAGAATTTGTTTGCGAGCATTTGTACATTTAAATGGTTTTCAAGTTAGTCGTTTTGGAATTGTATGTTCAATAGTTAGTTTTTGGAAACAAACATACAGACTACTGTTAATCTTACTCACATCTCGAGCTGTGTGGTGCACCAGTTCATTCAAGGTCATGCTACGAACAAATTATAGTGGACAGAAATATTTTATTGATTGAAGTCCTTGGGACTGCGGCAGCAAGATAAACTTTACGCATTGCCCCAGCCGCCAGCGGTGTCGTTACCCCAGTCACCGCCGTCGGCAGCACCCCACTCGGCATCGGCAGCAGGTGCGGAGGTAGCAATGGCAGCAACTCCGGCCGGGCCAGCGCCGGTCGCAACCCACTCGGCACCACCAGCCGGCTCGGCCTCGACGGTCCACTCACCGCCGTACTCTCCACCGTAACCACCGGTCTTCTCAACCGATGTCTCGGCAGCTTCCTTCTCAGCCTCCTCAACGGGGTCGCGGTAAAAGAACATGTCCACCATGACGTTCCAGGGAGCAGAGCGGGCAACGGTGCCACGGAGACGCAAGACCTCACGAGCGAGCAACCAGTATGCAAGACCGATGGCGTGCTTACCCTTGTTGTTGGTGGGGATAGCAACGTCGATGTACTGGAGGGGCGAGTCGGTGTCGCAAAGGGCGATGACTGGGATGTTGACGTACGAAGCTTCGACGACAGCCTGGTGGTCCGTGCGGGGGTCCGTTACAATGATCACGCGGGGCTCACGGAAAGAGCGGGTGATGTAGTTGGTGAAGGTACCGGGGGTGAAGCGACCAGCGATGGCCTGGGCACCGGTGTACTGTGCAAACTTCAGGGCAGCACGCTGACCGTAGGGACGAGCAGAAATAACACAAACGTCGGCGGGGTTCTCGATGCCGGCGATGATGCGAGCGGCGAGGACGAGCTTCTCCCAGGTCTTGCCTATGTTGATGATGTGGATACCGTCATTGCGGCGCTTCCAAACGTAGGACTCCATGCGCACCTCAGCGTTCTTGGTGCCGATGTGGCTCTGAGAATAATCATTGAAAACTTAGCTAAACAATGGATTTAGAGCGAAAGTGATGTTACCTGAGCGGCGAGGAGCATCTGGATGTCCTGCTCGGTGGGAGCGAGAATAGCGGGGACTTTGGACATTATGATGATGGTTTTGGGGTTGCGAAAATGTCTCTTTCAAAAAAGCGAGAGCGGTAGCACTTGGACTGGATCCGTCAAAGAATAAGGGCTTGACGACTGCAAGCAGAAAAACCGTAAGTCAATCGGTATGCCCTAGTCTCACAGTGATGTCCATCCATCCATCCATCCATCTTCCCACCCACCCATCCATCCATTCTCCCTCCTCCCCACGCCCCACAGCTCTCCCTCCCTTCCCCTTCCCCACGTACGCTGATCAATCCGTGTGTGCGATTGGGTGGCAGTCTGAGCCACAGGGAGGTTGAAATTAATCCAAGCACACGCGTGGGCACGGAGGAACAAGCAGCCGATTATGAGGCGGAGAGAATGCACTTGGAGCAGCATCAGTGCAAGTACCGCTCTCAGCAGGAAGTGGGGTGACCCTCCGTCCCTCCGTCCGGCACACTTTGTGTTTCCCTCAGCGGCAGCGTGTGCTATAGGAACAGAGACTATTCCGAGGAACAATGACTTTGCACCAAAGGTCTGGGGTGATCCAAATGATGCGTGGTGCTCAAAGTGCCGGGTTGTTGGACACTTTAGAGATGGATGCAATGTAACAAGTCGTTCTCTCCCTCCTGTCAGTCGCAGAAACAGGGCACAGCATTTGGAGGACCAAGATGAGGGAGTGATCCAGCCGGATACATGAATTGGAGAAGCTCCGGGCACAGATCACTGAGCAGGAAGCGACAGCCCAAGGACTTCGCACTGAGCTTGCCACTCTGAGAGGATTTCTGATCCTGAGGGAGATGGAAGAGGAAGGCTCACTGAACGCGCTGTACGTCTCGGTGCTGTCAAACAGTGGTGCGTACTTCGATAACTGCAATAATGTCGCAAACGAACCCGAATGCGGACAACAAGGATGTTCAGACCGAACTCCGCCAGAAAAGCCTAGAGCAAGTCAAGGCGTTCGCAAGTAATGTTTTCCTGCATGATTTAAATTAAGTCTCTGAACTGGAGTAAGCAGAACGTCCGGTTTTGCAGTCAGATAGGTGATTCCCTGCTCATGTGAACAGCTTGACTGCAAACGTTATTTATTTTCCAAAAAAAGTAAGGGCAAGAAGAAAGAGCCCTTCCAAACACAAAACACTGGGCGACTGGAGCAAAAGCCAGAAACAGAAGGCAAATGCAGGCAATTAAATAATACCATGATACCAAAAAGAGAAACGCATGCTTGGGGATATAATACAAACATAATACGAAAAAGAGCCGAAAAGAGTGCGCTTACCAAATAAACAGCAACTGTAAACAACAACGCTCGAAAACGCAATTTCACACGTAATGGTTATCCGGTAACACTATGATCTCCTCATGGTCGACCCTACACTCATCGTCCTCAGCCAGCCCCTCCACAAGCGCTTCGTATACGAACCCTTCAAAGCACCTCGGCCCACACACATACACCGCCCTCCCCTCTTCCACATCCTCCCTCTTCCACCCCGCAAATTCCTTCACCGCCCACCCCACAATCGAAACCTCCAACCGCCTTCCGAAAACCACATGCGTGCCAGGCGTCAAGTCGCTCTCTCCACTCCATTCCGTGCCGTTACTCTCGACATATCCCGCGCACATGCCCTGAAGTCTTCGCAGCGGGTCGCCGCCCATCTCCGCAATAGACTTTTTGCGGCCGAGGGCCGAAGAGGATCCGGAACCGGAAGAAGAGTTGGGTTTGAAGACGTGCGGCTGCGAGACGCAGTGCGCGAGTTTGACGTGAGTGGGATACGCCAATGCTGCACCGCGTATCAGGTCGAGACCGAAGGCTTCGACGGCGTAGCGGATCGAGTGTATGACAACGATCGTTGGGATCTTGGCAGCGTCGGACTTGGATTTCACGATGCGCGGGTAGGTTACTGGAAGGGGGAAGACGCCCTCCGCACCGGTGGTCAGGTTCTTCCCGTGCGCCCAGCCATCAAACGAGTGCCACTTGGCGACGACGTGGTCACCGGGTTTCAGAGCGAGCTCGTCTTGGCTAGTCGGGATGTACGAAGTATGAACGAGGAGGGGGACGTCGAGGGGTAGGAATAGGTATTGGATAATGTGAAGGGCGGGTGTGAGACCCGAACCTGCTGTGAAGAACAGGTATTTGCTGTACCACGTCGGCGGGGCAGTGAGCGAGGCGTTGGAGGATACGGTGGGGTTAGGGCCAATCATGGATGTCACAATACGGACGTTGGGGCGACCGTTGGAACTGTAGTCTGGAGTGCTCGATCCGAGTCCGTTATGCCTGGGTGGAATACCAGCACCGCCGCCAATGTTCGGCATAGGTGGGATGCCCGCGGCTCCCAACATGCTTGGCAATGGCGGCATCGACGGCACTCCGGAAGGCTTCGAGTTTGCCCTTGAAATAATAGACGTCCCGAACGGTGCACGGATGCGAATTTGTCGAGAGCCAGGCTTGAGGTTGCACAGGAACGGGCTCAAAGCGCCACTCGATTTGAACTTGATGTACACTTCAAAGCAAGCTGGTGACCCACTGAGCGGGGTGAAATACCTCGAAACCCACTGCATGCCGCTCTTCCCCGTGTCAGAACTCTTCACTGTCACCCTCGCCTGGATCTCCACACATTCTCCGGGGAGGAAAGGCGTTAGATCGTCCTTCCTCGCAGCAGCGCGACTCGGGTCCGAAGGGTACAATAGCACAAATTTGAGCCTGTGCACGACCCCAGCAACGTTTGACATCTTTGCAGTTGCCGCACAGCCTTCATTCAGCAATGTGTTTTCGACCAGCGCGTAGCGGCGGTACTCGGTCGGATCCAGCCCACCTTTTGCCGCTGTGCCGTCCATGAGCGCAGACTGGCTGGGCACAAGCTGCCCAACCAAGAAAGTACTAAGTTTCTGGATGGCCGTTTTCGTGTGCACGTGTGGGCGACGTGCGCGAAGCAGGTGCTTCAGCTCACTTTCAGTGAGCTCGAAGACGTTCTGCTCTTCGTGGGGAGGGGTGCGTGTCACTGGCGACATTGGCATCTGGAATTGTTGCTGTGGGTCCGGATAGAGTATGCCCATTTGGGAACTGAGTTGTTGCTGGTGTTGCATCCTGTTTGGGCTCATGAGAACTTGTGCAACTGGGACATTTGGGTTGCCTGTGGAAGGTAGACGACGGCGCATTCCAGATGCTTCGTTGAATGACCCTGGTCGAGGGGGTTTGATCATGAATTCAGTCGCGTCGTATCCGGCTTCTTTGAAGAAGTCGTTGGTGACATCTGTGCCTGCAACGGAGTACAAGACCAGCTGACCGCCGGGACTAAACATAGACAAATTAGGCAAATGCGCTTGCATCAAAGCGGAGGGGCTTACTGTGACTTCACCCAAGTATCCACGCTGTACACAAACCTCCTGTTCGCAACCACCAGGACCTCCCTAAATACACGCAAAGTGTTAAGGAATGTCTGCATCCTGATCGCACTCTTTTACTCACCCATTCTTTGTCGCTTCAGCGATGTCATTCCACGTATATGACCTCAGATTCTCCAGGCTCTTGACCGAAGAATGACTCATCAGTTCGGCAATCGCCTGATCCCCAACATCCAACTTTTCATATCCCCCATTTTTGTTCTTCACTCCCATCGATTTCGCAAGCGCATCAACCCGTCCGTACCCCTTCTTCTCCATGCCCCCGTACCCAAAGTCCTTGTAATTCCCGCCCTGTTTCTTTTTCTTGGACGCTGACCCGAATCTGTTCGCGAACCACTGTTCGACAACGTTGAGTTCGTTTCGGTTGCGTTGGTGGAAGAACTCCGACACCCCAAAGCCACCGATCAGGAGTGTCACGACCACGAGTGTGAAGTACCATACTTCACGGCCCCGATTTTCTTGGAGAGGGTAAAGCACTTCGACACCAACTGCGATTTGTGCAAACATGGCCAAAACGGTGAGCCAGCCCTGATCATATGAATGTAAGAAGAAGGGAGGCGAGAATGCAGATCTTACGAACCAGGAGTTTGTGGGCGAGACGGACGATAGTCCGGTGTTTCTCGATTAGCTCCGATCGGAGCGAGGAGATGTTGAGGACTCCGAGAACGGCTTGGAGCATCAGAAGACCTATCAAGACCAATCCGAAAATGGCATGTGGTTGTGCCGCATCGATACCCATGAAAATATCTGGCTCGTAAGGCATCGACACAAAAATCACCACGGTAAAAACGACAACGAGGAGCAGGGCGAGCGAAACAGCGATGACGTGCACGAATATCCAGATTGACCAGTGCTAAAACAGGTGAGGATTCTGATGAAAGAAATGGTGTCTTGCAAACCTTTAGGTAGCGGGAGAAGTACGCTGCCACAGTGAAGAGCAGCACCGTGACGGTGAAGCCAACACCGTGGATCTTCTTCGATTGGAGCGAGATCACATCCACCCGATTTAGTGGAGAGGCTTCATCCGTTATAAGTGTGTTCATCATGAATCGATAGTATCTGTCGTCGTGGAAACCCATCCATCCGCTCAAAGATGTTTTTGGTGCGCGGGGGTTGTATGCAAACAGCACAGGTTGAACACCACCAAACACAATCAGATTTGTAATCTTGAACTCTGCGATCATGGTCCCGTTTTCAATAACCGCGACACCTGGTGTCATAGTGAATCGATCGTTGTTCTTAAGCTTCACCTATTAAGCATAGTGTGAGATATTTCAAAGATAATGTCAGAAGCCGGTTGAATTTACCGGCGGCATGTAGTAGTGTGACGCCCCGTATGTTGAAAGGCCAGATAGCGGGGCACTGGAGACTGCAGATGAAGGTGGGTCGAGCAGATGCGCGATGACGAAATTACTGTCAAGCATCGAATCGCCAAAACCCATGCCCATCCAGGCTGCAGTGGTTGATACGATCTTTTCTGCAGTTAGCTTGCCTTTTGCAGTTGGGTCAAGGACGAGGCATAGGTGGAGGTTGACTCGTAATGGACTATCATCGGATAAGGTTGAGACCGTTTGGCGACGGGTCAGCTTCCTCCTGCGGCGGTCGTCCCTTTCATCATCCCTGTCATCATCCCTTTCATCATCGTCATCGTCAGCTTCGAGCTCACGATCGTCATAATCATGGTCGAGGTCGTCCGATAATGGAGACGGCCGATCGTCCAGGCGAACATTATTACTGCTACCCCCAGTGCCCGGGATGGCGGACACCTGAATGGGCCTCGCAGTAGTGGTCGTTGTTCTCGTAACGGACGTTGTAGTAATCGCCGCTCTGAATGTTCTCGTTGGTGCTCCTGTCGTCGTTGTTCTTACCCCTGAACGCAATGTGGTTGTCGGAGCTTTCCCTTCATTTTGAGGTTGTTTGTCATCGAGCTGGACTACTCTGTCTACGGTCCAATACAGACGATATGCCCCAACCTTGTCAAGAACATCCACATTTTTGAAGTCGGCGAGCTGAATGGATCTGAAAGAGGGTGGAGCGGTGTTTTGGATGGCGAGAGAGGGAAGTAGAAGAGCCGCCAGGGCGAGAATGAGTGGTATAGAGGCCATTCTGCCTAGCATTCTGTCAACGTTTAGGAATATTTTCGTTAAGCACCGCACCACTGCCACTGATTAGCAAAAATAGATGGCAGCGGCGCGGCGTAAAATTTGGATGGAATGTTGTGGAATTGTGATTTCAGATCACACAATGGTCTTAAACTTTGGTTTGGCATTTGTTAAAAGATTTGAAATATTATGTGTTGTTGTTTGGTGTGGTGTTTGTTAAAAAGTCTTTTGGATCACATATATTTGGCTACTTTACTCAGGTGGTTGGTAGTTTGCTGTAGACAACTAACTGTTTGGTGTAGTTGGTTGTTGAAGAGTGGTCATTCGGTGGAAATGTGGGTGAGCGGTTTGCAAGAATGGGAGAGTAACTTATTTCGAAGTTATGTGCTGTTGGAAGTTGCGGAACAATTGCCCAACTTAAGCAATTTCAAAATAGAACAAACAAGATTGTTTCGTAATAAATATACAACTAAGGCAGTAAGAGCCGTAGCTCTGCTTATTTTATAATATAAGAAATCACTTAATAAAAAAGCAATAATAAATATAAAATTAATAGAAGGACCCTGAAGGGAGTCAATATCATAAATGTAACCTTAGTTCATGAGAGTGGAGTCTGTTATGGGCTGACTGTCGGTTGACTGGAAACTAAACAATTAAGTTTCTTTTGTTCAATTTTTCTTTTGGAAATCGCCTTAGTCACTCCATACTAATGTTCAGCACTTGAATAGAATTATGAAAACACCTTTCCAATAATAAAAGGAAAGAAATTAGGAGCTCCTACTTTTCTCTATGGATAAATATTCATAGAGCCAGTCGATTATGCTTTTGTCCTAATATAATATCTTTCTTATTATCAACAGATCACAGTTCAGTGTAATGAGTTGATTCCTGCAAAAATCTCTTTGCGAGCAGCCATGGAAAAGCGAAAAAATAAAGACAAAGGCTTACCATTATCTCTGATAGCAAATAGGGCATCAATGGATTGCCTTCAGAAAACCACATAATCAACATGACAATAACACTGTAACAACAAACAACATTCACAGTGAGAACAAAAAATAAAGAACATAATGATATGCCAGAAGATTGGGAACTGGGAAAGAACAGAACAAGATGACCATGTTGAATACACATGTACTAATCCCAAGAGTAAGACAGTTACGTTAATTGCATAAGCTTATTAAGAAAATCTTTCTCAAATTATACATTACAGAGAATATCTCCTGTGTCTCCTATCCCACAATGCCATAGTTATCGCAATCTTGAAAAAGAAGAAGACAAGAGCTATCGGATACCTGAGTAAGAATGGGCAGGTGCTGAATGTATTTCAGTTATTATACCAATGCCCATAAGGACAACACATCAATTCAGATCAGCAGACACTACAGCTCCAAGTTATTCATATTTAAAGGTAGTGTTCAAGCTGTTCTTATAGAAGAGGGTAGATTCGTGAGGAACTGATGGAGCTAAACTTCAAAACTTTAGGACAAGATGGACGGCTGTACTGCCCCCTCTATTAAGAAAATCAAAAGCATCTTCTGACTAATTAAACAGAATGTGCTTTTTTCGACTAGTTTTATTCCACAAAATTGTTGTGTGCTGTCATGCTTTACATTTGTGTAAACGCATAACAAACGACGGGAGCAAATAAACCGCTGGGGTACCAAGATGTGCATTTGAAGGTGTACAATACAAATTGATAACAAAACTGAAGAATAGGAGCGGGCAGATCGAAACACGCTGAAATTTCAATCATGAAGTGCAAAAAACTAAGGAAGACCGGCAGTCCATTCGTGCTGCCAAAAACAAAAGTCCAAAATTCCTCACAAGTAATGGTCGTCCAGCAAAACAACAACTTCCTCGTGGTCGACTCTGCACTCATCATCCTCCGCCAACCCCTCCACCAGCGCTTCGTACACGAACCCTTCAAAATTCCTCGGCCCGCACACATACACCGCCTTCCCCTCTTCGGCATCCTCCCTCTTCCACCCAGCAAACTCCTTCACCGCCCATCCGACAATCGACCCCTCCAAACGCCTTCCAAACACGACGTGTGTGCCAGGCGCAAGGTCGCTCTCTCCAGTCCATTCCCCACCGTTGCTCTCGACATAGCCCGCGCACATGCCCTGAAGTCTGCGCAACGGGTCTCCGCCCATCTCTGCAACAGATTTCTTGCGGACGAGGCCTGTGGATCCAGAGTTGGATGCCGAGTTGGGTTTATAAGTGTATGGTTGCGAGACGCAGTGAGCGAGTTTGACATGGTTAGGGTAGGCCAGTGCAGCACCGCGGATCAGGTCGAGACCGAAGGCTTCGACGGCGTAGCGGATCGAGTGCACGACGACGACGGTCGGGATCTTTGCGGCGTCGCATTTTGATTTCACGGTCCGGGGGTAGGTCACTGGTAAGGGGAAGACGCCTTCTGCGCCCGTGGTCAGGTTCCGTCCGTGCGCCCAGCCGTCGTAAGAATGCCACTTGGCAACGACATGTTCACCCGGTTTCAGCGCGATCTCGTCCTGGCTTGAGGGAACGTACTGTGTGTGCACGAGGAGAGGAATGTCTAGAGGCAGGAACAGGTACTGGATGATGTGAAGCGCAGGTGTAAGACCCGAACCCGCCGTGAAGAACATGTACTTGCGGTTCCAGCTCAACGGGGCCGTGAGCGAGGCGTTGGAGGACACAGTCGGGTTGGAACCTATCGTGGAAGTCACGATGCGGACGCTTGCGCGCGATGAAGTGCTCGATCCAAAGTCGGGCATGGGCGGAACACCGCCGGTGGTTCCGACCGTGCTGGGCATAGGCGGCATCGATGGAGCTCCAGAAGGTTTCATGTTCGCACGGGCAATGATCGACGTCCCGAACGGCGCGCGGATTCGAATCTGGCGTGATCCGGGCTTCAAGTTGCACAAAAACGGGCTCAACGCGCCGCTCGACTTAAATTTGATGTACACCTCGAAGCAAGCTGGTGACCCTCTAAGCGGGGTAAAGTACCTCGACACCCACTGCATGCTGCTCTTCCCCGTTTCAGGGCTCTTGAAGCTCACTCTCGCCTGGATCTCTACACATTCGCCTGGGAGGAATGGTGTTAGATCGTCGTTGCGTGCCATCGCGAGGCAGGGGTCCGACGGGTACAAAAGCACAAATTTGAGCTTATGAACAACCCCTGCAACATAAGTGATCTTTGCCGTGGACGCGCCGCCTTCATTCAGCAACGTGTTCTCGACAAGCGCGTACCGGCGGTACTCGGTAGGATCCAGCCCGCCTTTCGCAACGCCGTCCATGATTGATGATTTGGTCGGCACGAGCTGGCCAACGAGGAAGGTGCTAAATTTCTGGATCGCTGATTTAGTGTGTACGTGTGGTCGACGTGCGCGGAGGAGGTGCTTAAGTTCGCCTTCTGTGAGCTCAAACAAGTTCTGTTCTTCCTGCGGAGGGGGACGGGACACTGGCGAAGTTGGCGTCTGGAATTGCTGTTGCGGGTCAGGGTAGAGCACAGACATTTGAGTGTTGAATTGCTGATGTTGGGTCGCATTCGGGCTCATGAGAACCTGCGTTACTGGAATGTCGGCGCTCGCTGTTGAAGGCAGTCGGCGGCGCATTCCCGAGACATCGCTGAATGAATCGGGACGTGGAGCCTTGATCATGAAGTCCGTTGCGTCATACCGCTTCTTTGAAGAAGTCGTTGGTGACGTCTGTCCCTGCCACGGAGTATAAGACCAGCTGACCTCCGGGACTATAGGTGACATAATTTAGAAAAGAATCAATAGAAAAGAATCAACCCTGAAAACAACTCTACTTACTGTGACTTCACCCATGTGTCGACACTGTACACATACTTCCTGTTTGCAACCACCGGAATCTCGCTGAGCATAGGAAAGCATGTTTAGTTTTGCGCGCACATCGATCTGCTCCATACTCACCCGTTCTTCGTCGCTTCCGCAATATCGTCCCAAGTGTATGACCTCAAGTTCTCTGGGCTCTTCACCGAAGCCTGACTCATTAGCTCCGCAATCGCCTTTTCCCCACGCTGCACAGCTTCATATCTCCCATTCGTGTCCTTTCCAAGTTTTGCAAGTGCATCAACGCGTCCGTAACCTTCTTATCCACGAATCCAAAGTCCTTGTACTCTGCACGCTGCTTTTTGCTCCTCGACAGCGAGCCAAACTGTTTCGCAATCCACTGCTCTACAACATTGAGCTCGTTGCGGTTGCGCTGGTGGAAGAACTCCGACACGCCGAAGCCGCCGACAATCAAGGTGACGACAACGAGTGTAAAGTACCATGCTTCGCGACCGCGGTTTTCTTGGAGAGGGTACAGAACTTCGACGCCGACAATGGTCTGCGCCAACATCGTCAGCACTGTGAGCCAGCCCTGCGTTCAAAAAAATAAAAGTGAAGAAAACTATGATTATTGAGATCAAATTTACCAGCAGCTTGTGAGCGAGACGGATGGCCGTGCTGTGGTTCTCGATGAACTCGAATCGCAGGGAGGAGAGATTGAGCACGCCGAGAATGGATTGGAGCATGAGAAGGAGAATCAAGACCAGGCCGAGAATGGTGTGGGGCTGTCCTGCGTCGATACCGAGGAACGTGTCCGCCTCGGCAGGCATGTTCACAAAGATTACGATGGTGAAGACGATAACGAGGAGCAGAGCGATGGATGCACCAACGACGTGCACGTAAATCCAGATTGACAAATACTAGGATGATCGTGAGAAACCGGTGCGACGTAACAGGCGTACTAGATGCTAACCTTTAAATAGCGCGAGAAGTACGCTGCGGCAGTAAAGAGGAGCAAAGTCACCGCGAAACCAGTACCGTGGAATTTCTTCGCTTGGAGTGAGACGACGTCGACACGGAAAAGTGGGGACGCTTCATCAGTGAGGAGGGTATTCATTTTGAGGCGGTAGTATCTGTCGTCATGGAAACCCATCCATCCATTCAGAGAAGTTTTTGGAGCGCGCGGGTTGTAAGCAAAGAGAAGGGACTGAATTCCATCCTGCACAATTAAGTTTGTGATCTTGAATTCCGCTATCATGGTTCCGTTCTCGATCACCGAAACACCGGGTGTCATAGTAAAGCGATCGTTGGTGTTCGAAGTTCTGGCCTGATCAATAGAGTTAGATCCAACTGCAACAGGAACTTGTACTCCGTTACCGGAGGCATGTAGTAGTGAGTTGAAACATAAGATGAAAGACCAGAGAGCGGCGCGGTGACTGCCGAGGACGCAGGTGGATCTTGCAGGTGTGCAATGACGAATTCTGCGTCCAGGCTGCACTTGACGAGACAATCTTTTCGGTGCTTAGCTTTCCTCTTGCAGTTGGGTCGAGAACGAGGCACAAGTGGAGGCTGACTCGCACGGGTTCATCGCGGGAGAGGATAAAGACAGTTTGGCGACGGACCAGTTTCGATCTGCGACGGTCGTCGTCTCTCCCTTCTCTGTCATCGTCGTCGTCGTCGTCGTCGTCATTCCTCCCCCTTCCATTGCCGCGTCCGCGTTCACGATTGTCGTCGTCATCATCGTCATCGTCATCATCGTCGTCTTCATCGTCGTCATTTCTTGGCGGCTGTCTCGCGGGACGGTTTGAGGCACGAACAGGTCTAGTAGTGGTGGTGGTACGAGAGGTTGTGGTGGTGGTAGTGGTGGTAGTTGTCGCGGTGGTAGTTCTCGAAGTGGTAAGGGAAGTGGTTGTGCGACGAGTTGTTGGATCTTCAAGACGCACATCATCGTCATCATCCCCACCAGGAATACCGGGGATAGCCGAAATCTGTACAGGACGTGATGAAGTTGTGGAAGTTGTTGTCCTTGAACTCGTAGTTGTAGCACGATTTGACGTGCGTGGAGATGTGGTTCTCGTCCGCGAAGCCGAAGAAGAGACAGGCGTCGAGGCTTTGTTGTCCCTCGCAGATTCGTTTTCGTATTCAAGCTCAACGACTCTGTCTACAGTCCAATACAGACGGAATGCGCCGACCTGGTCAATAACATCGACATTCTTGAACTGGGCGAGCTGTATGGATCTGTAGGAAGGCGGGGCGGTATTCTGGACAGCGATGGCAGGCAGGAGAAGCGCCGCAAGGGCCATTAGGTGCGGTATCGAGGGCATTAAAGATCATGCCGGCAGAACAAGGTTCAACTAAATTTGAGCGCTGCCCTGGGGCCCTGGGGATATTTTATGATTTTTTGCGGCTAAATTCTACGCCGCAACACTGCCACTGATGAGGTATCCACACAATCAGAGTTTAGGTGGGATGGGGCACCAACAGAATAATACTCTATCACTGAATACAATTAAGGGCATATCGAACTATTTTGACAATCACATCGGCATGTCAATGTCATGTCCGAGTCATTCGTGCAATTTCAATCACACATCCATGATAATTGGAAGCGAGTCACTGTCATGTGCGTGCACTCGGTGACTCCGTTCGAATGCGGCGTTCTCCCACACAGCAGCAATCAATGCACAGTAGCCTCCGACCTGACAATTCGACATTCTACAATCTTGAATTTCGGTGATCTCAAGGCTGGTCATGTGATACCCTCCACCCTCTGGTCTCCACAATGGACAACTTTTCGCTCTTTGCCTTCCTCGAATGGCTGTGGGTTCGCATCATCGCTACCTTCGCTTTCAAATGGCAGAGTAGCATCACCGCATCTCCAAAGAACATTGACGTTTCCGCAATCTATATTTACGTATGCAATTGCATTAATTTGTTTTTGCTTTTACCATTGACGTCTCTCATAATCTCTAGCCCGTGAAAAGCTGCAGAGGAATACGGGTTAATCAGTGGCCCATCGACAAGAGTACGTTATCGCAGTACTCAAGGTTGTGCTGACATGTTGTTTCCACAGATGGGTTCGAACTTGACCGCTTCTGGATGATCGTGTCCGACACCGAAGATTACAAATTTGTAACACAGCGTGAAAATCCGAACATGGTTCTCATCGAGCCCCGTCTGGAGATTGTCGGTCCCGACGGAACTGCGCTCGCAGTCGAAGGACTGCGAAACGGAAACTCTGTGTTAAACTGGAACGATCTGTACAATAGCAAAGGGCGCATGGTTCTGAAAGCTCCAGGAATGGCTAGAGACCTCGTGATCCCATTCAAGGGTTCCGACGGCGGTGTTCGACGAAGAGAGGTTCGTTCAGAGGTGTGGGGGAAACCCGTCGTTGGATTCGACCAAGGGGATGAAGCTGCCGCATGGGTCTCGGAGTACCTCGGCTTCCCAGCGCGAATCATTTCCAAAAACAACGACGTGATCCGTCCGCTCACCGCCAAACACGTACCATCGCGAAACTTGTTCGATGACGATCCGCAGGTGCTTATAAATACCCCTAACGCAATTCATCTTTCCTCTTACACGTTTTTTATGCTCGTCGTAGACCGCGTTTGCGGATGGATACCCGTTCCTCCTCTGCTCCGAAGAATCCCTCTCGGAGCTCAATTCTCGCCTAGCAAGCGGTTCGCTCTCGCCGGACGTCAAATCCCTCAATATTCACAACTTCCGTCCCAACATCGTGGTCCGCAACGTGCCCACGCCTTTCTACGAAGACACCATCCTACAACTCCACTTCATTCCGCCGGCAACTTCCTCTCGCCCAGCATTGGAACTTTTTGTGTGCTCGCGCTGCACGCGATGCCAGATGCCCAACGTGGACATACAGAAAGGTGTTATGCGGACTGAGCCACTGAAGACTCTGATGAAATTCAGGAGAGTGGACAAGGGGGACAAATACTCGGCTTGCTTTGGTGTCAATTGCGTGTGCGCGGCGTCAGTGGGGTATCTTGCGGTTGGAGATGGAGTCAGAGTGGATCAGACAGGTTTTCATGATCGGAGAGGAGTGTGGTGGGGAAAGAAACCTTCAGAAACGATGAGAAGCGAGGAGGCGCTGGAAAATTTTTTGAAAGACAAAAAGAATTAATCACTATGTTTAGTACAGTTTGCGTAAGTGCCCTCATGTTGTTATATGAAAATTTCGCCATTGTCCTTGTGCTGTCAAACTGGAGATCTGTCGTGTCATTTGGACAGGCATCGTCAAGCAAAGTCGATAAATGAAATGGAATATAGCATAGGAAACAAAGACCCCATCTGTTCGTGCAGCCTTCAAATTATACCCTGTCTCATTCAACCAACATCCGTCAACACATGCACTCCTTTTCCCACATAGCGAAAGCGGACGGGATCGACCATCGACGTGAATCGTCTCAGTACCGTCGTCAAGAATCCAAAATGAAGCGCATAGAATGCAATCCATCGCGTTCAGCCGTTTTTTGTACAATACCTCCGTCGCAATGTCCCGAAATGCCACCAATTAGACGGCGTCGACGTCGATACGAACCCTTGCCTTCACCAATTTCCGATACCTCTTTCGAAGATCTGTGCTCGCTAGACACTGCTGAACCGATCTCGCCATCATCAAAAGACGACGTGGTGGTGGATTGGAACTGTAGTGATCACCCGTCTCGGAAACGAAGACATTCGTCTCTGATCAAGATGAAGGATTCGAGATTCAATAAGCGTGCATGCGCAAATAATCGCCGTATGGTGAGATCACACTCAAGCAACCGAAATCAGCCGAATCTGCTGGAGCTCCCGAAAGAGATCCTCCAATCGATCCTCTCAAGCGCCGCCGCGATACATCCAAAGTAAGTACTCACCGGAGCTCTGTCCAAATACAAAACTCAAACTGCTGGCAAATAGATTTGCAATGGAAGCTTCTCGCGCAAATCGATTCCTACACGTCCTCGTGAGAAACCTCAGCTTCTGGCGCGACTCATTCCTCGCCTCGCCCCTCGACCCGCCCCAAATCACCGCCGACACAACCTGGCTCCAAGCCTTCGCCAACGCATACCCAACTAACTCCTGTCATCGCTGCCACACCCTCCACCCTCCTGCATCCCTCCGCAAAGCACGTCCACTCCCCGCGTCCCCGTCCACCACAACATCCCCTCCCGAAGAACGCATCTGCACCCCGTGCTTCACTTCTGAATGGAGGAGGTTCAGAACGCTCGCGGCGCATCCGGACGATCATGTCGACGCGTCAACAGGGAAGAAGAAGCGACGGATATGCGAGTTGCTTGCGCAAAGTTGGGTCAAGAAGAGCGCGCTGGAGCTCTTGCAAACGAACGAAGAGAAGTGCACAGATTGTCATTGCTCGGTGAAATGGTTTGCGTATAGCGAGTTCTCGCTTATGGTTCGATTCGGTGAGTGCTTCTGTGATGGAGTGATTAAAGTGTGGAGATGCTTATCAATGGTTCAATTCGCATTGCAGTTACAGGATCGCGACCGCAAATGTAAATAATACTTTATCTTCACAGCTGGCGAGAAGATACGCCAGGATTTTTGATTCGCTTAAAAGTATTGCTTTAAATTATATTGATACCAAATCCAACCGCTTTCGGAGCGCTTGGAACTCTCTCGGTGTTCTGAATCACACATTGACAATTTTTTGATTCTCAAGACTGTTAGCTGGTCATTTTCGATCGATTGCCGATCGGGATCAGTTGTGGTCATGTTTTGCTTCCGCAACGAAGGTAAAGGAACATGACAGGGAGTGATCTAACTTGGTGAGACAAAAGACAATGTTTGCGCAATGGACTTTAAGAACGAATTTCGGCGAATGCTAACGGGCCATCTTGGTTTAAAAATTCATGGTTTTCAAACAACTCTTCCGTACTAAACTCTACCTACGACAGATAAGAAGCTCAGTAAGCGCATTCAGGATGTTTCCATAATCATTTTTTTCTTCACTTCAAAAAGCAGGTCTATGACGACTGTCCTTCCGCATCAGCCGAAATGATACCCTCCTTCTTCAACAGCGTTGTGAGCTCTCCGTTCTTAAACATCCCCATCACAATGTCGCACCCGCCGACAAACTCCCCCTTCACATAAACCTGTGGGAAAGTTGGCCATTGCCTTGCGAATTCGGGTTCGAGTTAGGGTCGTCTGTTAGTGCTGACCTCTGCCAAAACTTACGAGTATTCCTTCAATCCACTCCGCATCTCCTCGTTCTCAAGAATGTTGATGAATGCGTATTGACGAACGCCTTTGCATCATGGAAGAAGCAGATCAATCAACGATGTTGCTGGAGTATCGGTCATGCCTCACCCTCAGCCTGGAGCATCTGAACCACAGCACGACTGAAACCGCACTGAGGAGCATCAGGAGTACCCTTGATATACACGATCATATCGTTTCCTTTCACATCCTGTTAGAAATTGGATCGATGTAAGCTTTCAGATGCAAAAATGGCATTTCCATAAGGATTCTTATCCCGATCTCGTTCAACAACTGACTAAGTTGACGTTTCAAATAGAACCGCAGCAGCTGACAAATCCAATTTCACTGCACCCGATTTTGTCCGACCTGAGACAATCTAACCCGCGCTACCCCGAAAAGCATGGTACTGGAAGTCTTCTTCTTACCTGCTCGATGCGCGCTCGGAGATCTTCAGAAAGTAACCGTCGTTGGATAGCGATCATCGGGGAAGACCAGCCAACCGCGGGCCGAACAATGGCGGTACGGACATGTGAGATGGCGCGCAGGGAGCGAGCAGCTTGGGGCTATATGGTATGATAGACAGGATGAGCAGCTGGTCACAGAGGATAGGAAATGACTTATTATATAAGCTGACCAAAAAGTTCATGGTGGAATTTGGGTGGAGCACAGCCACATCTAAGTTTGTGTGGATAAGCATCACTCTTGTTACTAGATCGCAGAAAGAGATTTGTGCTCCAGCGTTGAAAAGTGTTTCCAAAACAAACACTGAATTGATGGCATAGTATTCGGGAAGATGAGATTGTTGGTGGATCCAAGCATATTAAAGCGGATCTCTTGCTCTGCTTGACGTACAGAAAATCGTCAGTTGCTTGCCGCACTGCTTCGCCGGACTTGATTGAATGGACGGTGCTGGGAAGATGCCAAGTGAGACACCCAGGGACTTGGTTGTTTATTGGGCTCATGAGAAATTGTAAACTGGTGGTTGCATCATGCTTGATTATCCTGATCGAAATAAGCTCAGAAGGTAGCTTTATAATATTGTTCTGTCACCGGAAATTACCTCAAGGTTGGTGCTGGTGGCATTTCCGCGGTGCGAAGGCGGTTTGGGCTGCCGTCATCGCAAGATAGTATGAACGTCACCTCTTTTTGCACTTCTCAACAACACCTTGATATATTCGTTGTGGTTCTCGGGGATAATACATGCCACCTGTGTAGTTTTTAACGATTGCATATACACATGATCGCACCTAGTATACCTGATCAAACTACTTAAAATGGAAACCTGGAATGTGATGGCCAAATTGGAATAATTCTTGGATAAGTGCTTTCTGATTGAAAATTCCCTGTGCTGGGAGTTCAAGTGGGTGTTGAGACGTGATAGCAGAAAGATGTGGCAACAAAGCTCGCTCAAAATTTTTTTCGGGCAACACATGAAAGAGTAATGGGGCGATAATTAGTAATGTCAAAATGGACTGAGAAAGCTGCAAGAACAATGGAGCAAGAATAGCTAAAATTGGGCGATAAAGTTCTGGAGGCATACGATCATGACCAGGGGCAGACTCCAAAGGGCAGTCGCTAATGGCTAGAACAAAAGCTTCAACATCCAATGGCAGCTGAAAATCACGCAGAACAATAGAAGGTGAAACCGGTTTTGCAGCCTGAGCATTTTAGAAACTAGCAAAATGATCAGCATATTTGGCAAACGACTGATGATCGAAATCTAAACCATTAGCTGTACTAAGAAAGCTACCCGGACACTTTCTCAACTCATTGACGGTACTTCAGTAATTTCTATCAGGTACAACTAACCTCTCTATCAATGTTACTAGCAATAAGATTCTGTCCACCCAGACACTTTCTCAACTCATTGACGGTACTTCAGTGATCTCTATCAAGTACAGCTAACCTCTCTATCAATTTTACTAGCAATAAGATTCTGTCCACCCGGACAGAATCCTCTCTATCAATGTTACTAGCCAGTTTCTTCCCTAGCTTATTATTATTTTCAGATCGGGTAGAAAACTATAGTGTCAGGGAAGTATTATAGCATACATTCCTGTAACATTCCGGCTAAGAACACCGGGCCAGGATCTTCCCACGACAAACAGTACAATCACCATGCCTCAAACTACAAAGAAGCGAGCGTTAAAACAATCCAGACCATCATCTGAAAGAGAATCAAGTGCAGAACCTGTGACTGCACCTGAAACATCTCTGGGATCGGGTTCTGAAGTGGAAGAAGCAGAAGTTGGCCTTGATGTCAAATCGACAGCTCCTTCAAAGAAACCGGCGCGACGTGGTACTAAAGGGGATGCTGACTATTTGCTCATCGACGGACTCTGTCCTGCTTCAGACATACGACTTTGGTATCGAAAATTCAAAGCAAGCGGCCACAGCTACGACTCGGAGGACTTCATCAGCAACTGTCAAACAAATCGTGATGAATGCGGCCCAAGATTTGTTCTTCAAGGGTTGATCGACCGACTTAACTCTGACAGCAAGCTAGTTCGTCAAGCCCTGAACGAAATTCACGATGAATGCAGTGGACGAACGGAGTTCATAACAGCAGCAAACGCCTATCGTATGGAGTGCTTGAAAAGCTCTTCCTTTCAGAAGGAAACAACATTTCTGGACTTTTACAGGCGGCAGGGACACAAGTACGGCATTTACAGAGGAATGCCTGTCACTGCAAAGGTTGACGAGTTCCAAGCGACCATCAAACGAGCAGATGAGGACCGTGAAAGGACAAAACAGGTCCTCAAACAGTCAGAACGACTGTTGAACATGACAAAAGATCTTGAAGAGACTGCAATGAACGAGAGAAGGACCCGCATCGCAGCAGAAGTGCGAGAGAAGGCTCTCATTGATGAATTGGGCAGGGCGGGTGCATTGATTCAGCACGGCGAGCACGAAGAGCTAGCAAGATTCAGGGAGATCACCGCTGCAATGGAAAGGGAGAAGCAGGCAACTTCCCAGGAGATTTCACAATGGAAATCACGTGTGACCGCCCTGGAGGGAGAGCTTGCTGCTCTGAAACGACAGGCTGGTCATTCAGAAGCTGCAGCACCTGCGGCGCCAACATCAACAGGTGGCCTAATAAGCATATCGTCGGCTATCAAGGGATTGGTAGAATTCCGAAGGTACATCGAACCAGTTCTCCAACGAGTTCCCTTGCATTGCTTAGCCTGCAGCAGCATCGGCGTACGGCTATCCTTTTGGTGAAAGAGGTCATCCAGGGTATCTGCTTCCAGATGCATAGATCAATGAGGTTATTTATGACCTTAAATTGCCGTCTCTTCCACCATCAATCAAGTACGTCAATGTAAACTACGAAGTCCTCTCCCGAAATGAGTTTTTACGGCCCATATTTGTTGAATCAGACGACCGCTCAAGCCGAATATCAACTTCAAGTAGCAGTTCTCGGAGCAGCCTTACTCTTCTTAGGGTGCACATTTTGCTCGGAAACTGGATACGGCACAATAATTCGCTAAGTACGTCTGCCACTATCTATCGCATGTTCAGGGCATTAGTGGATGCTTATCCTTCTGAGTGGCTAAGGTTCTGGACGGCATACATCGGGCATCTTTCGTCCATGCTCCCTGAGGTGGATTGGAAACCTTGGAAGACAGGTTTAGCCAAGGATTTCATGCTTTCAAATGACGACATTGATCGGTTCATCAGGACTGGGTTGGCGAAGGACGTAACCAGTGGTGGATGGGACTCTGACGATATGAACCAGATACAGAAGCTGATTTGGGCTGTTCCACCTATCAACTTGTGATTGGAGTTTTGTTTCTTTTTACGATAGTGTTTCTAAAATACACACTGTCCACACAGACACAAAGTGTTCATGTAAATATCCGTGGTCTAACTCAAAATTCAATCAATCCTCTCCTGGGCAGCAAAAACCCGGCGGGTTAGAGTCAGGTACGGGTTTCAACCACTTCGGGTCCGGGTATTCCCTTTGTACCCGTCAGTGACCCGGCGGGTCCCCAGACAAACACGACCCGACCCAAAGGGTTTGGTGCGGGTCACCATGAAACCCGGACCCGACCCGGACCCGCCCAACCTTACTGGGGGTCCAATGACACAAGCAGCACACGAGTAACAAAGGACAAAATAATATCCAATGCAGAGTCAATACATCCCTGTGCAACATCCACAGAAATTTGGGCAAAGGTGGGAGCTTCTAAAATTGGACTGAGCGCAGCATTGACATCAGCAAGGGTGGGATCAAAAAACAAATGTCCCACTTCCTCCATTGCTTGAAAGACAGCAGGTTCACGCAACAGATGAGCAGCCCAGCGCTTGTGGGGGGGAGCAGGAGAGGGAGCATTGGGAGGAGCAAAAGAAAAAACAGCTGTAACCGGAAAATGGTCAGAAGCCCAAGGCATAAACTCACCGTCGGCTAAAAGACTATGAACTATGTAAGAAATAGGATCACATTGAAGCAGAGGGTTGACAAACAACAAATCGATAATGGAGTCACCATTGCGAGAAGAAAATGTGGGGTTATGACAGGAAGGGTGCTTAACTAGAGAGAAACTAGCGGCAGAAATAAATTGCTCAAACAACCTACCCCTACGATTTGAAGAATGATCACCAGTAGCTAAAAAACGGGCATTGAAATCGCCCAACAAAAGAACAGGGCATGGAGACGACGGGACATGTTGAGGAAGCGAAGCAATAAACTCTTCAAGGAAGGGGTCCTGAGCAATACCACACGGAGGCAAATAATACCCTCCAACCAAAAGCCCACGAAATGTAAACCATAGAGAGGTGCCACCAGAACTAGAAACAAGACGGAAATCAGAAGCTCTACAAAGACTGCGATTGATCAAGACTCCCACACCAGCCCGTCGTGTACCCGATGACCCAGGAGAAAAACGAGTGTCAAAAATCAAATCTGGGGAAGGCAGCGGGTCTAAAGGAAAAAGGCGTGTTTCAGTCAGGAGCAGAAAAACAATGTGATTTGTGTGCATAAAACGAAACAGTGAATCAAGAACTCCAAAGCTCAAATTTTGACAATTGAAGGTACCAACTCGAACACTAATCATTGACGAAGATGGGTTGAGCAAGACTGACGCGCAATCCCGCAGGCACTGTCCAGCACAGTTTCCTGAGCATCCATGGGAGCTGACCACAGACATACAGGAAAATAGCAGGATCAGTAACTGAACTGAGGATATATGCATATCTCTTGTGGACAACCTTCCTGACTGCAGCCTCCCGCTGCTCCAAAGGCAGAGTAGAGGCTCGGCGAAGATAGTCAGGGTTTGATTCGTCAGTGGAAGCTTCCTGGGTGGACAAGTGCGCATAGAGAGCAATTGCGGTTGAGCGAATACAGATAAAGGAAGCAATGTTGTGACCAACAAAACTGATGTGGCGGATACCACGCCACCACCTCATCGCCCAAAAGAGCCCTCAGCATGGTCCGCACAAAGCCAAGCCGCTGTCTCATGATGTCCTTGATGTACACAGTGGTCAAATCATCCACACGAGCCTGAAGATCAGCAGGTGGGGAGACCAACAGCGGAGAGGTCGGTGGATAGAATACGACAGGGTGAGGACCACAAAGGCTGACATTTGAAGTGGGGTCACGACCAGCAAGGGCAGTCCTGACAGCTTCTGAACGAGATTCAGCACTCAGTGTGGGGAGACTCTCAAGCACACGGGCACGGGCATTGGCAGCAGCAGCAGCATAAGTGCGTTGACCACGAGGTCCACGTGGGGCAGGTCGACTAGATGGGGGGCGAGGGCCATGGACACCAGAGTTCCCAAGATCGTCCCGAATTGGAGGATTACCATGCAGTTGTCTAGGGGGAAGGCACACAGGCACAGCCACATCATCAGGGCGGGAGACAGGGGCAACCGGAGGTGAAGGCGAAGACAGCAGCCTCCCAAAGCGACCCACCAGATCCTCAGCCATATCACGACAAACACTAAAAAATTCAGCAGGAGTGTCCCTCGGCAAATGTGCAAGCATAGGATCCAGCATCGCCAACGGATCAAAGGTGGCACAAACAGATCGCATCTGAGTGAGAACGACACGGAGATCAGCCAGGGATGCAACAGTCGAGGGAGCAGCCACAGCAGCAAGAACCCGGACACCGGGCAGATGTGATCGCGAACGAGAACGGGAGAGACCACGACCCAATTCATGTTCAGCAGGTCTTTTGGCACGTCGGTCACGTGATCGGAAGTCGCGTGATTCGGCATTTTCATCCTCCCCCATATTCACATCATCAGCCCAGTGAATTGGAGAGGCAGGAGCGGAGAATGGATGCTGTGGAGCGGAATTTTCAACAGAGGAGGCATGGGGGGGCGAACGGGCCTCAAAAATCACAGTGCCACCAGATCAGCAGGCGGCGCGGAATGTGGCGCATCAGGCGGCTGTGCATGTGGAGAGCTGGGAGGCGGCATTAATTTTTATGAGAGAGAAAGAGAGAGAGAGAAAAATTTTTTTTTGAACAATATTATTTATTTATTTGCACACACAATGCATAACAATAAACAACATCAAAGTGCCTTACAAGATGGTCATGGACCAGCACATAGGGAAGCGCGCAAGTCGGAGGACAAAGCGAAATAGAAATCTGAGATCTTAAAAACTCATTCCTGTGACTACCCGTCAGGCTCTGCTCAGGTGTCAAATACAGGTGAGGGATAAAGAAAAGAAAGAACACTCAACAATGTGAAGAATATAACAGCAAAGAGCAAGGTCAGAAGCTGAGGTCATCGAAGGGGCATATAATTGAGCGAGATGCAACAGCGTAGAAAGATGAGACGGATCAACAAGATTGCAGTAGAACAATGCAACAGCTGGCTCAGACGTAGTAGCAATCGCCTTGGCACTTCGATGGAGCAGAGAGTCATAGCGTTGCAGAGAGTCGGAACTGTCAGCATATGAGGGAGGGGACACATCCAAATCAGTGATTTCTCGACCAGGTAAGTGTTTGCGGATCAGATCAGCAGCATAAGAACGACAAAGAAATTCAACAGAATCAGAGCCAAGAAATGAGATGTAGCGGATGCCATGGTAAGCGGTATACGGAAGATCTTTGCGAAGCAACACACGAAGGTCCCTGATTGGGCGACGAGTAAAACCAGAAAATCGGAGAGTAGTGAAGGATTCGGCACATTCTTAGACAAATTTGAAGCTTCTATGCGAGGTCGGCAGGTCGTCCAAGAGGAAGTGCGAACATGTAAGCTCATTCATGGAATCATTGGCAGCAGGTGATGAGGCAGGAGATGGGGCTGAGCAGGTGGCTGAACTGTCAAGAGTGGTGGTGGCAGTGTGGGTGGCACCAGGGGCAGTGCTGGTGGCAGTGTTGGTGGCACCAAGGGTACAGGTGGCAGCAACGTGTAAATGTGGAGGAGAAGCAGGGAGAGTTGGAAGCAGATCAGGGTTGAGGGTAGCAGGGGAGAGAGCAGAAAGGGAGCGCAATAGAAGTGCAGAGCACTTTAGGAAGGTCAGGGAACTTGCAAAGTCAGAAGGCAGAGCAGAGGCAAGTGAGAGAGATAAGGGATGAGCAGAGGAGTAGCCCCTGCTGGTCAGCAGACTGCTCAGAAGAGAAGCAGGTGAGAGGGTCAATGGAGAGCTAAGGGAGAGAGAAGCAGAGGTGAAAAGAAGGGCAGCAGGGTTACAAGGCTCACATTTGCGATGGATAACCGGAGGTGAGGTGCAAATGATCATGGCAGAGAACACTAAAAAGCAAGTAAAATTATTTTTTTTTTTTTTTTTTGAACAATATTATTTATTTATTTGCACATACAATGCATAACAATAAACAACACCCAAAGTGCCTTACAAGATGGTCGTGGACCAGCACATAAGGAAGCGCGCAAGTCGGAGGGCAAAGCGAAATAGAAATCAGAGATCTTAAAAACTCATTCCTGTGACTACCCGTCAGGCTCTGCTCAGGTGTCAAATACAGGTGAGGGATAAAGAAAAGAAAGAACACTCAACATTGTGAAGAATATAACAGCAAAGAGCAAATCACTGGGTCAAACGAAGGTCAGAAGCTGAGGTCATCGAAGGGGCATATAATCGAGCGAGATGCAACAGCGTAGAAAGATGAGACGGATCAACAAGATTGCGGTAGAACAATGCAACAGCTGGCTCAGACGTAGTAGCAATCGCCTTGGCACTTCGATGGAGCAGAGAGTCATAGCATTGCAGAGAGTCGGAACTGTCAGAATACGAAGGAGGGGACACATCCAAATCAGTGATTTCTCGACCAGGTATGTGTTTGCGGATCAGATCAGCAGCATAAGAACGACAAAGAAATTCAACAGAATCAGAGCCGAGAAATGAGATGTAGCGGATGCCATGGTAAGCGGTATACGGAAGATCTTTGCGAAGCAACACACGAAGGTCCCTGATTGGGCGACGAGTAAAACCAGAAAATCGGAGAGTAGTGAAGGATTCGGCACATTCTTTGACAAATTTGAAGCTTCTATGCGAGGTCGGCAGGTCGTCCAAGAGGAAGTGCGAACAAGTAAGCTCATTCATGGAATCATTGGTGGCAGGTGATGAGGCTGGAGATGGGGCTGAGCAGGTGGCTGAACTGTCAAGAGTGGTGGTGGCAGTGTGGGTGGCACCAGGGGCAGTGCTGGTGGCAGTGTTGGTGGCACCAAGGGCACAGCACAGGTGGCAGCGACGTGTAAATGTGGAGGAGAAGCAGGGAGAGTTGGAAGCAGATCAGGGTTGAGGGTAGCAGGGGAGAGAGCAGAAAGGGAGCGCAATACAAGTGCAGAGCACTTTAGGAAGGTCAGGGAACTTGCAAAGTCAGAAGGCAGAGCAGAGGCAAGTGAGAGAGATAAGGGATGAGCAGGGGAGTAGCCCCTGCTAGTCAGCAGACTGCTCAGAAGAGAAGCAGGTGAGAGGGTCAATGGAGAGCTAAGGGAGAGAGGAGCAGAGGTGAAAAGAAGGGCCATTTTTTTTTTTTTTTTTTTGAATGTTATAACATGTATTGACAATGCTTAATCAGTACATGTCACCCACGTGTACTTCAACCAAGATTTGGAATCTTCAGTACTTGGGGAGCCGTGCGAGCCGTAGGAAAGAGGAGCGAAGGCAATGGCGAATCGAAGGAGGTGTGGCGCGGTACTTGCACGTGACACGATATTGCGAGAGATATATTTCGTAGGAAATTCGAATCCAGTCCCCTATAGGATTCGAACCGCGGAGTTTAGCTTCGAAAAGTCGCATTCGTACCGACTGAGCCACTATGAGGTCTTTTTTTTTTTTTTTTTTTTATTTTTTAACAATATTATTATTTATTTTGCACATACAATGCATAACAAAAAACAACACCCAAAGTGCCTTACAAGATGGTCATGGACCAGCACATAGGGAAGCGCGCGCAGCATAAGGAAAAGCAACAAAGCAAAACAGAGAATGTAAACTCAAACCTGTGGCTACCCGTCAGATACTGCTAAGGTGCCAAAAAAACAGGTGAGTAATAAATAATGAGAAAAGAAAACGTTAAAGATCCACAAATGCAGGGCCAAAGAGGGAGTCTGGAGGAGAAACTTCTAATGGCAGACCCATACAGTGAAGCCAAATCTTATGGAGACAACGAAAAACTAGATACCACGGTGCAAGATTCACTGGGTTGACAATGCGAAGTGGACGAAGGCCATCAATTGCAACGTCAAGCGGAAGTTGTAAAACAGGAACAGGAACAGGAGGCAACAATAGGTCAAGACGCAAACATTCTGAAACATGAGATCTAGAGAGAGTTGCAGTGCGGCAGTGACAACACTGCTTGCGGGGGTGATAAAACAAACGTCCAAGGCGATACTGCAGAAGCCTCAAGATTGACGAAATAGGGAAGCATGGAGGAGCAATTGCTAGCGCATGAGGGTGTGCAGATGCAAGGGGAGCAAAGCTAGCAGCTATAGAACCATAGGCAGATGAGGCTACTTGGTGAAAGTGATTTGCGATAACATCAGAAGGTTTGGGAACTACAACATTTGCAGCCGGGAAGAGGAAGTGATTGTTGAAAGGGACAGGAGAACAACGAAAGTGCTTTCCCTGGTGAAGAAAGAATGACAACATAGAGTGAACCATATCAGGGGCATCATCATCCAGCCAACGTTGAAACATCTGAAACTGCAGATATTGAAGCCGAAACTGAAGGTCAGGAAACTTAAAAAACAGTAAAACCCCAGCAATTGAAGTGGAAAATGAAAGGCGAAGAAATCGACACAAACATTGGTGAATAAAAGTCCGAACTGGTTTGCAAACAGCAACAGAGGGAAGAATAAAATATAAACCAAATTCAAGCGTAGGTCGAATAAAAGACAAAAACAAATGACGAACCACAACCAGAGAATGAGAACCAAACATCCTTGAAAAAGAAAGCAAAGCAAAAGAAGCTGCGCGCGCTTTGGCAAGTCGATGGGAAATAGTCAGTGAAACTCAAATCCAGTATCTCCAAAAAAGCAACCCAGATAACGAAATGAAGGCTTGACAGGCAGAGGTTGACCATGAAGAAGCAAAGGCGAATGAGCAGGAATAGGAATTTTTGTGAGAATCACAGACTTCAAAGGAGCAAAAGAAAAACCACGAGCTTGGGCAAACTGGTCACAAACAGAGAGAAGAACCTGCATAGCATCCAAAGTAATTGCAAACAAGGCCAAATCATCTGCAAATAAAAAAGAATTATATCGTGGTTTGGCAGGATGAAAGAGTGTTATAGGTGGGGCAAATGGTCGGAGGAGCCCAGGTAGAGGATCAAGAAAAGTGATATAGAGAAGTGGACTGAGAACAGAACCTTGAAACAAACCTCTAAACAAATCAAAAGCATCTGAAAAACAATTTGCAACAACCACTCTGGAAGAACAAAAATCAAACAGAGACTTCAAAACAAAAACAAATGGCAACGGTACTCCCCTAGAAAGAAGCTCAGCCCAAAGAATTGCACGATTTGTGGTGTCATAAGCTGCTTGAATATCTAAAAAACCAGCAACCCAAGGAACCTTGGCATTAGACGCACGGGAGATACATGCCTGAAGACCAAAAACACATTCCATTCCCGAGCGGTGTGACTGAAATCCCGCTTGGGCAGCATCAAGTGGGCGTTGAGACGTGATAGCAGAATAAAGATGTGGCAACAAAGCTCGCTCAAAAATTTTTCGGGCAACACACGAAAGAGTAATGGGGCGATAATTAGTAATATCACCAAGTGTACCACGTTGCTTCCAAACTGGGTGCAAAAGCCCAAGATTCCATGAAGTGGGTGTAAGACTACTGCGAAAAATGGACTGAGAAAGTTGCAAGAACAATGGAGCAAGAATAGCTGAAATTGGGCGATAAAGTTCTGCAGGCAGACGATCATGACCCGGGGCAGACTCCAAAGGGCAGTCCCTAATAGCTAGAACAAAAGCTTCAACATCCAATGGCAGCTGAAAATCACACAGAACAATTGAAGGTGAAACTGGGTCAGCAGCTTGAGCATTGTAGACACTAGCAAAATGATCAGAATATTTGGCTAAAGACTGAGGATCAAAATCTAAACCATTAGCTGAAGTACGAAAGTTAGCGCAGCGCCGAGCATGAGACACATGTTTCAGAAGAGAAGGCACTGATGAAGAACTAGGGTCATCAAAAAAATTTGCTTTTGTCTTACGCCTGTGTGATCTCAGAGCTGATTTGAATGCTTTGTGACTATCACGTTGGCGAGTTCTTAGAAAAGGAAGAAGAGGGTCAGAAGAATTGTGGTGAAAGAGGGAATAATAGTCACGGAATGCTGAACGAGCCTTACTACGCAACAAAGCAATCTCAGGGGGCAAAGGAGTGGTCGCTGGTGCTCTACGACGAGGTGTTGGTGGTCCCAATGTCAGAACTGCTGTTGCCTCAACAAAATCAACTATAATTTGAAATGCAGAATCAATTGCTCTGGGCCACTGCACGAGAAACAGAAGTCCCCACAGGGACCTGCTGGGTATGACCTGGGTAGCTCAATTGGTTAGAGCGTGAGACTCTTAATCTCAAGGCTGGGGGTTCGAGACCCCCCTCGGGTGTCTTTGCCTTCTATTCATTGGAAGGTTCGCTGGAATGTGGAATGGTGTCGACATTCTAGCGTGGTTCCATTACTATCAGCACAACTAATCTTCTTTCAGTGTCTTTTAAAGTCCCTCACAGATTTCCCACACTAGTGAACAATTCCCCTTACACAAGAGTTCCATCTTGTGATACCCGCCAGGTAGCCTTTGAAGGTTCGCTGGAATGTGGAATGGTGTCGACATTCTAGCGTGGTTCCATTACTATCAGCACAACTAATCTTCTTTCAGTGTCTTTTAAAGTCCCTCACAGATTTCCCACACTAGTGAACAATTCCCCTTACACAAGAGTTCCATCTTGTGATACCCGCCAGGTAGCCTGGCAACTATAAAAAGGAAATTCCAACACACAGCCCACCCCTCAGGCTTCCACTTAACCACTTCCCACATTGCCCTGTTCTGGGTCGTCAGGAGTGACTCCACAACTGTCTTTACAGACGGACTCTGATAGCTGACTGACCTCCTCCCACCAACTCTTTGGTGTCCACTCCTCCTAGCCACCAGCTTCAGCCTCTTGATTCCCATATAAACCTGCAAACCACACTATCTTTGCATCAAACCATTCTTTTGCTTCAACAGGACATTCACCTCCTAAAGCATTTGTTGATTGCAATCAAGTGGCCACTTTCCAGTACTGTGTCCTTCCTTGACAATTCTATTCATCAACACGGTCCCAAATTGCTCTCCACCGCTGATGATTCCCCATTTCATGCACCTTCAAAGCTCCCACTTGTGGTGGGGACCCGGAACTCTTTTTGTTGTATTTGAGATCCATGGCAAGCTGACAGCGCCGCATTAAGCCGAATATCAACAGAGCCAATAGACCAATTAACACTATCGAGCTGACTGCGACCAAGAAAAAAATTTTGAGCCGTAAGGTTGCCTGAGAACAAATCATCCAGGTTTGCTCTGGGGCTCGACGCAGGGTACGACCCATCACTCAGAATTTTCAGCTGGTATTGTTCTGGCTCCCGAACGGATTGTTGTTGTTTACGTGGATGTCGAAGTTGACGTTGTTGAGGTAACTAACCGAATTGTTGATATTACTTGTGAAACTAAATCTGCTTGTAGCACTGAGACTACGAAAAAGGGAAACATTGAGTCTTCTCGTTCGCAATATTGGTTTATTTGAACGTACAAGAAGAGTCCTGCGACTCCAGCTGCGAAAGACAATCAGCGTCACAAACAATCTGTGTGATTCCCGTTGGAGGAGTTGTTGTGCAATTCACAGAGCCAGCAACTTCTACCCCTCTACAATGACTGAGTTGGCACAAACTGGCGGATGGGCCCAAATATTGGTAGCAAACTCCAGCGTCTATATCAGCGGTTGAGCATGCTCTAACAAAATTGAAGATTTAGCAATGTTTCAGCCGAGATTTTATCGACTCCGAGTTCAAATGCAATTGTCCACACTAAGCACCATAACTAATGCCCAGAGTATATTGGAACATACTTGATCTGGGACAATCTCCTCTAAAGCACCTGATGCTAGCAGAGCACCAGTTACAGGATGTCATGAAAGTTGTGCATTCATTGGGAGTAAGCACTGACCAGCACATGTCATCATTTGATTGTGTCATTCCCACTTGAAAAACGTTCGGTCTTGTAGATTATATGCAAAGTCTTCAAAGTCGAAAATCCACAGAGTAAGGCAGCGACCTTCTTTGCTCAGCACATTGACAATTGATAAAACTACAAAATTGTTTCAGGCTGCCCCTGTGTTGGAATAGCAACCGTAGCACGTGTTTAAATGAGAGAGCGTGGCTCAGATGGTCCCCAGAGACTTACTCGTATGTGGTGGACCAGGTAAGAATGTAGTGATATATATAGTTATAATAGAGAGACTTACTCGTATCTGGTGGACCAGGAGTTTAACAATTTGCCAGAATGATCGGAGTTCCCACACTTTTGGGACCCGAAACATAGGCATTGGGTCCAAGGTGGAGGATCGCCATAAAGTATGTCTGAATGTGGATTAATAACATTGTAAACCATCCTTGAAATTTTGGGATTTATTGGTTCACCTCCATCTCGTGATATACTACTTCTTACAAAAAGTTAAACTTATCACTGGACAAAAAGTACAAATGCCATAAGCTTTTAAATTGAAATCATCATCACTTTTTTTGTGGGCTGAGAATTCCTTCTAATTGTGTCTGAGGATCAAAACATCAGTACAGCATTACCACTGCCCATCAACAGTAGATACCTTTAATTGTACGTTCGTTTTCTTAAGGAACGCAATCTCCTCCGCGTGCTTTCGCTCTTCCATAGCTCTCCTTTCGCTCTCACGCTTCTCTATAGCTTCGCATTTGGCTTTCAGCTCGATAACCGTCTGTTCAAACTGCCGCTTTTCCTCCTCAAGTTCCTGGATCTGGAAAAGGAAGTCCAGTCTTAGAAAATATCCAAGTCGTTCCATCAGAACATTCCCAAAACCTTGTTCTCCATGTCCGTCTTGCCCTGTTCTGCCTGGAGTGCCTTGCGCATCCCGAACGCTACGGAGCTTTCGTAAAGGGTCTGATACGCTGCAATCGACATTCGGATTTCATCACGTACACGAAGGAGGAGGAGACCACGTTCTTGGCAGGAGATGGTGACATGGCGAATGAGTTCATCTGGTGATTAGTGGAAAGATCTGTCAGACTAGCATGTCTGTCTCTTGATCGGTACTCACCAAAGCATTGAGTGTATAGTTCCCTGCGAACTGGATCGATTCCGGTCTCACGAGCTTGGCGCTTCTGAAGCATATGATCCAATTGTTCCTGTCGCAAATAGCGCCCCCAAAAATTCATGATCTTCTGAGATCCAAGAACTCCTATGATTGTATACCTGGAGATTGATGACGTCAAGTCGTGTCGCCGGCGTACTCGAAACCTTCTGCACCCAGAGCTGACCACCTTCTTCCCACTCTCTGAAAACAACCCGGTTAAGTCGCCCATCTCCTTGTTCAATTTAGTACTAACCGCGGAGGTAGGATTGAGTTTAAAATATCGTCTGTGTAAGTCGGCGTTTTCGCTCGACCCTTTTCTTCCACGGGAGGTAGTTTCTTCGGTAACGGTCCGCCGGTGGCAGGTGCCACACCGGCAGGGGCCTGAGCTCCTGGAGCAGCGGCAGCTTGTGCGACAAGTTTCGACGTGTCTTTCTTCACCAACGAATCTTTTGCACCTGCATTCTGTGCACCGACAGCAGCTTTCCCCCCCGGTCCACCTACATTGGCTCCCACATTTGCGTCTGTACGAGATACGAGCACAGGATTGTCGTACCGCACCAGTGATTGTGCCGGGATCATCGTTTTTTGAGTCTGTGATCCGCCGGAAAGAGGAGATCATAAAACAAGCGTCACGTGCATTTGCCCTAAAGAAACAAAAATCTACATGGTGTGGGAGAAAAAACAACCAAACATCCTCTGCATCTGCTGTTCGCGCTCCCTTCGGCTTCGTCGTCTCACACAAACATGATCGCAGCGACGAGAGCAAAAGCGTCGCCCGCCCCAGTAACTCCCACACCAACTTGGGATCCAAGTGATGATGTGAGCGGCATGGCGTCCGCTGATGCCGTTGACGAGGAGCTGGGAAGAGTGCCTGAGATATCGGTTATTTGAGAGGCACTGCTGATGTTTAGCAGCGTCGATCCGGTCGGAAAAATTGAGGGTGTAGGCATGCCTATTCAACTGCTTGCAGTTGCAACGAGGTAACATTTGCTCACCATTCCCAAAGCCAAGGCATTGTGAGCGTGAGAGGCTAAGGCGCTCATAAAAGATTTGTCCGGGACGAAATGGTTAGGGAGACATGGTTGAGTTGTGTGTTGGAGATGGTGATCAGAACGCGGGATGAAAGCGGATGTCGTGTAGATTGCGTATGTTTAAGACTTAAAGATGATATTGAGCGTGGGAAGTATGATGGTGCGGAGGTGAGAGGATGCGAGAGACAAGTCGAGTATGGATGTGTGAGAAAGGTTCGGTCGGCGATTGGTTGTACTAAGACTCAGTGTTGGTGAAAAATGTTTGAACCGGAGAGTTGTTTCAAGTTTTAAAAAAGGACCGTTATTTGTTGAATTTGAATTAGAGAATAGATGATAAAAATATTAAATATCGCTCGACCACTGCACATTATGATCGTCTTCAGTCAGCACTTCAAGGGATCATGTTTGGATAGAACTTCTTCGCGAGAGCACTGAGGATCTTTGCCTGCAAATACGAAAGATCACAGAAATCAGCCGATACGTTTCCTCGAGCAGCCCGTGTGCACCGATCGTACCTTCTTCTCCTGCCCAAGTTTCGAGAATGCCTCGTACACAGAGACCCCCTTCATGTCCCGCACTTTCCCCATCTTGCTGCCCGTATATGCTCCGAAGATGGCGCCAGGGATATTGAACACGATAAATCCAAGGCAGAATCCAGCAACTATTAACATTTTTACCATGCGTCAGTTGGATAACCTTCACACTCGGCATTTCAGTATCTCCACCTGAGCCGACGGGCTGCCAGAACCACACCGGGTTAGGAACTTCGGGAATCAAAAGCTCGTCAAAGACCGACGAGAACACGTTAACCGCGTCGATCTTGTCCGGTCCGCCGTACTTTTCATTTGCACGACGTGCGCGGTCGTACGACGAGCGACGCTCTTGGTCGCTATATGGATGAAATTAGGGAAAGAAGGCTATAAAAAGCTACTGCGGTGAGCAAAGTACCTGAGGGTATAGTATGCTTCGGCGATCTGCTGAAACTTTGCCGTTGCTTCGGGGGACGTAGAACGGTCCGGATGCCATTTCAGCTGGAGAGAATAAGATTTTTTAGTGCTTGAATTCGCAAAAGATGCGTGTTTTGAGTTACCGATTGCTTGATGTAAGCTTGTCGGATCTGATCGTCTGTGGATTTGGGGGTGATTTCCAGGAGGGCATAGTAATCGACAAATTCGGACTGTAATAATATTCAGTTTCGACAGCATAAAACGAAGCGCATTCACCGTACTGAGGATTCCATTTCGAGAGGGCTAGCCCGATTTCACCCAACCCTGTCAAGTTTCGTAATTTTGGCTGGCAAATTGGCTGTGATGTCAGTGGCGCAGAGCCTATAAAGGTTGTCACCACCAGAGCCTAGCTGTGATTTCGCAGAGGCATTCGATGCCGTCAGAGCATCATTATCAGAGTCACCAGATGGGAGGTCGGACAGCCACGTCCAGCAACCGAACGCTTGCAATCGTTTGAAAACTTTTGTAGCAACATCTATCTTATTACCAGTTCCACTCCTTCAGCCCACACTACCATTACCATTACCAGGGATTGAAAGATACTTTACGCAAAAGGGGCCATCTCTGAGAAACATCTTTAGCTACGCTTCAGGGCCTCCACCGCCAACTTTTTTTTGTGATTCGAGATCAGATCTGCATTTTGGGTTCAAGAAGTCAATCGACGACCCATGTCGAACTTTGATGGAGAGGAAGTCGTTCGATTCGTGCGTTCTTGGAGGCACACGGATGCTGCTTACGGGAAAATCTAGGAGATCCTTTCAGATCGACAACTGGAAATGGGAACCAGGCCGAGGAAAACAGAGATCTTTGATTTCCGAATTCGAGAGTGGAGGAAGCGAAACAGCACTTGCGCGATTGAGGATGATCAAGCAGCATTTCATGTAGTGTTTCTCGATGGATTCAGTGTTAAAATACACAGCACTTTCGTTTCCTTTCTGGTTCATTTTCCTTTCTACCTCGTTACCATCCTCACAAAAGTCAATCTAAAAAAGTTGAGCTCAGTTAAATGAAAAACACTCGACGCTACATATAACCGCAAGCTCTAGGAGGTTTTAAGCATATTAAAGATCAAAAATATCAAGAATGGGGGATTTGCTTGCACACCCAACAACCACATCACAAACATTATCAAACAAGTAGTAACAAAGGAAAGAGGGCCGTGCGATGCAATCGCAATCCATAATCGGACGAAAAAAAAGCGAAAGCTTCCCAATTAACATCAGCGAATCGCCAAAATCCTTCTACAATTAATCGTCCTTTTCTCCAAGGTCCACCTCTTCCTCGTCATCGCTTCGTACGTCATCCGCCGCTCCACCAGTCAGCACCTTCCCGACAACCTTCAAGATCAACCAGAACCAGAAAATCATTAGTCCCTCCAAGATTACCAAGAAAGCAAGGCACGTCCTCTGCACAAAGTAGCTGTACCAGTGCCCCTCGCTGAATCCTTTGAACTCCTTGTCCTCGATCAGCTCGTGTGCGTCGAACGCCAACGACGGGATCACACGGAAGCAGAAGAGAAGGTGACGGGTGTACAGCCACGATACGACAAAGAGTCCAAAGATTGTGTCGGTCACCATTGAGGGCATCGCCGGGATGTATTTGAGGACCTAAATCATAATTGATACCTGAGAAACAATTGATCCGCGTTTGCTATTCACTCATACCTTGGCAAAGGACAGTGCGACGTCAGCTACATCGAAAAGCACCAAGATAACATGGCCGATTCGAGTATAATGCATGGAGTACGAAATGATCACCAGCGAAACAGTCACAAAGTGGTGCAGGAAGAGTTCCAAGGCGTCCTTCTTCACTTTCCGCCTGCCGTGCGGCGGCTCCACTTTCTTTGGTGGTTCAAGAGCTGCCGCCTTGCTAGCAGGCACCCTCACCGGCGTCCCAGGCGGCGTCGCCAATCCTCCATTCGCGCTTGCAGCTTCTCTGTCCAACTTTGCCTTTGCCTTCTTGTACCGCCTCTCCTCCTCAAGATACCGCTCCCAAGCCTTCACAGCCATGTAATTCCGCAGCTCGTCAACGAGAAGGTGGCCCCAGTACGCAATCTCCAACAGATAGTAGCCCTTAAACGCGGCTGTGAGATAACGGTGCCCATTGCTGTACCCGAGCCAGAGATGCTTAAGACCGTCCTGGGGAGTGCTGAACGCCGTGAGCGAGAAAAAGTTTTCGTAGTAAGGTTGGTGCACCAACAACGCCATCCCGAAGGTGAGAGAAAGACCGTGGTTGATCATCAGCCAGAATTGCTCACTGAACTTTAGTGCAATAGTGGGCAACGATCGTGGAGTCGTGGAGGCTGATTTGCGCTTGCGGGGAGGTGCGAGGACGCCCCAGCGCAGCGCGAGTGGGAGGAACACATTGCGCTCTGCAAGACGCCGGATTCGAAGGAACGCAAACAGGAAAGCCAAGACAACGACAATATCTAAGGGTCCTTTGTCGTAGAGCGTCACGAAGGATTCAGCTGATGTCGAGGCAGGGGGAGATGCACTTGCTTCAACTTGCGACGGTGACGGAGGGGAGACAACAGCGATGCCGGAAGCGTCGAACTGCAAGGCGTACGGCAGCATGATGGCGTTGGTAAATCAGGAACGCGATGACGTTCCCTGATCAGAAAAAGGTGTCGGAGGATTGACCACCGCCCCAGCGACGATTGGTAAAACCAATTTTTGACTGGCCAAAGTTTGGGTTGCGACGCCACAACAGTATTTTCGAAAAGAGGTACGAGGTGAGAAGTGAATATTGGAAAAAAGAGGGACGGGAGACTGAGTGAATGCAAGAACACTACGACAGAATTAGATGGAAACGGTAGACGGAAAAGTTATGACGCAAATACAGCAAACGATGAAGAAAAAAGGAGCCCACGGCCCGGATCCGCAAGAATTTTCGAGAATACAAAAGAAAGAGATTTATCGTCCCGACATATAATCCGTCTCGGGATCCGCCGTGCTAACAGCATCCACCCAAACCTCACTATCGCTACTCTTCCGCAGGTGTTGCATTCCGCTATATGAGGATTCGCTCGAGAAAATACGATTGGCATAAACATCGACAATCTCCATTTCGATGTTGGAGATTGATACATCAGATACCCTCGGATCCATCCAGATTATCGACGACGTCGAAGTTGAAGAGTCCGTAGAATGTATCGAGAGTGCAGTAGAATGAATTGTCGGGCGACTTTTCAACACGATTGGGTCGATTAGCGCTGGCTGCCGTCTTCTCTGCTCTCTTTCTATTCGGCGATTCATAATCGCATTGGTATATGTCTTCTCTCGGTGGAGTGCAGCAATGTCCTCCGCCAACGAATGAGGGTATGGTTCTGGTTGGTATCTGCGATCCTGACTGCGTGATCTTTGTGACTGGGAGTTTTGCTGTGATCGAACTGTTTCTTTAGGCTCTGGCGATTCCCTTTGTAGTTCAACTTCAGCAATCATCATGGAGCGGAGATCTGGATCACGCAGCATGTTGGTTTCGGGAATCTGAACCTGTAGAACAGGTTCTAGATGTCGTTGATGTGGTTTGGTCGAGTTATTTCCCTCTTCACGATCATTGCGTTCCCTTCGCCTGCGTCGGATCGCAACGCCAAGAACTTGATCACATGCAAGTTGAATTAAGCACGCCGCGCTGAATCAGGCCGATAGATCACTTACTGATTGTTGCCACGATCAGCACCATTGTCACGGCTATGGATGCTGAAATTGTAATAGCCAAGGATTCCTGAAGGTGCTCTGCAATGCTAGTTGATGCAGCAGATCTGTCCACGTTCTGGGACCCGCCCGGGTTCGTTGACAAATCGCTACAGATATATTTCCTGCTTTTGTCTACTTCAATGCAGATACCTGTTGAGCAAGGCATTACAGCGGTGGGTGTGCATTCTGCACCAATTACGGCACCGATGGTTGGAACTGACGTTTTCTTTGCGCCTGAATATGGTGGCGTTGCGGATGAGTACGGATACCGGCAGACTCCTTCTATGCAAGGATCTGAAAGTAACAAATTGTCAGCAACTTGTATGGACCGAAAAGGATCGGGGGTGCTCACTATCCTGCACGCATTCATCATTAAATCTGCACGTACGTCCAACAGCTTTCTGGGCTCTGCAGATGCCAGTGTACGGGACATGCGGAGCATTGTGTACTGGGGTTGCATAGCTTTCTGAGTAAGCCGGTGTCAATGGGGTATTGTAGCCCCTTCGTTGACCCTCAGATCTCCTTTTCTGACGACGAGCTGATGTCGTGATCTGGATTTTGTGGGAAGACGACGTTGAAATCTCCGAGGTTTCTGGGAATGCACCATTCGGTACGCAATATGCTCCATCCTGGCAATCTGCTTTGGTGTAGCACGGACTCGCTGAAGCGACATCCATGTGGGGTTACAAAATTTGTTGGCGCGTTGTTGTGGCGGACAGCAAGTGAGTGCCTCCCAAAAAGGAAATAGCGTGGAGGTCTGTGCACCAACCCGGGAAAATGTATAAATGCAAAAACTAAAATAAATAATGAAGGTTCGTTCATTTCAACATCACGGTATGTGCTGTTCAGATCACGATGCAGATTGCTACTGTATGCATAAACTACCGCTGTACGAATGTATATTCACTGAAGGTGATTTGAAATAGATATGCTTCACGAACTTCAAAATTCTACCCATCCCAATTAGACTCGGACGGCTGAAAGCATACAACGTTCAAAGGTGACAACCATTAGAAAATGAATTTCTAAATAGAAATGAATTTCTAAACTGCCTGAAAGGAAAATGCGGACATAAAGTTCGAAATATTTTCTTTGTCGTCACTTTCATGACAGGAAGTTTCTCATTTTTTCGGGGTGAACGCCATTGTGATCCTCTTTGGGAAAGTCACACGTTTATGAATGTGGCGTGTAATAGAGTGGAACAGTCAAATTTGAACGTCACGTGTTGAATGGTACTACTGCGCACCAGCCTTGCACTGCCATTCACAGTATTTTCACAGCCTTAATATCTACAACCCCGCAATTTGCCACAGTGGCGGTTGCCACAAATTTTTGAAGTTGGTTGTGATCCGCCCGTCTTCTCTTAAGCACACACAGAGGTTTAATGGATCACAAACTTAATGTTTTATCTTAAACACATGCGCAGCGTACTTCTTTGATTTGGATTACCAGTACGATGTGATATGTCATATCCACCCAATGTCTGCCTGCATCAACACAGCGCCACATGCGGCTGTTGTTCCTGCTCTGCCATTTCCATATGACAGCTACGCCCCTCCCTGCCATTTAAGAGTCTTTCATCCCTGTGCGACCTTTCACTTTTTCCACCCGCAAATTTCACAATCTGCTGGTCGCTGAGTTGCTTGCGCTTTTCTTCATTACAACTTGTGCGACAAGAATTCGAGATGGCAAGCGCTATTCCCGACGACTCCCAGTCGTCTGATCTGTTGGCGGCACTCTCCAACTCGCTCTATCTTTTCACCCCTGGTGCCGAAACTGAAGCACTATCGGCTATCGTGCCCATGCTCATCACAACGCCTGCACCACCAACAAGCGAGCCACTTATGAGCAATTGGATTCCAACTGACTACTTCCAGCAAGCGCCGACGCTGAATACCACCGGCACAGCTTCCTCGCATCCTCCTACCCCACGGCCGGGAATTCTACAACCAGTGATGTCACAGCAGCTGAACTCCCTCATGCCGTCTTCTTTCGAAACGCTTCGAGATGCCAATCCGTGCTACAGTCCGCTAATTTTATCACCTGCATTCTCTCCGCAGCTGCAGGTCAGCTCCCCAACTCCAGCTCAGACCCCCTTAACCGGGCCAATGAATCCCGGCCCGTCTGGATTACCGCATCTATCTCCGCTCACCCACACAATGTTCACATTCAACCTTGGTTCGGGAGAGGCGTCAGAAGCAAACTCTATAGCACCAACACCGTTCCCGATGGCAACCCCCCTTGGCAGCCCCGATGCAGCATTTTTGATCCCGTCTGTCAGCATAAACCCAGCAGGATTCGGATATGCGCTCTATGGGACTACCCCGGCCGTTCCATTCGCAGTTCCACCGCCTTCCCCTTTCATCATGTCTATTCCAACACCAGCGCTTGACTTCACAATTCCCACTCCATCGTTCTCATTTATGCCTTCTCCCTCTGAACAGTGCACGGTTCAGAGCCAGTCCCGGGCGGAAACTCCAGAGACATATCTGCCAGCAGTCTTCGATCCAACCTACGACACAATCGCAGATATCATCCACAACTTGATCAACACCCGAACGCCCGCAGCAGACACATTCGACCCTTCAGTCTTCACCGCTTCACCCTCAATCCCGACAATCGCTACTCCACAACCCGAAAGCACGGTGACAGTAACCGTTAAGTCAGAAGATGATACCCCCGAAGAGCCCGAATCCGAGGTCGTTGACTCTGCACCGCCGTCACCAAACTCTCCAGCCTCTAGCTCTATCTCACCACCTTCTTCGGGTGGCCCTATGCACTCACCCCGCCAGTTCCTGTACACAACCTCGATTTGCTCAAATGCAGTTCGAAATGAGGACGGCGCCTTAATATGCCCGATATGTCCCGAGAGTCACTCTGGTCGTAAAACGTTCAAGACTCTCCCGAATCTACGAGCACACGTTCGGCTTCACCACGAGAAGGGCCGAACACTTGTTTGTGACAAGTGCAACAAATCGTTCTTGAGGAAGCAGGATCTTGATCGCCACGCCAGTACGCATCTGCCGAAAGACTGCAAACCCCATGTGTGCCTTGCCTGTGGTGTGGGTTTCTCACGGATTGATGCAATGCGGGCACATCAGAGGAAAAAGTGTAGAAAAATGACATGAACGTGCCGTGCGAGTGAAATGGTTGCCGTGGGGTTTTCTAGTTTGCCCAATTTCTTCAAGTTCTCTTTGTTTTCTGCATTAACATTCCTGCCACCAGCACTTGAGGTTTTTTCTTTTTATTTGAGAATAGCGCCATCTTTCTGTAGATTGCTTGGTCATAATAAGAGATGACGCTAGTTGTTAAGTATTCGATTTGAGCTCGTTCTTCATTACTATTTGTAAAATAAATAGGTGCTCCAAAACCATTCGTTTAGCCACAAAAAGGCAAATTGCGCTTCCTGTCAGTTTCTCTTTCAACATGGAGCACCAGCACCGCTCTACTTTGAAGCAGCAGAACAAACAATTCAAGTCACGTCATGCGACGAAAGGAAGCATAAAAGATAAATCCAAAGGTAAAAACTTTGCGCATGTCCTTCTTATTCATCTAACTTGGATGATTTCTTGAAAAGGGAAGGTCGAGTCCCAAACTCTGAGCATCAAGAATGCCGCAAAAGTTACAAAGGCGGGCAGAAAGAATCAGTCGAAAATGATGCAGCAGAGGCGGAAGCAAGAGCTTGTGGAAGCAAACCGCCTCTTCCATAATGCACCGAAGATTGTCGTATGTTCATGCTGGATCCGTGTTTGACTTGGAACATAACACCACAAATAGGCTATGATCCCTCTGTGCCCAGACATTGATGTAGCCTCTGCGATTTCTGCACTTTTTGAATGCGTCGGGCAATCGTTCGCTGATGCCCCTGTCTTAAAGTATGCATTCTTTACCTGCCATGCATTGGGATTTTGTTCTTATCTTCTCGTTCTAGCCTGAAGAACGAATTTAAGCAATCCATTCAGTTTGTTGCACCTCAACGATCGCTTCTGTCGGTTCTTGATTCTGTCAAGGTGGCCGACTACGTCGTTTTCTTGATGTCGGCCGAAGTCGAGGTAGATAAGTTTGGGGACCTTGTTCTCACCTCTATCAAAGCGCAAGGGCTTCCGTCTGTATATCACATTGTCCAGGTATTCTCCATACAGAAGTTTGTCCATTCTTCCTTTGCCAACGTTCCTCACAGCATTTAGAGAGACATGATGCCAAGAAGCAATTCGCTATCAGGAAATCGCTGCTTAGCTTTGTATCGCTTCATTTCCCAGGTGATCAGAAGCTGTATTCGGCTGGATTAAATCAGGTACGCTTTGAGTGAAGTGTTTGAGGACAAGGCAGCCTGAATACAAGAGATACAGGAATGTGTCAATCTTTTGCGACAAATTACGGCACAGAGGCCGAAACCCGTAATATGGCGAGATGAATATTCTTACATTCTTGCAGACCATGTTGAGCATGAAGCAGGAGATCTGGTATGATGAACTTTTGCCGCACAATTAGAATCATTTATTAATCCGTTCGCTAAAGAATTCAGTTACGCTCAAAGTGACTGGATATGTTCGTGGCGGATCGCTTTCAGCAAATCAGTTAGTCCACATCCCATACTATGGAGATTTCCAAATCAGCTCAGTACGTTGATTCTTCATCAACAGTCCTGCCGCGCTAACTTGTTCAGATCTGGTCTGCTCCTACGACTGAAAACAGTCGTGCTATGGATGTATTGCCAGAAGAACTCGAGATCCCCGTCCCAGATCTTCAGGTTAGTATTCGTCTAGCTCATCAGAGTCCTCTTTATTTTTAAACCCATACATATGTAGGAATCACTTCAAAGTGAGAATTCGGTTGACGAAATGGATGCTGAGCAAACGTGGCCAACTGAGGAGGAATTGAACGAGGGTGATGGTATGTATTCGAAGTGTTTTCGATTGGAGCTTTTTCATAAAGACCGCTTATGTTCAGCGGAACGTGCCAAAATGGAACGAAAGGTTCATCGGGTTCCGAAAGGAACATCTAGCTATCAAGCAGCCTGGATCATAGAATCCGATGAAGAAGATAGTGAGGACGATAATGGCATGTCGGTCGATGAGCCACAAAGTAGCATAGTTCAGCATATTGGAGCGGAAGCAGACATTGCGAGTGATGAAGAAGAGTATGAAGAGCTAGCTCTTGAGGAGAAGGACGGCGATTTCGATAACAATGTTGACGCGAATGAGGAGTTGACCAGGTACGCGACAAACTTTTTGTCTGCGATAGCAAGCAGTTCAAGTGCGAGTGTAGTTACGAGGAATTGAAGAAGCAACGCGAACTTCAAGACGATCTCGAGTTCCCTGATGAGATTGACACCCCTCGGGATACCCCAGCACGAGTGCGATTCCAGCGGTATGATTTTGAGGGTGTTAGTTTCATACGTAAACCCTAAAAATTCACAAAAAGTTACCGCGGGCTAAAATCTTTCCGATCATCGCCATGGGATGCCTACGAGAACTTGCCGAAGGACTATGCAAAGATTTTTCAGTTCGCTAATGTGAAACAGACATATAAAACTGTGTTACGGAGATGCCAAGAAGAGGGAGTTGCTCCCGGAACACGAGTGACGGTTAATATTGCCAATGTTCCGGAGTCAATTTGTGGTACGGAATTTTGAATCTTGGTTGTTCACGACATCTGATTTCGGAACGTTAGGTACATATGACAACTTCAGGCCATTTACGATCTTTGGATTGCTCTATCATGAGCAAAAAGTTTCGTTACTGAACCTTCTTGTCACCCGACCAACGCCAGTCGCTCCATCTTCCTCCACCACAGTGTCATCCGAAGACAGCTATATCGAAAATCAGCCTATTCGATCCAAAGACCCCTTGATTCTTCAATGTGGGTTCCGTCGATACATCGTGAAGCCAATCTACTCTTCGCACACACCTCCGCCACCAAACGGCATCTACAGATTCGAGCGTTTCTTCCACATCGGAAAGCCAACGGTTGCCACAGTCTATGCGCCTATCCAATTCGGCCAAGGACCCGTCATTCTGTTCTCAGCACTTGCGGACGGAGAAACAAAGCTTGTTGCGACAGGATCCGTTCTCAACATGGATGTGAAGCGAATTATTGCCAAACGGCTGATCCTGACCGGTCATCCATTCAAGATCAACAAACGCTCGGCGGTAATCCGATTCATGTTTTTCAACCCCAAAGACGTACTTTATTTCAAGCCGGTTCAGCTGGTCACGAAGCTTGGAAGGATCGGGCATATTCGGGAATCAGTTGGAACGCATGGATACATGAAGTGCATTTTTGATGGACAGATTCGACAAGAAGACACAGGTATGATAATTAGATGTTATTTGGTTTGCTGTGCTAAAATTGCCGCTTCAGTCTGCATGCATTTGTACAAGAGGGTGTTTCCGAAGTGGAACACGAAAACCTTGTCTCTTGAGGGTTTGCAACTGGTTAATCCCCCCAAGGAGAGCAATGAAGATGCCATGTTCACTGCATAATAGATCAGAAGGATCAAACCATATCAAATTTCAGTTTTTGTTACAACCTTTCTTGTCGAAAATTTTCATCTGTGCAATTTGCGGCCCGCGTGGGCGCTTGATTTCTCCTCGCGAAGCAACCAACACTGAGGCTTTTCAGGGTAACCGCTTCGCTCGATGTCACATCTGCTGCCGACCTCATGGAACGACGAGCGCCAGCTCATCCCATTCATCTCCTATGTCGAGATAGTCCTCGCGATCGCGGTTTACCTTGCAATCTACTTGGCCATCGTCCCCCCTATGGGCAAGTTTGAGCGCACAGGCTGGGGTTTCAGAATATCCGGGCGACTAGGCTGGATGATTTTTGAGAACGTGCCCTTTGTCACCTTCATTTTGTCGTACTTCCTCCCTCAATCCTCCATCGTCGTTCCTCCAGAGTCACTCCCCACTCGACACACCCTCGCAGCACTCTTCGTTGCACATTACATCCATCGCGCGTACATTTATCCTCTTAGTGCCCCGTCGCTCGCGCCGACCAACATTACTATCGTTGGGCTCGCGGGCAGCTTCAATATCATGAACGGGTACATCAATGGACGTACCGCGTCGTTTGTGGGCGACTTTTCGGGGAACGAGGTCAAGGATTCGACCTTCTGGGCTGGTGTTGCGGTTTTCGTACTTGGAATGGCGATCAACGTCGTCAGTGATCATACCATGTTCGCGATGCGAAGAAAATACGATGCGGCGATGGGGAAGAAAAACGATGATGAATTTCAAATCGCAATGGTGGGCGATCGGACGTACTTCCTACCACGTGGATTCCTATGGGATTACGTTGCAGGTGGAAACAATGCGAAGTCGAAGTAATGGAGCTGACCTCACAATTCTGCAGCACCTCACTACTTTGGGGAAGTAGTTGAATGGACGGGCTATGCACTTGCGGCGAAAACTCCTGCTTCAGTCGCTTTTGCCGTCTTTACGTTTGGCAATTTAGTGCCCAGGGGCATCCAGGCACACGAATGGTACATCAAAACCTTCGGAGATCGCTACCCTGCCAACCGAAGAGCTGTATTTCCGTTCTTGTGGTAGTGTGTTAAATACTCAGCTCTTGCAACACCGTCTTTCATGTTTGTTGCTGAACACCCGTATGCGATTTGCAGGGGCGGTTTCTTTGCTTAGCAAGGCCGTAGCGTTTCCTTTCCATATTATCTGCTGAGCCTCTTTCTAATAAAGGGATGGTAATACTAACGATTGAAAGCAGCCAATGACAATCTAACCAAACTCGTGCACAGACTAAATGAAATCCACGCCGAATTTGAGCTCGGCATCATGAAGAATTGGATGTGTTCTCCGAAGATTAGATCTCCTCGCACATTTTGTTCGCAGATCGGCAAGGCGTCCTCCATTTCAGATTCGCTTCATGGCAACTTCAATCCCGACTTTTCCGCCATTCAAGAACGCTCTCTTTTCCACTTTATCGGCAGTCCACTGTTCTTCCCCTACTCGAGAACTTCTAGCATTTTTTGATCACTTAAGCTGGAGGCCACTCGATTTCTACCATTCCAAAACGTCCACATGCCGTTTCCGCACTGGCCACATCCATTGCTGATTCTGTCCAATTAACCTGTTCTCCCCCACTGCAAAACATCTACGTGACCTCTCTCGCTCGCTAGAATGATATTGTCAGTGTACTTATTCTCAAGTCCGCTCTCTGTTTCTTTAGCGATCGCCACCAATGAAGCACGTCGACATGACCACGTTCGCTCGCACGTCCATCGCAGCGGTCGTGTAAATCAGCTTCAAAACATTCTGCTTCCACCACTCGAGAACATGAACGTGCAGATTTGCGCTCGCTTATCCAGTGCAGCGACAGTCCACACAACATCGAGGCTGACTTCAACCATTCGAAAACTTGGACGTTCCAGTCCCTGCTGGAAAAATCCATGAAATTTCTTGACCATTTAAGCTTGATTCCCTAGTTCTTCCCCCTTCCAGTCCGCCGATGTGCCCGCAAAAGGTCGCGCGGATCATCGAAAGGTCTTTGACGAGGTGGTGTAAAAGCTTGACCTGCACTCTCTGTCTACGAAGCGAAGTTGCAACGTTGAATGCAAGTTTCGTATCGTTTGCTCATTGGCTGAGAAGAACGAGGATCTCGATTAGCAGCTCTAACGGACGGGTTCTTCTGTCATCCGGAGCAACACAGCGAGCCTCGTCCAAAACGACCAACTTTTGGGTCTTTCATCTTGACCTACCTTTCGATCATCTCTCTGGGCAAGTTTGAAAAGCTCGGCTATGGTTTCTCTGTTCCTGGTCCTATTGGCTGGATGTTTTTCACAACCGTCCCACTGCATGAATGTATTTATACTCGTTGCTTTTGGAAACATGTGCGGTTTGAGAGCTGTTCCTTAAGATGCTTTGATCAGAGCGCTCTCAATTTCGCCGACGATATACTATATCTGTCGCTATTTTGGGTCTTTCGGGCTCGTTTCAAACCTGAAACTGAACAAGCTTAAGGCAATCAGTGGGCAGATTCTCAAACGAACAAGCAGATTGCAAAGCTCGTGATTGTCCCTGAAGCATTAGTGGACACCGGTCCTCTCCCTCATAGTAATTTGTCTCAGTGTGATCTCTTTCTTTGCGGCCTGATTTTCCATCATTCCTCCTCCCGCTATAGGGAAGTTTGAAAACTATGGCTTCGGATTCACAAATCCCAGACAGCTCGGTTGGATGTTGTTCGAATCCCTCGCACTCCTGTTCTTTCTCATTTCGTTCTTCTTGACCCCAGCCTCCATCTTTGTCAGCCCGCGATCTCTCCCAACACAATCCATCCTCGCCTCTCTCTGCATTGCGCACTATTTTCACCGAGCGTTCATCAATCCCATCAAAGCCCACGTACTGGCACCCGTGCACTTTGAGGTTCTCTTGCCTCGGCACTTTACAAAGCGCTCACGGGTTGTCTTAATGGCCGGTCCAAGATTGTACTTGCTGTTGAGCTATCATGTTGGTTCGGGTTCCTTCTAAGGAATCTGCAGATCGTAATACAATGTATGATGGTTCACCACTAATTTTTTGCTAGTTCCAAAATGTCCTTTAAATACAAACTTACAAATGAGCTTTCTTAAGCCATGCCGCCCGCCCGGGGCAGAAACAAAACTGTAAAACAAACAAAAAGTCCTTGGGCAGCAAAAGAGCTTATCATTTGCGGCGAACGTCCCACAAAGTAACTTGATCCGTGCGTCGAAAGTGCCACACAAGATTCGCTGTGATCCATCATGATCTCAGCCCGACACTGGGCTGCCGTCGGGATCTTTGCGTTTAATGTGGATTAATATCACGATCGATCGCACTATGTTCAAGCTGAGGCGGCAAAGGGATAAAAAGAAGACTGACGAAAAGGATGTGATTGTACTAGATGAGCGAAGTATGTCCTCCCACGCGGATTTCTATGGGAACCTCTGGACGGGGTACTTTCTCGTGGCTCGCTCAATGGATTCTCTGGAACATTATTGCTAACGGCAAGTAATTTCATTCAGAAGAGCATAACCACACGAATGGTACATCAAGACGTTCGGCGATCATTGTCACGTTGATCGAAAGCTGTATTTCCTTTCTGTGGTGAAAATCAAAATGCCTACTATTTTGCAACCACCACTAGAAAACAGCAGTAGTCAGTGTGTCCATTTTTTGCGTCCAGTTCAACAGAAGAGATCGAGAGTGCAACATAATCGCGACAATTGGTTTGTGCGTTTGGAGTAGGAACGTGGAGATGTATGAACATAGTCGAGATATCCAGAATCAAATATTGATAAGCCGAAAAGAAACAACACAACAAATTAAATTCATGACATCGAACAAAACAATCAACGACTGAAGAAACGAATGAGAAGCTGCTGTGCCCTCTCATACAAAGAAATATTCTTCTTCCCCTGCCCAACTTCTCCCTCCTGCTGAGGCGGACCATGCGAAAGGAACAAGTTCACCAGATCTTTCGGCGCATCCGAGTTGAAAAATACTTTGAGATTGCTCGCCGATTCCCTCGTTACCTCCTCGGCCCGAACAAACATGTCCTTCTCGTAGCTCTCAACAACAACATTCAGATCCACACCATTTTCGATTCCCTCGACGAGCTTCGTAGCAAGATCGGCCGCGTCAGCCATGGCTGCGTTAACGCCTTCGCCCGCAAAAGGTGACATTAGGTGCGCAGCGTCCCCGACGAGCGTGAATCCAGACCTGTGTTTCCACGAGTGCCCAACCGGCAGTGCATAAATGGGTCTAACGACGAACGACTCGGGATCACCAAATTCAATCAGATGCTTCAGGCTCGAGGACCAACCATTGAAGTATTCGAAAAGCAGTTTCTTCTGCACGTTCGGATCTGTCGCCTTGGCAAGTTCCGATGTCTTGTGCCAGCTTTCAAGAACCGACAATGCCACATAGATCCGGACGATACCGTGACCGTTTCGTTGCGCAAGGATGCCTTTGCTGTCGGATAAGGCGACGAACATCCCATGGCCGATCATTGGGGCGTGTCTGGGATACCTTTTGTCAAAGTCGGAGATGGTCATGTCGATAAAAGTGATCCCGGAGTACTGTGGTTCCGAAGATCCTTCAAAAAGCGGCCGCACTTTAGACCACGCGCCGTCTGCACCGATGACGAGGTCGACTTCGGCGGTTTTCCCGTCTGCGAAATTGAGAGTTGACACGCCAGATTCGTCGATGGTCACAACATTGTGGTTCCACTTAACCGTATCCGGCTCAAGTCCGTCGAGAAGGAGCTCACGCAGATCAAAGCGGTCAATTTCGGGGTTGTACGACATGCCGTCCTCGCCAGGTGGAGACGATTCTTCGTGAAGGTAGACTTTTCCGGTCTTGTCTGTGATGATAAGCTCTTCACCCTCGGGACGTGCGAGATCGTGAAACCTTTCGAGGAGTGAGGCGAGTTTGAGTGCGTATTGACCGGTTTCGCGTTTCAGGTCGAGGGATCCGCCTTGCGGGCGGGAGTAGCGCGCTTCATCGCGCTCGTAGATCACAACGTTGGTGAAGCTATTGCGCTGGAGTATATTAGCGAGAGTGAGCCCGCCGGGGCCGGCACCGATGATGGCGATGCGGGATCCAAGAGTAACTGGGGCCATTGTTTTTTGTCGCGCGTTGATTTACTATAGATATTGAATATCAGAGGAAGTAAAACGTGTCTTTTAAAGCAGATCGCTCGGTGTTTACTTCGTTCCGAGGAAGGGACGGTACTCTGCCGAAGCATTTGTTTTTCGTGGCACAGATTCGACAATTGAAATTTATTTCTGTATCGAATGCGCAGCAGGTTCTGTGCCGCTCTTTGCAGGAATGATTTTGCTACTCATTATGACTTCCTCATTCGATGCCTTTGGCAGAGTTTCTGCCCAGAGCACCACATCCGTCTGTTGGTGATCCTTAAGTGTTGTACTATTGCAACAACCAGCATTGACAGTCTACAGATCACACATGCTGATGTCGGCTAGACTGCGAGCAGCGTTGTTTCGTTTGCGAAGCAATGGCTATTAAATAATTAAAGAGGTAGCTTTGAGCAAAGCAGACCCACATCACCACATCATCTCAACATTCCTTCTTCTATCACTACATCATCTCAACATTCCTTCTTCTTCGCACCCCATTTCCATCGACGCATCTCCACCGATCCCAGCCATCAGCGCCGTCACCATCATCCCCAACATCCCCACCGCCATCGCACGCCGCGTCGCCTGCTTCATCTTCTCCGCCTCCTCCCTCGCCGCTCTCAATCGTCTCCATAAAGCGTCCCTTTCGTATTCCGACATTCCCTCTTCAGCACGAAGCAGTATCGCGAACGACGAAGGTGAGAACAACGTCGCCGGGTTGACATGTGAAATCGGGACGAGCGCAGTTGAACTGGATTGGTTGCTTGAACGCGATCCGCGTTTGGAATCGACGATAGCATGGGCGACCTGTTCGAATGCGTAGAGCGGCACAGCGTGGATCCACTTCTCCGGAGTGACGTTGTCAATTGTCCGTGCCTGGATCACAGAAACCGACCGTACACGCGGGGACTCAATCAACGACACGGATCGTCCAATCTCTCTTCTTGGATTACTGTCGTGAACGCTTTCCAGGGCCGCTGCATCGAGCATCACAAATCGATTTCGCATTGCTGCGTGGACTTCTGAAGCTCTGTTGTGAGCATGCTTGATCGCAGACTGGAAGTGTTTCAGAAGGAGCTCGTTGAAGGTGTTCACGTCCTCATGGTTCATGGAGTGTCCGCGTCCTTCGAAGATCACGAGCCGGGCCGAGAGATTCTGTGCGAGATCAAAAGCATTGCGGAGATGTACAAGCTGAAGAAACCGATAAGCGATTGATAGGGATAAGTTGATAGCTGTGCGAAGCTGTGTACTTACCACATCCTCTGTTCCATGAATCACTAGCGCTGGAATGGAGCTTGATGACAAGAATTGTCCAAGGCTACGAAGACGACTTGTGGATACATGATGTCGAATGATCCCCCAAAATTGTGCAGCAGCCGCACGAATGCTTTGTGGTGGACGGTCGCTTTTCCTTCCTTCGTGGAACTGGCAATAGACAAAGAGTGATGAATACCGCCTGAAAACGGAGAGAACTTACCATCAAAATCTCCTGATAATTTGTCAAAGCATTGCCTTCTTTCACTGATGGTGCATTAAGCCAGTTCTTCAAGAGTGAAATGGAGTCAGATTAACTTTGTAAGAAAAGTTTGGGATGACCAGTCCTTACTTTGCTATACAGCATCAGCGGAACCTTGTGGCCCAGATCATCCAGTCCTAGAGCGACACGTCCGAAAGTCTTCAGAAGCCCGCTCGCTTCCTTCATCTGTTGAAGAACAGTGAGAAATTTTACAAAATCTTGAATTTGTAACGGCCAACACACTGGTGGTCCTCCAAATCCAGAATGTGTCGATGCAAGCACCAAGCTCTCCACTCGTTTTGGGAACCGTTCCGCAAGCTCCTGTGCGATCATCCCACCCATTGATACCCCAACGACATGACATTTGTTCCAACCCAAGTGCTGTAGCAGGTCGTGTGCGTCCTGTGCCATATCGGACATCCTAGTGATAAGGTCAGTATAATATATTCAACTACAAGGGACGTTCAGTCCCTCCAGAGAACTCACCGATACTTCCATGTGGGTGCAGTCGTGTGTCCAGATCCACGATTTTCATAAATGCACACCTGAAAATCCTTAAGCGATCCAAAGTACTCCGTCTGGTACTTCCAATTGTCACAGCTCCCAGCCCATCCCTACAAAATGTGCGCGCAAAGTTAGCTTACGGGCCAGATGTTTATAATCTCCCACTCACCGTTATGAAAAGAAGCTTGTGCTTTCCAGAGCCGTGCAGCTCGTGGTATAAATCGATCGGCTCCCTCGAAGACCCAACACGAACTTTTTGGCGTGCGACTAGTGACGCCATGTATCGCCTATGTGAGGCCGCATTCGCCCAATTCTGCACCAATGATATCCGCTCGAGTTGTGCAAGACCGCTACGAAAGAATTGTTCATTTGCGAGACAGGATTTTGAGATGCGCTGGATGTTGGTCATGGCTGCTGAAGCAACTTTGCCCGGTTGCAATGAGAAAAACCAGGTATGGGGCGTCCAGGCAGCGAATTGAGATTATGCAGAGTAAGGAAAATAAAGTAAGTTTAACTCGGAGATGCGACGGTGCAGTTCTGTTTCGGTGCGATCGGCAAGGGAATCATCGCAGCATCGGACAGGATGAGCTTTTCATTGGCCGCAACGACACGTGAGAAGTGGACCAGAATTCCGTTCGAGTTCGTTTGTTTATTACCACAAATCACAAAGCTAGGCAGAGCATGCCTTTGTATGAGCGTCAGTAGGATCAATGAGACCATTCAAGTATAAAGTAAAAAGTCCGAGAGGAGAAATCCCGCAATATGTTTTGCTATCTGTAGTCCGTTCTGTTCGAGAAAAAGTGAGACTCCTCAATCATAAAATGAACAAGAAACAAGATACCAAATATCAAGGATTCCGATTCAGTTCAATGTAATACTTTCGAGAAAGGGATCAAAGGTTTCAGAATATCGATGTGACAATCGAAGCACAAAAAAAAGAAAACAGATGACAAAATACTATCATGCCAGAGAGAAAGGAAAAAAAATGTCCGCTCAATTGTCCAGAGATACAAATATACTGTGAGAGAAGAGGGAAAAGGGGAAAGGAGGAAACTCTTCCTTGGCCGATAAATATGGCAGTCAACTTCGGGTAAACGACTCGCCACCACACATGCAAAACCTTTTGGGGTAAGAGAAAGAAGTGTTAGAAACCATCTCTAGACCGAATGTCGGTTTTGGCAATCGGTATCGGGAGTCGAGAACATGGCGAGGTAAGTGAAGACGGCAACAAACAGCAACCCACCAGTCATGAAATTGAAAGCCATCTCGCAGCGGATCCAGGTATGGTACTGGTGAACCAGTCTAAAAGGGAAATGGTTGCAGGGGTGAATTCAAAATTCCGAGAGGGATACTACAATTACAACTCAGAACACACTATTCGAAGGAAGCTGTAACATCAAAAAATGTAGAGAAAGTCCAATCAAAGAAAAAGCAAAGAGAAAAAGAAGAGTGTCCAAAGGCACAAGAAAAAGTCCAATATTGTCCCATATCCAAAGCTCAACTGCCAATTATTCTTCGTCCTCCGTAGACAGAATTCGAACCATCCCGACGATTGCCGCGAGGCACACGACACCCCATACCATGACGAAGCTTCCGAACCAAATCCGGATCGTCTCCCTCTCTCCCATCTCCGGCATCGCGATCTTCTTCCCAAAGTACCCCTGCGTCCGCTCAATAGAAGCAGGCGGTGTCATCGATTCCACATGGGCAGGTCCAGGTACCGCCACGGGCGGAGAAAAGAGAGATGTCGGAAACCCGAACGAAGCCGATTGAATTGCAGACAGGTCCGTGGTGATGGTTACGGCCCAGCTGATGGAGAGCAAGAGAACCAGGATAGGAAGGACGATAATAAGCAGACGCCGGCGATGGGGTATTTGCAGGGCCGGGAGGGCTGCTGTTGGGGGCCGGGGGAGCTTTGCGGCGGGAGGATGGAGCGGTGCACGGAGAAGGCTCATGTCCATTGTTGCGGGGGGAATGGGGGTCAGGAAGTCTTTCAGGAAACAAAAAAAAGGCCCAAAAATTTCAGGTCGTTGAAGTGACGGTGGAGAACGTCAAGCGATCGCGTCAGGGGACGCAGCACGTGAAAGTGAAGGAAAATTGGGAGTAATAATTGGAGAAGAACGACTCAGAGCGGTTGTGTTTGTGTTTATCCAATCATGCACACTTACAGCATCCACATGCACGCTGCTGCTCTTCGGCGGAATAGCTGGGCACCTCGATACCGTGCTCAGCTCTCCCCGCGATTTTCCTACTACTATCTAAATTGCTTCTTGCGACCCCTATCCGGTGATAACAAAACCTCTGCAGCATGTGTATCAATTTCAGGTGAGCCAGAACCTAAAGTTGCTTGGTGAAATACGAAACTATCTCTCAGACATCAAACGGATAAATGCCTCCGATGTTATATTCAACCGCTCCCTCGGTACAGCTCACCTTCTCATCGTTGAAAATCCCCCTCGAAATCATTGGATTCATGATGAACCTCTTGCCAGACGGATCTTGAGCGAGCTAATGAGTTGGGTGCAAGGAGATGGCCCAACAAGCGACGACAGGATTCTCTCAAAGTACTACACCAGAATCACGTCGGCATTGTCTCAAGCGCCTCGGAAATCAAAGCCTGTAACAGCCCCACCAAACTATCCGATACTAATTCGTTCTGAGAAGACGGTGTGGACTTTCGTGTCGTCACCACCTCCGCCGGGCATCACGGATCGACGCATTCGAATAGGAGATCCCCCGATCCTATGGCACTCCCGTTTCCTAGTCCAATTAAATCCGGGTTTTGCGCGCGATTCGGAGTTAACTGAAAATTGGACCATGGAGGAGCGAGAGTGGAACTCAGCGTCCATGCTCTTCTCTCGTATGCGCGGTGTCTCTGACGACCCTGACGACATCTCATTCATCGTCCGCGCGCTGACGGAAGATGACGTGATCCAGATGCGTCAGACTTTAAAAGACATGCACGCTGCAGTTCGGTTTCAAAACAAAGATGCGCTTACCAAACTGGTCCCGCAAACACTGTGGCCCCGCCTTGATATGCCCACAGAAAAGGAAATCGACATGGCTGTTCAGATTTTAGGTAGGGCTCAGGATATGTTCGACCGGTTTCTGTGGCAGGTCCCACCGCGATACAGGTCGGCGCTTCCCTGCGTCGCAATTACACAGGGATACTCTGGGTCTGATTATGTGTGTGCAATTCCGGCTGCCAACATCAACCTGGAACCAGCACTTTGCTCTGTACAATATCGGTTTAATAAAGACGTACCGCAGTGATCCGCATTGTATTACCAAGATAGATAGGTAAATCGAACTGAAGTGGATACGAAAGAAAACTGATTTCACTGGCCAAAAACAAACCGAAGATAGGTTCAACGCAAAAATCGTCGATGAGGGGGTAAGGAAACGCTATTCAACTGCGAGCGATCTTGCGATAGATACCAAAGCCAAAAGGCGGCAAAATGACAATTGCAAATCATGTTTTGAAGGAAAACTAGAAAAGGAGTAAAGAGACTGATGCAAGCAAGCTTGCGAGCGTAAGATGGATAATTTGATCTCTCCCCATAGTTCGTGTGAGCCCTCCTGCTGGAGCCCGTTGTGGCCGTTATGGCAGATGTGGACTTTGGCGTTGCCGTTGGCACCGTCTTGCGTGGCAACTGTGACGGCGCCGTTGCACCTCTGATCTGCGACCCCGAGAGGCTGAAACGGCGTCGCATACCCCATATTCTGCAGCATCCCCAAAATACCCGTCCCGTACGCACCAAATATGCAGTTGTAGGATACGTCGCGAGGCTCGATTGAATGCATCAGAAAGCTATTGCTGGAGGGATCGTTGTTCACGCGGTCACAGCGTCTTATTGCGGAAGGTGACGAGAAGCGAGCGGCTTCGCCTAAATCGATTCGGACCACGGTTGCGTGTGTAGATTGGGGAGAGGAGAATAGGAGGAAAGCTGAAAAGAGAGTTGGCCATGACAAGCGGTGGGATCTGTGCTGCTCCTCGTAGAGAACGTTCTCGTCCCCATTCAGCCAAGATTGAATGACAAATTATTATGTTAAAAGTATATTTTGTGGCTAGAGTCTCTTCTGGTTTTTGCTCCTACAAACTTTTGTTGTTCGTTTTACAAATGAACATGTCAGACGCTTACACATATTGCTGGTCGATATCATCGCTGTCGTTGCTTGTGTTTGGCGTTCATCGAACAATCAAAACCGTTCTTGAGAGCAAATCTCAAGTTGCGATGTCGGTTTTTTAACAGCCGGTGTTTAATGGAAACTTCGCTTGAGAACAACAAGGTGGTTTGCCATTTGGCTGTTGTTTCAATCCTATTCCTATGGTAAACATATTATATCCCATCTTTAATTTCGACACTTGTTACAGGGCTGTCGTTATCTTTGCTGTTCGTTCCGGGATGACACGTTTCTTGGTACAGGGTTCCCGGAAAATTGCATTCTCCACAGTTGGGTGAGTATTGATACAGCCCTATCATAGCATTTGTACTCATTAAATAACAAGGCGTCTCAATCGCCCCGAGCAAGTTTGGGTCTATTTTCATGGCTTTCCATCTTGCCGTTTGGAGTCAGCCGTGCTGAATCACGAAGCCGAGAAATACAACGCACTCCTTTTGGCCATTGACCGACCAGGATATGGTCAATCAGATACGATCCCAGACCACACCATCGCCAACTTCGTGTCTCAAGACGTTCCCAATGTTCTAGAACTAATTGCTCGCGAAGGTACTGATATATCAGCGGCAACAACGACCATAATCGGTGTCTCAGGAGGCGGGCCGTATGCTGCCTCAGCCATCCTTAACTGGTGTCGACCTCAAACTCGCCCAAGCTCAATCCCGCCGATCACCCGTGCTGTCCTTGTCGCCGCGATGCCGCCGGGAATTTTTCAGCCCCAATATCTTGGGAAAATGCCGTGGCTCACTAGATTTTCATACGGACTTTTGCGCGACATGCCCCGCTCGTGGTTGAGAGCAACCTGCCTGTGGCAGCGTGATCTGCTGATCCCGCTAGCGAAAGACTACCTCTCGCCAACTGGCGACAAGCGGCAGGTTCTCGCGAAATTGAAATGGCTTGCACTTCCTGCGGACATTCATGCGTTCTCTGTGCCTACGAAGGACGGTGACGACGGATTGGAAATATTCTTCCGCATGTGTATTGAAGCGTATCGACAAGAGGAGACTTTTGCCCAAACGTACGAGCAGTCAGCACAGCTTTATTTCAACGATCCTGGGTTCTCATTGAAAGACGTTGGGGAGGTTGTGCGGGAGGCAGGAGTTGAAGTTACGATTTTCCAGGGCGGTAAGGATGTACAGATTGTGAGCGCGATGGGCAAGCTTTGGTCAGAACATCTTGGAGGGGCCTACAATTTCTATCCGGACGACGGCCACATTTCATTGTTTTTGAACCGAGTGGGCGAAATTGGTTCCGCTTCGGTTGGCAAATGAAATATCCATGTCGTTAAGTCAACTATTGTCAATCATTAAAATGCCACCTCATTTTTCGGTCAACCTTGGTGGAACACAACACCATACTGTCACACTGCCTTTGAGATCGCATATTAATATTCAACAAACAAACCACAAACAGCGCTGAACTTTCCACCTACAACAAGGAACATGAGTGCCCCCAATCCAGTTGCGATTGCAAAGGGCGTTGCGAAAGGTGCAGCATCTGGAAATGCCGGGAAATCGGCATGCAGTGTCGACGAGTTGCATACAAAGTAGCTTGACTACACATTTAGGAGATCAAGCACTTATTAGGTCGTTTTGGAAACAGCAGCGCAGATGCACCAACCTCTTCCGAGTCCTTGCGTCCAAAACCTGTCCCGTACATTCGCGACGGAAAGGTAGCCGTCTCCAAGGAGAATGACCAGTCGGCAAAAGACACGGGTGAAACTGGAGGCTGTCGGCTCATATACCAAGGCACTTCTTGAGCGCCAAGACCAGAGTCAGAGTTATGGGAACTCGTTTGCGCAGAAGAAGTGTAGCAGGGGAAAGGTATATGCAGACACAGAAAACCGCCAGCTCATTGGTTAGAGCGTTCAAAGCCCAACTGGAACAGCAAGGACACAACAGAAAAAATTTGGAGCATCGAGTCCCACGACTGGAAACGTTCACCGGCCCAAGTGTGATGATGTCGAAGCAGTTAAAATCGAGGTCCCTACTATCAAAAAGCCAATTTTTGGTGTTGCACTGTCCATGATGGCAGCGGGAAGACCTCCTCATCATTTATTGAAGAAGGCTCAAGTTGAATCTCCTGCTTCGATTCCCCACAACTTGAAAGTCCTGTAGCTGTTTCGCCAGCTCAGCCTGCTTCGTCTCCGTCCACATCTCAATCGCCGCTTGCAGCTCAGCAGATGGCTCAACCGCTTGCACCTCTGCCGCGAAAGCCAAAGCCGAAGTCATCGTCCGACAAAGTACCGACTGCAACAGGTCTGGAGAAAACGGAGCGGCAAGAATCCGAAGGAGCAAAGCACGAACATATCGAACGACGCAACATTGAGCAGACATTGAAAACTTCTCCTGTTTCGAATGAACCTTCCCCAGGCAGGGTATGAATTGAACCGTCCAAATCGAACTGGTTTCCCGCTGCTCCAGTGTCATCTAGTGGATCAGAATCAGCGAGAATCAAATCAACTCCTCCGATCCCAAAACCACGCGGTGTTCCAGTGTTTCCAGCTCCTACGCAGAAAGAATCCGCAAAGTCGGAGTACCAAGAAACTACGGCTTCAACGAATCCCGTGTCAACTACAACTGCTCCTGCTCCTGCTCCGAAACCAAGAGGCGTTCGTGTGTTTCCAGCGACCCGCAATAGCTCTCAGAGTGAATCCAATCAGCCGAAAGAGCCAGCTTCAATGACATCTGAATCGAATACAGTGAGCACTGACGCTGTGCCCTCTATTCCAAAATCGCGAGGCGTGCCCATTTATGCTCTTCCCCGCAAAAACACACAGATCGACGCACGCCAGTTGAAAACCGCGGAACCAACTGGTGAATCGGAAAGTTCGGGCATCGAGTCTACTCCGGCACCAACAAAGCAAAAGGTGTCCCAGTGTTTCCAGTTCCCCGAGAGAACACTGAGAGCGAAAGTGTCCAAGCGACGACCACCAAGGAACCACAAGCGGAGGTCAGTTCTCCAGAACTTCCATCTCGAAAGTCAGCGAGTATGAGCCAGCAACTGTACCTTCTTGTAGTCAATCTTCCAATGTCCAATGTTCTTAATGACATCGGGATATCGGAGACCGCTGGCCGGTCACCAAAGAAAGTAGCTTGAGGTCTCAGCAAGATCGGAGTTGCCAAAGACAGTTTTGCAAGATGAGAACCAAGAAAACTTGCCCCAACAAACTTCCAAAGCAAATGTGGTGGGCGGAAACCTGACCCTCTCGTTGAATTCGTTGCAGCAATCAAAAGTAAATCAGTCCGTCGTTCCGAGCACAAACAACCCCAAGTCGACAGAAACTTCATCAATTTCCAATCCTCCTGCGACCTCAGCCCAAGCAGAATCCCCTGCTACTCCCTCGGTTTCGGCAGAAGCAAATGCTCTCCAGAAGCCCGGGCCGAAGACTCCGACCAAACCGGCAAGGGTTCCTTATGCCCAAACAGCTCCTTCACCCTCCAAACAGGAAATTCTAATGCTGCTGCGTCTACCTTGGTGTTTCATGCGTTCAACACAGCCTGGACAGATCGCACTTCAGGAGCTACACTGCCATCCCCGGAAAACCATGCTGACCACATACCGCCACACTACGGGGAATCAACCAAGGACAAACCGCCAGTGCCGCAACAAGAGCAGCCCTCAAAGCTTGCGAAATTCTGAGTGCGGATTGAAGTTCAACGAAACAGAAAAGTTTTGCAGTGATTGCGACCAAGCGAGTGAATGTTGATCCGTTGATTTGATGACTACCGATTCATTTTTGTATTTTGTTGTATAAAACTTTTTTACGAGGGTCGATTGAATATCCTACTTTCAAATATGTCCATTGAAGAGCTGAAAAGATCACACTGTGTCCTCAATTATCATAGATAAATACTACAACGCAGTGAAGGAAAGAACGAAGTTTGGCAAGCAATTAATGAAATTACATAGAAGAACGGGGAAAGCGGTAGAAAAGGGAAAGCCCCTGCGGGGAGGGCTAGGCGGGGATTGTGAGGACAAAAGATCTTACAAACCGTCAAAAGACTTGAATAAATAAACGTCAGAAGATGTAGAGAGGGAAACTTAAAGTTTGAACAACAAAGCTCAAAAAGCAGAAAACGGCAAGTAAGGTTTGGGGTTCTACACGAAGTGGTGCAGTGGGTAAATTAAGCCGACCACAAAGGTGGACAGCGCGCAAGAGGTCTAAAATGTTTGGGTGGTGAAAGTGAAAAGGGCGTGTAGAGTTCAATTGTGTGGAGGCAATAAAGGAAAGGATACTGTACGACATACGCCTGAATGTTTCGTACTTTTTGGCTCAGGAACGTGGGGACGACGGATATAGAAAAATCGTGCAAAAACCACGTATTGTATCTGAGTGTATCAAAGGCAAAACAGACAGGGGTATATACACAGGTGTAGGCAAATTAATATAGGAAATGTAGGAGTTGCAAGGGCGTTGAACTTAGCGGGGGCGCAGGAGCAACGACCGGCTGGCGGGTTGATGGTTCGCCTCTATTGGTTTGGTCCACGATTAGGCGGACCGTAGCGGTTCGCATTCGCACCGATCCAGTATCGCGAGGGCTCGTTCACAATGAAGGAAGTGTCTTCGTCGGTCCTGAACGAACCGTCCCTCTCGGCACTGCGCTTGATCTGGTTAAACGACGGGCTGTCGCTGTTCACCCGATTGTGGTTGTTCGGTTTCAGGTTGCTTCCGCTGCCGCCGAGGTAAGGATTGTAGCTCGACGCTTCGTCGGAGCGGACGGTGTACGACATCCCGGGCTGCTGCACTGTCGTTGAAGCACCGATCTTGCGCGGAGAGAACTGTCCGAGGTTGGGCCACTGCATGGGATTCTGGCCTGGCGATCCCTTCAGCGCAATCAGATTTGCACGTTCCTGCTTGACGACGTTGTGATACTTCAAAATGAGGAAGTCCAGGTAGTACAGCGTGTAGACCACCGTGACAGCCACATCGCGAGCTCCATCGTATTCGCAGTTGCCGGCGCTCGAGTCGTAACGACATCCCTCGGCAAACATGAGCGAAGAGGCAAGTACGGAGAGCAAGGTACATGCAACCATTCGCATTTCAGTTGTCGCAACGAGTTCGCTGAGGAACTGGTTCCGGTTGCCGACCCTGAGTTTCATACTCTTTGCGCCGACATGCACAATGACCGCACAGCAACAGATGTCCGACCATGTTGTACAAAGAATGACAGCGGCGTCAAACTGGTTCGCTATGAAGAAGTATGTGTTCTTGTCGGCAGCCATGTAAGTATAGACGTAGCGGAAAACGACAATCGACGATTTTGCCAAGACAACAGGTACGAATCCAATGTAACAGAGCGCTTTCAAGAACGGGCTATTGTTTGCGAGCGAGATTGCTTTTTGGAAAGGATATGAGTCGATAAGCAGCTCGCCGGCATACTGTTAATAGCGTAAACTTCAGAATAGCCCCACTTGTTTCTTCATCCTCTCTTACCCAAAACACCGTTGGAATGCTGACGTTAAACCGCCATGTGTTTTCCCTAAAGTACCCAGGTGTTTGCATAGCAAAAGTCTAATCGATATTTTGAGTTAGACAGAACCAACTACATGGCAGAAAGTTAACTCACAATGACAGCCCTTTTGATTAATTTTGAGCGAGGAACAAAGTGTAAGTTAGGCAGCGTTCAAGTTAGTTAGAACAAAGGATCTATCTTACCAAATCAGTCCACCAATGTTTCGGAAGATCCAGTGCAGCACCAATGTTCGAGAGATTTTCTTTTGGAAGCATTGCCGACCCTCGATGAAGATAATGAGGAGGGTAGGGATGTCGAATACTGGTTCGCAAAGCGATTATCTGATCAGTTCGAATCGCCACTTATCCACCGAATCAAATACCTTGCAGCCATCGATCGAACAAGCAAAAGTAGATAAAGTCCCACAGGCCGTAGGACTGTCCATCCTTCAATTCCTTCTCTCGAAGATTCACGAATCGTGGGATGTTGGTGTTTGTCGTCGCGTTGTAGATGGTGTTATTTGTAAGGAACTCCATCTCAGCTGCTCATCATAGGCGATGCATATGGGTTTGATCTCACAATTTAAGCAGAACGATGTGGATGCGACCCTGGGAAGAGGTCACACTGCAAAAAGGGCAGTGCAAAATCAAATCGGGCAAAAACATCCATGTGGTGCATGAAATATTCATGTTGTGGTAGTGTGACAATATTTGCCGATCGCGGAATCATCGCCATGCTCCACAAATTTCGCGTGGATCGGTGCAAATCCCGGCTGGGATCTGCTAAGCGCACTTTCAGCCGTAGAACAGTCGTCCAATCGACAGCAGCATGGTACTGCTTGCCACCACAACACAATTTTTTGCTCCACAGAACAATGCCCACGGTGGTGGCGTTAGTCAAGCAAGCATTTGTATATTTTTACTGCCCACCAATAGCACAGGGACCAGCTGGCGGTGAGCACTTGACCGGAATGTTGAACCTTCCGACAGCCTTCCTGCACACCAGACCTTTGACGGGCCACCTTCAGACGCCGAAACTGGCGATGCCGGAATGAAGTGGGTCTGAAGGCAACCGAAACCCGAACAAGAATACAGCTTTTGACTTGCCGAACAAAATTTTAAGCTCTGAAAAAACCACCAAACGGTTGAAACGAAAAGCACAGATCATATTCGAAAGAAAAAAGCACCACTAATCCAAAAAGCTGGGATCTCAAAAGGTACAAAGCACCAAAGGAGAAAAAATTATAGCGAGTTCATAGCAAAATACCGCTTGCTGTTGGTAGAGCATAAAACAAATAAAGTTGGTCGAGATGAAATGATACACAAAAAAAATCACCACGCTTTCCGAATTCTTCAGCCCAAATTCATTTCAATCTCGAGTTTTCCACCATGACAATCCCTCCTCCTCCAACCCCAAGCCCAACAGCATCATCAATCCAAGCTCCATAGCTGTACCGCCGCCGGTCTTCTATCCCCGGAATCGTCGGTAACCCCGACACGCTCCGTCTAGATTGTGAGCTCGACGCGCTTCCCCTCCGCTTTACCGACGGCAACGCAGGTGACGGCACATGCGTGGCTGATTCAGCCTCCTCATGCACGTAGCCAACTTCTGACCCGCCTTCCGAAGACCGCCGCGATCCCTCCATAAAGAAATCCTCGTCCGAGACTGTCGACGCCGCGGACGCAGTCGACCGCGTGCGATACAGGGGGATCCCGTTCCACCGCCGCACGGGGCTGCTACTTGGCTGCACGCACTGTTTCAGTCCCGATCGGTTGTTGTTGATCGATGTGAGGAGCACGGAGAAAGCGGAGAAGAGAAGTGTGAAATCGGACAGGTGCGGTGTGCGTGGTGCCAGCTGGGTCCGGATGGAGTCCGGTTGGATTATGACAGCATCGAAGCAATCTGGTTCGTGGGGTGCGGGGTGCAGGTGCAGGAGCGAGGACTGGCCTTCGTTGGCTTTCTCGACGCATTTTACGGAGAACGGTGACCAGATGGGTGCGTCGTGAGGGGAATAGAGACGTGAGGATGCGGATGGCGCAGACTGTGTGTAGAATCGGTATTCGGTTGGTGGGTAAGGCATATCATAGCGACTCGTGCGGCGTAAGGCGATCGTGGAATTAAGCGGTGGGATGGGAAGCGGTGGACGGTGGACTGAGTTAGCAAAACAAAGTCAGCAACTTATGAACTGGAGGCGAAGCTACATCATTTACCTTCTTGAACAGCCGTGTATTGGTTTTGAGGTTGTTTTGAGATTGCAAGGAAGCACACTGCAGGGTAATCGGAATCTTCACGTCCGCTTTCGCCAACAATGTTCAGTCCCGCTGCAGTACTTAGTGGAAACGCGATGTTGATGGTGTGCCCAGAATAATAGCTCCCAAGATTCGCAAAGGTGCATGAGCCCTGTGCAACTGCATACGTCTGTGCTGCAGAGCCATCCCCACCACGCTCGTACAAAGTGAGGTAACATGCAGAACGCTCGTGCGGTGCCGTTGGCGTCAAAACGATGCGATAGTGTCTTTGTCGCCCTGATGTAGGGACTGCGGGTGATACTGGTGGGGAGATGGACGAGGAGGTGGGCGCGGGTGAGCCTGGCGGTACAGTCACAATTAAGTCTTCGGCGGATGTTAGGAGTGTCGTATCTGAAAAGGCATGCCGGAGGACAGGAGCTGGAGAGACCGGTGGTGAGTGTGAGTGGTCGTTTACCCCTTCCTGAACATGTGCGAGCTGAGAACGATAATGTTGGAACGAAAGTCGTGGTGATTGGGATTGTTGTTGCAAGTTGTTGAGAGCGGTTGGGGGAGAGTTGATATCGTTCGGTGTCAGCGCTAAATCCTGCTGTAATTGCTCAGCAGAGTGGGGTCCAGAAACGATCTTTGGGGTGTTGCTCTCAGATCTTGCTTCTTGACCCTCCTTGAGTTTCGGAAGCGACAATCCAGACCCAAAGCTTGTCGCTAGGCTGCTTCGCATGCGAGGAAGCGTTTGTGCTTTCCGTGGTGCTGATTCGAGCTGAGAAAACTCCATGTAGGAATGGTTGGTTGACGGGCGACGTGCAGGTGGGTGTTGCGGGTAGGTATGGAGAAGATTGTGACTGTATGCAAGTCCATTAGGCCGGGGTAAAGTTGCCGAGGATCCAGCGGGTACCAGAACGGGTGGCACAATTTTTGCGTCAGTCGATGTAGGGTTCTTCTTTGCGCCAGCGCTATCGGTTTTGGCTTTGTCGGGGTCACCACCGACGATAAGCGATGCTATCTTCTTGGCGACATCATCCAAGAGATTCCCATCGTCGGTTGTAGCTTTGGCAGGTGGAGTGTCAATGTGTTTTTCGTTGCTTGTCATTCGTCAGCGTCCCAAAAACGACGGTTGAGTGTGTAATTTGAAGCTTGCTTCTCAGAGAAATGTTCCCACCCAGCTGTGGATCCCTCGTCCCAGCGTTCAGGTGTTTAGATGATGCGTGCTGTGTCCGGTCACTGGGCGTTTTGTTTCTCTCACGTGCGAAACACGGTGGTGGGCGTGGGAAAGCGTATCTGAAACACATGTTGAAGAAGTGAAAGAAATACTACATGGCACACCGACTTGAGAGATAAAGTTAAATGAACGTGTAGAATGTAGCATTTGATAAACGAGGTAACGGATGCCGTAAAAAAAATTAGGGAGCAAGAACATACAGGACCTCCGTTTCTGCTGAGCTGGGAAGAGTAGCGAGATTTGAGGCAATGAGGTGTTTGACGGTTACAGGTGACAAGGTGGAGCAGATCCAGATTCGAAATGGGTCGAATTAAAGAAGCGAAAGAAAAAGAAACCAAACAAAAACGTCAAAGCAGACCAAACCAGACGCAAAATTTATACCAGCAGCTTATGCAAAACAAAAAGAAAAAAACTGAACTGCGAAACCAAACCCTCTCAAAAAAGCACGACCCACCCAGCCCTTACTGAGATCATTGATCAATGTCCATGGATCAATCGTCCTTCCTTATCCAAGTTAATTGCAATCTGGGGCGAGAACATGTTGGCACTTCCCGGAGCACTTCCAGGCGTACTCAGCCCTTGAATAGCATGCTGGGCCATGGTCCCAGGTGGCATCGTAATCGACAAATTCGGAGTCGTTGTATGCCCAGGAACAAGGGGAGTCGCCTGTGGTGACATGCTTGCGTTGGGCTGCTGGGGCTGTTGCTGACGAACACCAAGCGGGTTCTTGGAAAACGAGAGGCGGATGCCACCTTTCGTGCTGTTGGAAAGCGGTTGCCCCGAGAGCTCGTGAAGGGCAACTGTGGCACATTGAACATCATCAAACTGAGGGGCAGCAAATGAGAGATAAGCAAAAAATGCATCACTGTACGCAGGAGGTTTACGTACCTCCACGAAGCACATCGGGCCGTTTTGCCTTGTGCGGAAAAGCAGACGCTTGAATCCCACGCACCGGGAGAAAATATTCCACAACTCCTGCTCGGAGGTGTTTGGGGGCAAGTTGCCAACGTACAACGTGTTACATGGAGGGTTCTGATCTGCTCCAGTGCGGTACGGTGTCGGATAAGCACTGTGCGGGGTTGTTGGTGATCCACCGGGAGTTATTGCGGGATTCGCAGCTGTCTGTGGAACTGCAAGGTTGGCGTGAACACCTAGCATGTTCCCGCTCTGTGATGGACCACCCATGCCCGGTGTACTTGCGCTGCCGTTGATGACGTTGAGCGAAGTATTGATACGGAGGTCTTGCATTCGGTTCTGAAGGAGGGACTCGGAGCTGTACAATGCCGAACTGAATCCACGCTCGAGTGCTGGAGCAGCAGGCGGGGCGGAATTTCCAGTCGACCTAGGGAGGAGCAGGTGGTGTGACGAAGATTGAGATGACGGCCCTTCGAGCAACTCGGCAAGAGCGTGAGTCCCACGCGTTCCTTCGAGACGTGAAGGCAATACAAGGGACTCCAAAAGGGTGCTTCGCGGCGCAGGTGCCGACATGTTCGCACCCAAACGGCTCCGCATGTCGAGGAGATCGCCAAAACCGCCCGCAGGGCCAGAAAGAATCATCAGTTCAGGATAGCTCTTTGCGGAACTCTCAAACTGGTTGGCATCGTTGTACGAGCCAGGGCTGGAGCGAGGCAGTGGCTGGTCCGTCCTATCCATGTACCGCTCGAAAGTTTCGTAGGTCATATCGTTACCATTCAGAAGCCCTCTGGGCATCGGCGGAGGGCTGTCGATGTAGTACGAATCATACGCCATGTCCTTGGGGGCCACACGACGCTGCACGCTGACACCGAAAGGCGCACCACCGCCATTAGTAAGTCCGCTCGCGTCGTTCGATAGTCCGCGCTTTGTGTGCAAATTCTTCTTCGCCATCTCAGCTTTCAATACATGACCCTTCTCGGCATCCACTTTCCGACCACTCAAAACGTCTCGTGCTTCGAGAGCTTCTAAACGAGTTCGAAACTTCGCAAATCCAATCTTCAAAAATATTAGAGAAAGAGATCAGATGAGCTTACGGGCAGACAGTAGACAAACTAACAATTTGCTTTCGAGAGTTCCCATCGTCTGCGTCGCCGCTAGGAAATTTCAAAGTCGCCGCTTCAAAGCCAGGACAGAACGTAAACATGTTCTGGAATTCTCGTTCCCCCATGTCTTCAGGAAACCCGACCACAAAAATAGTGGTGATCTCTTCCTGCTGGGCATTTGGTGAGCGAAGAAGAAATGGAGCTATAATTGTGAGATACGTACCTGATGGAGGGAGCCATTCGAGAGTGGCGGCATGTACGATTGCCCCATACCGTATCCTTGAGGTATCATCTTTTCAAATCTCTATATATCGCAAGCGACAGGATGCTGTGTCTGACCAACGATATGTGTAAAAGCAAACCTGATGACCAAAAAAATTAACATTCGATGTAGTCGAACACATCCCTACGCACTACAAAAATTATGCAACGGATAGAATACAGTGTCGGAAGCAAAGCTCAACTCTGCGGTGTATCGATGAAACTAGAAGGAGTACCAACTTCAATCTGCGCAGCCTACGCTTTGATTGTCGAAGTTGTACTGCGTATTCGGAGCTGCAGACGATAAAGGATCTTTGATGGATGGTAGTGTATGTACACTAAGCCGAGAAAATGCTTATCCTCTTTTTGTACGGAACTTTGCGGAGTTCGGTTGGCGACCGCCCTCCAATGCGACGAATAGCACCCGGCTCGAGCAAGCGCAAAACGTTTTGTGGGAGGTAGATAACACTCCGAGGCACCGCAAAAATGCCTGCGAGCGGCGCTGAATCCGTCCAGGTCACAGGACGCGATGATGTGACGGCGCTGCAAGGAAATGACGGGTCGAAGGGGTTGGTGCAAGAGAAACGTTCCCGGACACCACCACCTTTCGAGAGCGGATGAAAGGTTTATGATTGTTCGACCTTGCTACAGTCACACCACAACCTTCAAACTGTGGCTTTAGAAACGTTGCGAGCTGATAAAATGATGGAATTGAGTTGATGCTGAGGCGTGTGGCGCGTGGTGCGTGGTGCTGGGGAGGAGCCGGAAGAATTTGATATCACACCTTGGGGTGGATATGGACGGAAAGGCAACAACTCTGGTTATGCTGAGGACGCCGTGTGCAGACAGCCCCACCAAAAGATTATTACCCAAACAACCTGCTATGCAACTCCGGGCTATGGCATGCTACGGCACTGCCACAGTCTGCACCTTAGTCTGACCAATCGTTTCCCAGTTATGCTTGGTGTATGGTTTCATTCTTGAAAACATTCAGAAGGAACTCACGGTACTGGCGGGTGCATTTCTAGGTAGAGACCATCAATGATCCGACGCTTTTCGCAGATCATGAGGAGATGTATGATATATTCTCTCTGCCATCCATACCATCTTGGCCGCAGAGATGGGCCACTTCCCTTCAATGAAATAATACTATGACAGAAGATTTTTTGATGTGTGATCTCACCCACGTGCCCATATATGTTCCGCCATCGCACACGGAGAAGGCTTCTTTCCTTCAGAGTAAATGAAATGCGAAGGATTTCCCTCATTATTCTCACTCTAGCTTTCAGGAGTGTGTGGGGGAAGGTGGGGTTGTAATCCGCTTATCCTTGATTCGATCATCGCAAAGTATCAGCCCAGCCGTCCATCTTCTTGGCGTCCCTCTACAGCAACAGACGGCCAAGTAGATGCAAAAGATCCCTCGATGTATGAAGTCCCGACCCGCCTGCCCCAGAAGTTCCGCCCGCAGTACAGCAATGGGTTTCCTCCACATGTGGCTCTCGCCATTGGAAACACATAACATCCGTATCGCTATCATCGTCGCCCCCAGAAGTTAAAAGAAGAATCGCCGTACCTCTTTGACATACAAGAGGTATCGCACCAAACACAACCCAACCTCCTGATTCGCTTCTGGGACCTCTCTGGGATCAACCTCGTCCGCGACATGTGGACTTGTTATCTCGGTCCAGCAAATGCGCTCATGTTTGTCGTCGACGGAGCAGACAGCGCCCGAGCCGCTGAAGCAGGTGTTGCGCTCCTGAACGTGTTGAGACCGTCGACAGAAGCCGAGGCGGACGGACCCAAGGCATAGTCGAGGCATTAGAGTGGTTGGCTGATTCGTTTGGAATCAAGCAACAACCCGCCATGGGCGATATGTGGTTCTGAATCTTCTACTTTTTGACCATCCCGACCATATTTACTTTCTTGGAGTTGGTTTGTGCCTGTCGCATATCAGGTGTTGCTTATTTGTTTTTGGAAAAGTCTTGGCCTTTCGCATGAGGCATTTTGTTTCCTGTTGTTTGCTGGCATCATAAGCTTTGCTCTCTTGTTTATTATTTAATTGCATTCTATCCTGCCTTCACATAAATACAAATCTCAAAATGACACAGAAGATACGGAAAAAAGATTTAGAAGAATGGAACAAAAATCTATGAAAGGTAGCCCAAATGCTAGGGTCGACTTTCCCGACGGAGGGTTGATGCTGTACACCATGGGTCAAGGTGCAATCGAACGTCGTGAGCTGTAAGGAGTCCTTTGTAATGAATGAGTGCCGCGGCCACCGTCAAGACGTGCATGATCTGATGCGAATGGAACTGAAAGCCATGCAGAGATCATCAGAATGTTGCGCGAATTTCACTTCTCTATGCTCCTTACCCAAATATCAAAAGTGCCGGGACTCCAGCGCTCTGGAATCCGTTTGATGTAGATTATAATCGCCAGGCAATACAAAGCGCCCATGGTGAGGAACGATTTCAGCCCAGCCATCGCGAATATCATTTCTGAGCCGTAGCGATAGGTTGCATGAATAATCGGAACGACTGTCGTGGAAGCAAAGGACGCAAACCTATGAACTCAGAGTCAGTTTTCTTTTCAAACATGAACGATGTTTTCCAACTCGTTGCATTACATGACAGTGCGGATCTTCAGCATTTGTGGTCCACGAAGGAACGAGCTAATGCACATTAAACACTGATTTTTTGGAGTTGTATCAGCGAGATCAAATTTGTGTTTCAGCTACAGTACCAGAATTCCGCCAATAGCGTATATGATGGTGATATATATGCGCGCCGTCCATGGATCACACCAGAATGCTATTCAAGACGGGTAAAGATTTTGGTTCTACTGAGGAGCCAACTACAGACAGCCAACGACTTACAATAGTGCACTTGAGACGCCGCGGAGGCTCTACAAGTCAAAATTATCAAGCCGGAACTCATGATTTGCAAATAGTGTATATGGACATACCCGATAAGCGCAACGATCCCCACATAATCGCATTTTGTCCAATCAATGTATGCTTGCTCGGAGTGATTCATAAAGAGGTGGTACAATGTCGATGATCCCATGCACACGATAGCGGCAATCCCTTCAGCCAATAAAGGTAGTGATGGTGGAGGTGGTGCAAGTCGAGATAGGAGAAGGATGCACAGGAACAGTCCGGCTCCAAACGCATGTGAGAGAATATTTCCGGTTTCATTGTGTAGGTAAAAGAGCGAGAGGGCGGAGGCTCGATACGAATGTGTAATTCCCCGATATCCTGATATCACAAACTCTGACCCACCCGCCCTCATCCTGCCCGGTTCCGTAGTTAGTATTTTGAACCTCTGCGAGATGAAAGATCGCAAATGTGCTCACCACTCTGGCATTTGGTCGCGACGGAAAAGACGTCCCATCGTTGCTTAAACCCGGCGTCGAATGCTGGGGTACATGTGTCCTCTTCGTGCGAAAAGTTTAGCAAATCTGGCACATTTTTGCGCGGTTCCTTTCTTCCGCAAGTTGTTTTATCCGACATTATTGGGTTTAAATCCCTTCTGCGGGTAGGCAAAGTCCTGCAACGTTAGCTTCCCAGTTGGAAAGTACGTGAGTCACAATTACTATGGAAAACAAAAAGATCAATTCTTGGATGGAATTTAACATGGATTTTAAGAAACTTAAAATTAACATAGTAATATAGTAATAAAACGAATATATCCGAAGAAATATTGTTTGAATAACCCATCCTACAATATTTCTTGCTTCTCGCAATAAAGGATGCATATTTAACAAAAATACACACGTGATTATTCGCGTTTCGCGTCACTTCACAGACGGTGAGTATTGAACGTAACAATTGAGCTGCTGGCTCCTTCAACGCAATTTGATTGCTCCAAGCTTTTCACTTATTAATGATTTTAGATATTTATTCTCATTCACAGCTGACAGTGTATCGCAAATGATTGTCTCACACCAGACGGATGTACCACATCCGTCAGTGATCAAATTTAACCCTCCGGATGAGAAGACAGCACTGGTAACAAGTCTCAAACTCAATAGAGACATTTCAATTGATCATATCTTTAGCTGCGGGGGAGAAAAACAACATCAACATCATGGAGGACTCCAATCAAACGCAACTCTTCATTGCTCCTTCTCTTCTTTGCTCTCGCGATTCTGTTTACCTTCAGACCTAAGACTTCCAACTTTTTGGTACGGTTCATACTCCAGTATATCACCATTTTTGTCAACATCCCCACAAATCCAGGCCAACCCTTTTTCGTTCTCTCGAAGACCGCTGTGTTCCGGAAAGGGGATTCTTGGAATACGAGGGAATTGCGTGTGCGACTATCCCCATACCGGAGCAGACTGTTCTCAAACAGTTCCAGGTATTTTCATTTCTTCATCACTTCAGAGTGGAAATTCAAGTTGCTGTGCAGCTTTGTCTGATATTGAGAACACTCGGCTTGGATCATCATCAGCCTTGCTCGTAGTTGACACTTTCGGTCCACTAAACTCGATCAGACCTTCATCGTCTTCTTTTGAGTCCTTGGCACTTGCTTTGGGATCTCAAGGTTGGAATGTGACAATCCTCTATATCGGACGACAAAATCCCCACATTCCATACGTTGCAAAGCAATACCGTTCACGTTCGATCTTACTTGAGCAGTGAGTGTAAACAACGCAGAACTATTTTTCGTCGAAAATTTACCTCCACTTTCAAAGGCTTCCAGATCCTGAAGTACTCTACACCGAGCACACGGATCCGGCTGCAGTAACGTCTCTTGGGGTCATGAACTATCTTCGAAATGTGAAGCCAACGCAGTTTGCTGTTGTGTATTTCCAAGCAAGCTCCGGAGCTGCTTACTTTCCACTGGTTTCGCGCGGCCAAGGAACGCTTTGTACTTCTTCCAAATTTGTCGTTGGGATCGATACAATCGGTGAAAGCAATCTGCAGCGAATGGTTCTAGGCGATCCGTCATATGTTTCAACAGACGTACGTGCTCTCAAACTAGAGTACATGCAGCAAAAGTCCGTAGAGCTTGCGGTATGCACTGTATTTAGTTCAACCGACGACCAAATAATGTTCAACACATTTTAGGACGCTATCGTCACACAGTCTCAAGATGTTCTTGGGATGCTGGATGAACAGCAATGGCTGTACTCGGTTACAGAAACACATGTTCTGAAAACTATTCCTTCTGATGATGCCGTGAACACTGGCCGGTTTGACAAGACATCAATAGACGTCCAAGTGGAAGAGTTAGTATTTATTGGCTCACTTAGCAAGGAGTCTGGAATCGAGCTGTTTTGTGATGCTTTGGACACGCTTGTCCTGGAGCAGTCACTTGATGCCACTAAAATCACCTTTATTATCTCCGAGTGGAATGGATCCGACCTGATCCACAACCTTACTGCGGTTGAGTACTTGGAATTGAGATCTCAAAGATGGAGTTCGCCGATACAGTGGAACTTGATAACTGACTTACAGGTCGAGCAGGACATTGTTAAGTACATGCTTGAGAGCACTACCACAACCAACTCAAATCGGGTGGCAGTAATTCCAGGCACCAACGTAATTAATTTTGAATTGCCTCGAGCATTGTACTTTACTGGTGTTCCCGTACTCGGTTCACTAGAGGTGCAATTCAGTTTGCTGCCTTCTCACGGTGAGGCTTCCTCTGAGCAAACTGAGCAAACGGAATCCCCAAAAATTTTGCGAACCGAAAAATTGTCGAGCTTCACTTCTATAGCTCTGGCAGAACAAATCAGCGCTGTTTTATGGGACGGTGTGAGACGCCCGTCTCCCGACGTCGCTGCCGAACGTGCGAGCTTACAGAAGAGCTGGACCCAGTTGTTTTCGACCCTTCGTGACAACATGAGACCACCGACATGCTCAGAAATTTCCGAGAGCGATCTCATGATCTCTGTGGTGATCACGCATCGCGATCGCCCCTACCTTCTCCGACAAGCAATTGATTCAATATTGGCACAGACATACACCAACTATGAAATTATAGTCGTAGACGACGGTTCATCGAGCGAAGAGGCCGTTCATCTGCTCCACAAACTTGCTTGGGAGTGGTGGGAGGAAAAAGGGTGGAAGGTCTTGCGTGAGCCGCGACGATATGTCGGAGCGGCGCGCAACACCGGTGCAAAGCATGCACGAGGAAAGTACATTGTGTTTATGGACGACGATGACCTTGCGAAACCGAATCAGCTTGAGATGATTGCGAGAGTGATTAAGATCATGGGGGAACCGAACGTCATAACGGCCGGGCATGATTTGTTTGAGGGCTTGGGTTCCCCACCGCGACGATATGCACAGGGAGCGGCTGCGAAGAAGGTGATGCAAGGTCGAATGATTCCGCTGGGTCCATGCCGATTGGCAGGAATGCTGCAGAACGTTTTCGGTGATTCGCATATGGCAGTGAAGCGCGATTATTTTATGGACACGGGAGGTTTCACCGAGGTTTTTGGGATTGGGTTCGAGGATTATGAATTTTTGGTAAGGGCTGTCCTTGGCGGAGCCAGTTTGGAAGCAATCCCGGAAGCTCTGACCTGGTATCGACGTCATCCAGACGCGATGTCGTATAATACGGACTTGCAGGCTAACCAGATGCGGTTTTTGAGGGCTTATGCAGAGCACGAGCATCAAGCGAGCCTGCACGAAAGGGCATTGCTTGACTACACCAGGAAACGTTTCTTCGCGAGATCGGACTCGGAGGACTTGCCTCCATTGCTTCAGGGGAACCTGACGGCAAGATTTGTGGTTAACACTACGATGTCAACCATACTTCCAAGATCACAGTCGTATGTTTCATCGAAACATTCATCAACGATAGATCCGGCTCCATTTGGAAAGTCGTCACCTACGTCTTTGTCGTCATCCACAACAACTGCATCAATTGCCATGCAATCACGTTCTTTACCATCCCTCCCGCCGATCACCAACAGGGCTATATCACCAGCTTCACTATCTAAGCGTTCCACATGTGCTGGACAAAATAACTGTGGAGATTGCAACCAGATTAGGACCTGCGTGTCTGTTTCTCACGTCGAGCCTCCCGCGATTCCGAACACACCTAATTACGTCTTTCGTGTGTTTGGTTCCGGATTCTCCCATGTTCTTTCGCAATACGGGCCAATTGAGTGCATTCTTGGTGGGGTTAGACTTCCTGCTTCAGTTCACTCGGACAAAATCTTGGAATGCAAGCTATCTGGTCCCATCCTAACGCTAGGAGCAGCTGGGGTATCGATTAGAATGAAAGTACCCAATGATGAAGGGGTAGCGATAACCACGGCGTCGATCCTTGTTGGAAGAGTCTTTATCTATGGAGATTCAGCGTCTGTTACAGGAATTCACTCAGGTCAACGTGGCTCAAGGAAAAGTTCGAAGACGAACATCAATGGGTTTAGCTCTTCATCTGAGCAGGCTCCGGCTCTTGAAGTAATTAGCGACAGAGAGACGAATTCGTTCGTAACTGTTACCGGATTAGATCTAACGGATACGGGTCACGTAGTCTGCATTTTCAATGTGGAGGATACGAACACTACCGTCGTTGCCGTTGCTTCAGGGCACTCAAACTGGATTTGCGACATTCCTGATGCATTGCGCTCCCAGTCAGGCAAGCTCTACTTCAGTTTGAACAATGGGTTCGACGCTGCACGGAACGGTGTGATTCCCATTACATCAAAATCGAAGAGAGGGCTACTCAGTGAGGCCGTCGCAATCGGAGCCGTGGTGATAGCAAGCATTTCACTGGGCATCTTCTTATCACGTCGCCAAAATGTTTCCGTGAAAGGAAATGTAAACAAGGACATTGGGTCAGCTTCTCGCCCAAGGCCGAGGAAACATCCTCGCATTCTGGGGACATCTGCTGATGAGTTGGCTGCACTATTGCGGGGGAATGCCACCTCTGACATTAGAGCTCCGCCAGAGCTTGTACCAGATTATGGGCTGGTTTCAAATATCTCACGGCGAGGATCCAGAGTTTTTGAAGATGAGAATGACATGTCTCTGGAAGTTGCATTGGACATCGATCCGTCAAACACAACTTCAAGATCGATGTAAGCAGAATGCAACAGGAAACAAAAGAGAATGCCGTCGGCTAGATCATGGGAGGGAAAAAACACCCATCAGAACGTTGCAGGGTGTTTGAAACTCCAACCCGCCGACAACTACTCATCCACAAAAAAATCCTCTGAATATTTTCCTTCACTTGTCATTCACCTTTTCCTTCATTATTACATTCACCTTCTCTCCTTCTGGATGTTCAAGGGAGCCTAGTTTCCGCCCTTCTCGGGGTATCCATTTCTTGGAATTTCTTACTCATATTTCTCTTTTCCAGTTATCATAGCCTCTCGGGAGTAAATCGAGTGAGAACGTCCTGGAGCATTTATATTTGTAATCACTGTATTTTAGTTCCGATTTTTTGTTTTTCAACCCAGTCGATAATAAACAGTCATCTGAATGTAGCAAGTCGCAATAAGGTGTGTATGAGCTCAGTTAGTTACATCCCTCTGCAGCAGCAACCGAATAGTCGAGAAAGGAAACTTCTTTTTTGAGGGTAAGTACGGGTTTGGTGGCCTGGCTTTCATCAAGTCTGGATCATGCCGAACACGAAAGCGGTTTGATTTTGACATCAGTTCCTTTGAAGGAAGCAACATTAGGATAAACACTCCACGACGTGTGGTTGTACCTGAGGATCTGTAGCAGCCTCGCTGATATCTTCATGATGATCGTCATTTTGAAACGAAACACAGTTTGTCAAAACATAGATAGCGTATTTGGTAAATCACTGCAATATTCACCCGAAAAAGTTGTGGTGAACCTTCGAACGCCTCCAAATACCTAGATCGCTACGACTCTTTGATATTAAGGCTAGTTGCTTGCGGCTACCAAAGATGCCCCATAGATTTTCCCATAGATTTTCAATTTGTCAAAAGCTAAGAAATCTGTTCTCTAAGTCACATACCAAAACCTTGCGCGCTTTTTCCTCCTCTCGAATCTTTGCCCGCATTGCGAGTTGCTCATCATGGTCAACTTCCTTTCATGACGGCGATAAACAATTGAGGTTTGAAATAGTCGGTCTCCATATGCTGTCAATCAGATATTAGCGCCAGGAACACGGTTTAAGATTGAATTAATGTGCTGGCTACCCTTTTCTGTAACTTCTGATCTTCCAGTTCGCTGACTTCGCGGGCATACTTTCGCTCTTGCACCTGTATTTTCAATTGCTCCGCATACTCAGCGTTCTTCGTATCGTGATAACTTGCTCTCTTTGGGTTTGTTGTTCAGCAAAGCGGCCCTCGCAGGGCCATGCGTATGATCTACTTTTCTACGGAGTTCATTAATACACAAACACGAGTCCAAACATTTTCACCAACATACTATCTTCTTCAAGTCTTCCTCGTGTCGCTTATGTTCAGCAATGTTCAATTTCTGTTTCTTTTCGAAATCAGCTATGTCGTTTCAAGTAGAGTTTATCAAAATTGAAGCCAGCAACTTTTTCCAGCAGCATGGTTTCCCAAGATAAACCGGCAGATGAATCGATTCGGATGGAATCTCCTTTTCTTTTCTTGGTGCATGTTCGACATATTCTAACTTTGAACCATCGAGATTCTGGCCGTGTACAAGAACACAATCCCGGCTCTGGCTGCCATTTTGATATCGTCGGTTCTGGGACAGATATGAGGTATTTCCTTCGATGATCTACGGATTCTGAAGGTGTTTATGAATGTATAGTGGAGGCTGAGTTCAGCTGGTATCGAAGTCCGGGAAGTTTCGAGAACCGTGAATCAAAAGCTGTCGGATCAACGGGCGTTAACATCTTCTGTTAAGTAGGTACTCATCAGGTATAAAATAACGAGAAGATTTCTGTACAAACGGAACAAACATTCACAAAGAAACTCATCTCCGCGACGACGCTACAATTGTTGGTGGAATCATTCGCTCTTTTCCGCGAAGGCGAGCCCAATCCCAATTGTCGTCAACCAACGGAAAGCCCCGCGACGGTTACGTGTGCACATATGATCTAAATTGTTTTTAAATGTTCTCAGTGTCGGAACACAGAATACACAGCAGCCGTATTCACATTGACGATATGCTGCTCTCTGTTCGGACGGGGGAACGGGTAGCAGTGCTTGTTTGCCCAATGCCTGGCACGTCCTGTGACTATAAGAAGTTACTCTTAGCCAACTTATTGGGCACAGATCAGCCCTGTGCAAGCCGAAAGGTCTGCGCAACCTCTTCTTTCCTCATCTTTCGCCGTTTTGGATGTGCACATGATCGAAATGGAATTTGGAGGAAGTACATGTTTGTTCTCTTTTTGTTTTGTCATCGAGCACGACGTTTTGCCCCAGATTCCCGCTCTTTGTAATAGTCGAGGAACTCTTTCTTGTCTTGTAACCCAAGCGCAATCCTGCGAACTCGAAGTACCTGACCTAAAACTCCGGCTAAGTGGTTACTGACAGCGTCCTGACCGGCTGGAAGGGTGTTTGCTACCAATGATGCTCTGAGCTCTTCAGGGGGCAGATACCGCACTTCCATAAAGTTGGCAACCTTGAATGGATATTAGCAAAGTTGATTATAACAAGTTCCGACGTCTGACCTGAGCACAGAGCCAGAAAACATGGACAAGCGGGCTTCCAACCGTGTAACTTGGGCAGAAAGATTCATACTCGTATTTAATACCGAAGGTATGAATCCGTTGTTTATCCAAGTCCACGCCTTTGAACACTGGCAGGAACTTGAGCAACCCACGCCCATTTGATGTAGTTCCCTGATAGCAAGGCAGATTAGAGACTTACTTCATCTTGTGACGTTCATATTGCTTCATACCTCAGGAAAAACCACAATTGGTCCGATTCCTTTTAGTTTTGCGTTCGTTGCGAGCTGTGACAAGGTTGTCGTGTCGGAGCTTCCATTATTAAGGGTAGCAGAAGTGGGGTACGATCCAGCACTGTACACAGCTCCCCAGAATCCAACTGGCTTCACAGACCCATCACCAAACACTTGAACAAATATCGGTGCATGCCTTAAGAATACAATAAGAAATCGAAATCACAGAATAAAGCTTGTCGCACCTTAAGGCGAGGTACATTATGTCCACATATGAAAGCGAATTGCACACAAGAAGGTCCCCATCCTGCACAGCGTTGTTATATGCGCGTTTTTGCTTTCGAGTCCTGATACCTCGCGATCAGCCGTTTTCAAATCATTCGGAGGAGTCTTTCTCTTACCCCTTTTGCAACGTCACGGTGGAGGATTTGATCCAGTAAAATCCCCAGAGAAACAGAATTGGGCGAAGGAAGACTGGGTATATCAGAAGCCGGTATTGCCGATCTAGTCCTGAAAACCAGAGCTGAAAATATATTCGATGAACAAACAATCACAACGAAGGAAATCTGGAAACCCACCACCACCGCGATGGAGTCGAGCAAGCCAAGTGCCAGAAACAGAGCTCCCGAAATGAAAAGCTTGAGTAACGCAATCGGAGGTCCCAGAACGTAGTTCTTGATAGCATTCAAGGCGGCTTTAGCGGCCGACTCGTTTGTCAATGCCGGCTGTTATTTAGACTGTGAACTTTTGAGCAGTACATTGCTTGCATTGCTCACCTTTGGGGGAAGAAACGGTTGGATCTGAGTACCTGAGACAGATATCATTTAAAACTGGCGAAAAGAGAATCCGTCCTAGCACAAATACCGGGATCTCGCCATCGAGAATACTTTTCCATCGTTTGGTGCTCAAGTGGCTTGGAAAAACACTTTGCTCTTAGAAAATAACTTTTTTAACATGTCAAAAACTCAACAGACATCACAACGGAAATCACCACAAGCATTGCCAATGAACTCTTCCGGCTTTTAGTGAACGAAATTGATCCGCTGTTAGGTGGGAATGGGTCAGGATAAGCCTGCATGGACACCGGCTTGCAGATCTTAAATCGACCGACACTCTTGGAAGTGGAAATCCATCCGGGGTGCAAGGAAGAGGAAGAAAATTGTTTGCCTGGCTGTACTGTGGATCCTTCCCATCCGCGACCGCTCGGATCTGGTGATACCCATCCGAAATCGAACCAATTACCCATTCAAAGTATGTGGCGGTGGGCTGCCAAGTTCTGCACTGTGGGCTTGTTTCGAGAGGACGCCGTCTGGGCTGCTTGCGGCTCCTGTAAGTCCAGATCGATCGACTGTTCGGCGAAGCGGTTCCTTTGAACAATGCTCGAGAAGTTACAGGTGATGTTGAAAGTTCCACCCACAAGATCCCACAACCGCCACAGGTTTGCTGCTAGCAGATGAAGACGACGCCGAAAAACCTGCTGAGTTGGCGCGATCACGTCTTTTTGGAGATGCCTTTCTGACGACGGCCTCGGTAATTGTTGCAGAAAAGGAAGCACTGGAGGTACCAGCACCAGAGTTGACCATATTGTCATTTTGAGCCAGCCGGAGATACCTTCGCTGTTTTCTTTGCTTTCTTCCCCATTTCCACACCAACGCAGATCTGCAACAGCTGCAGATTACTTTGAATCTTCCTTCAAGGATGTTATTCAAATAAACAAATGTACAACTAATTATAGCAATCCCCCCCCAAATTATCGATTTATCGGATTGTCCGTTTCTCACCAGTTTTTCAGCCAGCGTGTTCTCCCACCTCCAAAACCTGGCACTGACACCTTCAATTGGACCTTGGCCGATCTTGCGCTGGTCGGACTGCTGAGTTTACTACGATAGAAATCACCGACTCGCTGACGCTACAATCCATTGCGCCCGCTCTGATGCAGCTATAAGAAGCGGGAGGGTTGTAACAGCCTCGTCTCCCAAGTCTACTTATTTTCCATCGTCTTCCATTCATCGAGCTAAATTCAATGACCAACGATTTTGAGGGGTACGGCGGTGGAATGTACCCCAATCCCTCAACGTTCGGCTCCGCACCACTGTCACACGTCCGTGCCAGCCTAGTTGCGAATGGAGAAATTCAGCAAAGAAGTGATGCAGATGCCTCAAGTCGCCTGACGATAAAACCGTTGATCAATGGCAGTGAAGTGGGGTCTCCTGCGTCGAACGGAGCTCACCACGGTTTCGCGCAGGACCCATTGCTGGGGTTGTGTTGGGGGGATCTCACTCGGGATGAGATTGCGGAAGTCGTCAACCCAACACAAGTTTATAAAATGCCAGAGGTATGTATCGTGATACCAAGTAACAGAAAATATATAAACTATCGGATTAATGTCTATCTAGCTCCCTTGGAAATCGGACGACGAACATCCCCCCAACGGTTTTCGAAAGCTGCAATTCGGCTCGATTACCGCAACAGTGAATGGAAACCAGGGTGCAGCGGTCACATACAGAGGGAATATAAAGCCTCCACCTGCTTCCTTGACGACCTCAGTTTCCGACTCTGCTGTCACATTCATCCCAGCCGCACCTAACTCCTACCCTGTTGACCCGAGAATCATGGGGACCCCGCTTACAACACCACCACCACCCCTGGGAGGAGTCCCGAACATATATTTCGCCCCACACACCATCCCAATTATGCAGGCACGGTGGTTCCCACAGATGCTCTCTCCACAAACCCAAGCCGTAACAATCATCCCACAGTACATTCCACAAAGCATGCCACATTCCCAACCACACCATCTCCCACCCCAACCACAGAACGATTCACCGCAGAAACCACGTCATAGAGCAGCATCTTCGGGAAACGTTGCCAAAGGTGGCCCGACGAAGGATTCAAAAGTTGAAATGGGGAATGGAGAGGTAGAGGACACCAAACTTGAGAATGGGGGCGCTGGTTCTGTTTCTACACAAGCAGCTGAAGAGCAGGCAAAAGATCCACATCCAAAGTCACCAATCTCTGCAGCTTCTCCAGTCACCAATTCCACCTCACCCCAAACGCCTCCCCCGATCCAAACGGACAGCACCTATGCCGGTTCGAAGCCGGTTTCACCAGTCTCGTACACTTCCGCTGCACATAGTCCCAAAGAAGTACACCCATCGTCAGTTCCGCAAGTGAACGGTCACGATACTGCACCTGCGTCGCCAACGTCGGTAACGAGCCAGGGAACGAGTATTTCAACAGCGACAACAGCAGCTGCTGCAACGGCCACTGCAGCCCCGATCGTGAAGCAGGCTCCACGATCGTTCGCTGAAGCTGCTCGTGCTAGGGCGGCTCTGGCAAGTGCATCGGGGGCTGCAGCGCCAACAAAGGCAGCGCTTGCACCGCTGAGGCCTGTTGGCATTTCAGGTATGCACAAACGGTGTTTCATGAAAATGTTGTTATTAACGATTTTTAAGATTCCATTAAGAGCTACGTGCCGAACTTGAAAAGTCGTTTGATTAAGCCAAGAGGGCTTATCAACAACGGAAACATGTGCTTCATGAATGCTATTCTCCAGCCCCTCGTTCATTGTGCACCGTTTTACAACTTTTTCATGCAATTCCGACATGCGTACACGATGAGTCTAAAAACAAAGACACCGTTGTTGGAAGCGACGTAAGAGCTTACACATGCGTTCTTACGCAATCGCAATAGAACTGATTGAAACAGGATCATGTTTTTGAATGAGTTCCGGGAAGCTTCCCGAGATAGTCCCAAGGAGCAGAAATCTCCCTCGGAGGAAGCAAACAGTGAAAGCTTTGCTCCTGAGTATGTTTACGACGCACTTCGGGCTTTGAAGAAGCTTGATAACCAGAAGGTAAAGGTCTGGGCTCTCTAGAGTTGCTTAATTGATAACATTGGGAAAAGGGACGACAAGAAGACGCTGAAGAGTTTCTAGGTTTCTTGCTGGATGGGTTGCACGAGGAGCTTTTATCTGGTACGTTGATGTGTCAACGAAAGATGTGATTCAGTTCTGATCGCAATAATTTAGTCATGAATAGCGGGGTTCAAGATGCCAAGTCCAGTGTAAATCCATCGTCGGACGATGAGTGGACACAGGTTGGAAGAAAGAACAAGCCAACAGTTTTTCGCTCGGTGAGTTTGTTGCTTGGATTCGTTATTTGGGGAGTCATTTATTTTTCCTTTTTATTTGCAGACTGAAGTTGCAGAGTCACCAATCTACCATATATTTGGAGGGCGTATGCGTTCGGTTCTGAAGTCATCGGGTAACAAGCAATCTGCAACCCTCGAGCCATTCCAGTCATTGCAAATTGACATAGCTGTGCGTATATTGTGATCCAGTTGTGTTACGTTTTTTAATCTTTCGCGCATAGTCCGACCAAGTTGAGACGATTGAAGATGGTCTCAGAAGGTTGACAGCCGTGGAAATTCTTGAGGGATTTACATCAAACAAAGGCGGGAAGGTTGAACATGTTGTTTATGTCACAAGTCTTTCCTCTAAAACTTCTTGTATAAGGTTGACGCTACCAAACAAAACCTTATCGAATCTCTTCCTCCAATTCTTATCCTTCATCTCAAGCGCTTCCACTACGATTCAACCACCGGGACAACCCAAAAGTTGCAGAAGCACATTGCTTACTCCGCGACACTCAAAATTGATCCAGAGATAATTTCGCCTACTGCTCGCAAAGACGTGGGCAGCAACACGGAGTACCGGCTTTTCGCAGTTGTTAACCACCACGGGAAACAAACGACTGGAGGTCACTATACTTGCGATGTTGCGCGTGGGTCGACTGGGGAATGGCTACGGATGGATGACACGGTGATTAAGCCTGTACCAGTGAACGACGTCCTTGTTGGGAAATCGGATCGACAGGCGTACATGCTGTTCTTTTGTAAGAGCTGAGGGACATTCTTGATTCGAAGGTGACAGACAGCTGGACGAGAACAGTGAGATGTGAAGGTTGGATGCAATCCGAACTGGTTAATACGTGCGAGTGGTTCTTCTTTCTCCAAGGTTTCCGATTGTGGGCCGTTTGGATTGCGGTGTCTTGAACGCTTTTGGCTATTTTATTGACTTATCTTGATGTGTCAACCACAAACTTTTTTTCTTGTAAGCATTTGTTTATCGCACTAACATGTTGATTACTTCGGGAATCGTCCTAAACTGAAGAAACGACAACTTCCTTCGAATAAAACCAAAGTTCTCGAATGCATTTCGGAATTGAAGTTTCGTAAACACCAATGAAGCGTTTGTCCCGCCAAATCCAAAGCTGTTTGTCATGGCAACTTGAACACCTCCATCAACCTTCTCGCTCGCTATCAATGTAACGAAATCCAAATCCAATTCTGGCCCGAGGTTGTGTAAATTGAGTGATGGTGGAAGAATGTTCTATCAACAGTTAGGTGATGCCCCCGGAATATCTGCACAATGCAGCTCACATGAAAAACAGACAAGATTGTGAAAATTGCTTCGACTGCCCCGGCTCCACTTGGTAAATGTCCTGTAGCTACTTTTGTAAACGAGACAGCCAAATTCGCTGCCGCACCGCCTTTGAATAAAGCCTTTACAGCTCTGGTTTCAGCAAGATCACCTGCATGAAATGGGTCACAGTCCAATGCACATACAACGAGCTCATCTAACTCTGTGGATGTAGCGTGAGCGTTAAGATACCACATCATGGATTGAGCGCCAGGCGTTCGAAAGAGCTCGAGCCATCGATAATGCAGCACCGGATCCATCCTCTGGAGGTGCTGTCATATGGTGTGCGTTCACCCGAGGCTCCGTATCCAGCCAGCTCGGCATATATTCTAGCACATCGAGGCTTGGCGCGTTCGTACTCCTAACCAAAATATTAAGTATTGACACACGCTTCCAGACAACTTTCCATACTTCAAGAACAACGATACCTGATTCCTCTCCGATCACAAAACCACTTCGAGCATGATCGAATGGTCTGGAACCTCTAGAGGGATCCTCGTTGTAGGAGGTGCTCGGTGCTTGCGCTTCATCATTTAATGGTTTGAATCAGCAGGTTTCGCAAGAATAGTTCCGAGCAAATCCAGTCATTGATAGTGGAGATACTAAAGATTCTGTACCTCCCGCATCCATCACGTCTGCGTATCCGAACATGATCCAGCGAGTGGCACAACCAGTTGCGTGAGCTCCATCAGTACATGCAGTTGAGGGAGCAACATTTGGACACATTAAAATTTGAATCACTGTTCTTTATGGGCGACAAACGAAATGGACCATGTTAAAAGGATGTCATTTGCCCCACTATTCGATCTTTCTGGGACTGTGAGAGGGCGGTCCACTTCGCATCTTCATGGGCCGGTGCTATGGCATAATGGATGAATGGCGACAGTCTTTTGTCTTCCTGAATTACGATTAGTCAATCCCAGTACATACGCGCGTCAAACCTACCCCCCTTTTTAAAGTATTGCGCAATGTTAAATTCATCAGATTCGAAACACAACCGATTTCCTCGCGTCCGCACATGCTGGTGCGGCGCAGTGCAATTACCTCCAAATGGCAACAACCAACCTGAGGATCTACTTTGCGAGGGCGAGCGGATGTGGAGGAGAGAAGGTGGACAGGATCCTCGCCATGCTGTACGATAGCTCAGTAGAGTGTTTTATCTACGCACTTTCCATTTCGGTGTTTGAACACCACCAATGTCTGTCGATCGACAAACTCGATTCGTCTGGCGTTCGTTCCGTTTCTACCTCTAAAGGGTCCCTGGCTGGGGAGTTTGTGAGAGAAGTGATCAAGCTCTTGCGACCAAGATCCGTTCGACTGTTTGCTCGACCCCAGCCCCAATATCTATTCCCCGAATCGGCAAAGAACGCTGACAAGCGAATCATGACCGATCGGCAGCTAATTCGATTCTGGAAGTGGACGCTTGAAGCTCTCGAACCGAAGAAGCTCTTCTTACTCGTCCCGGGAGAAGAAAGCGGATGGGACAAACGGGAAGATTCATCAGTGTTAAATCCATGGGCAACTCGTCTTGGACCGTTCAACGATAATGAAAGAGCGGAAGATGTTTTCCCGCCGTTCACAGATGACCCACTCACGCGAGCCTTGTCGACTTTGAAAGGTTCAGATTCGACAGAGGAACAAGAGTCTATGGGGGGCAAGACGTCACCAACTGTCGGGGAAGTCGTTGCACTTCTTCCCTGTATGAATGAATGTGCAAATGGAATATGTGCTTTTATCTCTGTTTACCTCGATCATTGCGATGATGCTACGTCCGATCTCCCTCCCTCGATCCCAGATCAGAAGTTCGACACACTCTTAGACACTCTGCTGGGCGTTGAGTTCTCTTCTGGGGAGCAATCGTTGGAAAGCTCGAAGAAGATACTCTCGCATTGGAAGGAGTCAATCGGAATGGAAATAGGTATTCCTATGATCCATGAAACAAGGATGACTGGTTCCGAGGATGGTGGGCAAAAGAAAGATTGTACGGCACCACGATGCGCTGTCAATGACTTACACACGGTGGTAAAGAAGAGAAAGCCCGACGTGCATCCAGAACCCGTGAACAATTTGCAAGGCTTGGTCAAAAGGCGACGTTGATTTCTTAAAGCTTGCATCATACACTCCAGCATGAGTAAACCAAAATCAGACTTGCCTACCACTATCATAAATGTAGCAAGTAAGACTGCAGCCACAGAACTGTTTGATATTCACGAAGTTCAAAAAAAACGTGCGGAATATTTCTGGATGAAGCTTGTGTTTCAACGACAGAGCATGGAAGCTCGCCTGTCCGCTGCAAGATGTTGGCCACAACCTCCTTTCTTGGGAAAGTGTGATCTTGCCGAACTTCCCTTATTAAAAAACAAAATAGGTCTAGTCATCCGTTGCAAATGAAAATGACGTCTTGTGTAAACAAAAGAGCGAGTAAACGTAATTTTACACCTTCAAATTGAACAAGTGGTGCTCCATTTAAGCCAATGTGCCGGCCGAGCCCAACTCGTTGAATGCAACAGTGCAACGCTTGCCCATGCTCTTCTCGGCTTCGCGCACCCACACTCGAGGGTCGTAGAACTTCTTGTTGGGTTTGGTAGGTCCATCGGGATTACCAATCTGGCCCTGGAGGTAGCCCTTCTTTGACTCGTAGAAGTCCTTAAGACCTTCCCAGTAAGCCCATTGTGTGTCAGTGTCAATGTTCATCTGCAAGTGCAAATTTTAATAAAGTGATCGACCTTCATGCTAAATTGTTACCTTAACAACGCCGTTCTTGACAGCAGTCTTGATTTCCTCAGAGGTGGATCCCGAGCCACCGTGGAAGACAAACCAAACGGGCTGTTCGGTCGCGGCCTTGCCAAGCTTCTGGGCGACGTGCTCCTGGTGCTTTCCGAGGAGCTCGGGGTGGAGCTTGACGTTTCCGGGGGCGTACACGCCGTGGACGTTACCGAAGGCAGCGGCAATGGTGAAAAGGTCGGTGATCTTCGAGAAGGCTGAGTAGATGTCCCAGATGTCGTCGGGCTGGGTGTAGAGAGCCGAGTTCTCGACGTTCTCGTTGTTGACACCGTCCTCCTCACCACCGGTCACACCGATCTCCATCTCGAGGAGGCAGTTGATGGGCGCAAGTCGCTCAAGGTACTTCAGGCAGGTTTGGATGTTGTGGTCTTTGGGCTCTTCGGACAGGTCGAGCATGTGTGAGGAGAAGAGTGGCTCGCCGTGCTGTTTGAAGTAAGCCTCATCAGCCTCGAGCATGCCGTCGAACCAAGGGAGCAGCTTCTTGGCGCAGTGGTCGGAGTGGACTAACGAATACAGGGTTATTGCATCCCCAAAGTTTCACACTTAAAATGCTTACCAATGACAGGGATGCCGTACAGAGGAGCGATCTGGCGAACAAAGTGAGCACCGGCGACAGCGCCAGCGATGGACGCCTGCTGCTTGTCGTTTGCAAGCCCCTTTCCTGCCAAGAACTGGGCACCACCCTGGGAGAACTGGATGATGACGGAAGATTTAGCATCACGAGCAGCTTCGAGAACAGCGTTGATTGTGGATGTCGAAGTGCAGTTGAACGCGGGGATCGCAAAGTGGTTCTGAATGGAACGAATGATGACGCATAGGTGAGTAACAACCAAAAGCACACAGGGAGTCTCATGGTATCTCACTGCAACGTCGGAATACGTATGCAATGCAATGCATGAGCATTCTTCTGGCCTTTCGGCAACTTGACTGGGATGATTCACACATCGGCCCGATCCCCCGGAAATGACATGACGCAGTCCACAACGTACCTCATGAGCGTATTTCAGCAGCTTGCGAAGGTTGTCACCAGTGACGACGCCAGCAGGAATGTCGGACGGGAAGGGCATCTTTAGGTAAATAGTGTTAGCACACAGAAAGTAGTTTTCAAGGAAGTGAAGATGACAGATCAAAATGGGGCGTTGGAGACGCGTTGGGATGAAAAGTTGACGACGAAAAAGATATAAATCAGGAGAAATGACACATCAGCGCATGCGCAAACATACACACTGTCAGATCAATCGGGAAACTAATAAGAAAAGCACTGCAATGCAAACTAGTAACCTGGTGCAGCGTTGAGAGAAAACGACATGCTGTCCGCGTATCAAGCAAGGCTCATGTCATTGATCTCAAACGGTTTAACATATCATTGAGGTTCAGAGCTTTTGTGCACAACAAACAAACATTCACCTCAGCTTACCTTCTTGGCGCCTGACCCCGCTTGACCAGCACCAGAATCAGTCGCGTGGCTGTGGGACGCGTTCTCTGTGGATGTGGGAGGTGCCGGGACTGGGGATGGAGCTGGTGCTGCAACCGCTTTGTTGTCGACTTGAGGGTTAGCCGCCTCAGACGTGGAATTCTTCTTCGCCGGTTTTGAAACCTTTGCGCCCATTTCTAGTTCAGCGGTGAATGAAATCGAAGTTGATTCTGTTCGGCAAGGTCCTCAAACTACACAAGCCACAAAACTCTGCTTCAACTGGATGGGGATCATTTTCGACAATGAGCCGCAGGGAGTGCGTTTCAAACAGACACTCTCTCCTTCTCTCATTTGCCTGGAGCATTCTTTAACAATAATTTTTTTGAAACATCTACTTTCGGCACCCCATCTCCAAATCTTCAAGACTCAAACTCCCAATATAACCAAATTTGGCAATTGGCTTCCAGATGTTCAAGCGCAACCCGAGGACTTACGCGGCGAGAGGGCCGAATGGCGGACCGGACGTTCAACTTCACGGCGTCAAGTTTCCATTCAGACTCAACTTCTACACAGCACTGCCTTCAGATGATCAGTTCACCCTCGATGATTTGGAACAGATTGGACTGGACCGACTCAGAGTACTAAAAGCGGTCGAAGATGCAAACCTGCGCGGCAAAGATGACCAGCAACTCGCGCAACTTGTTCAGCCTGTGCTGAAATCATGCCTTCCAATGGACCGTCCAGACCAAGCTGCAAAGCGATCACAACAGCTTGCATATCAGCAGCAACGGCGGCGAGACTTTCTGAGCCATTTCATTCTTCGACTCGCATTCTGCAAAACGGAAGATCAGAGAAATTGGCTTTTGAGACAGGAAACATCCCTCTTCAAACTCCGATGGTTGCAGGAAGACAGAGAAGATCGGGAACGTTTCCTTGCACAATCTGGGATAGATCAAACCAAGTTTGGGACAATTCTCGCAAAAAATGAACTTGAAACTTATCGCTCGGAGCTCAACACACTGCTCCTCTCGCTCCCAGTAGACAAGCAGCTTCCAAAGGGACAAGAACCCGTCATGCAAACTACTTTCTACCGAGTGCCTTTTGAACGCGTGCCGGAGTTAGTTTCCCAACGTCAATCACTTGTCAAAAAAGGAGAAGCTATATTTGCGGAGAATTGGCGTGTTCACGTTATTCTCGGCGTCTTCCGTGACAAACTCCGCGAAGCCCTGGAAGTCTTTGCACGGATGCTGCCCACGCTCGGGGAAGAGGACCGGTTGATCCCAATTCTCGATTCTATCGGATCACAGTATCTCGGACGCGCAGATAGCTTTGTGTCGCGATTCGCTGGTGACGGCACACTTATCCAGTTTACCTCGCACGACGTCGAATCACTTTCGCCTCACTTCCCGCCATGCATGCGGAATCTCCACAGTCAGCTCACGCATGGTGGTCACCTCAAACATCAGGGACGAATGCAGTACGGGCTCTTCTTGAAGGCGGTTGGTTTGCCCTTGGACGAGTCCCTCAAGTTTTGGCGTAAATCTTTCCGGACGTTGACCGATGACGAATTCAACCGACGCTATGCTTACAACATCAGGCACAATTACGGCATGGAGGGCAAACGGACGAACTACAGCCCGTACTCCTGCATAAAGATCATCATGGGCAACCATCCTGGACCCGGTGACCACCATGGCTGCCCTTTCCGGCATTTTGATCCCCATTCGCTTGAGAAGCTTCTTGCTGCAGGATACGGCGTTGAAGGCGATTCGGCCAACGAAGTGCTTGCGCTGTCTCGCAATGGACACTACCAGTTAGCCTGCACCAGGCTTTACGAAGTCAGCCGACCCATCGTTACAAAGCGGCTTGCGAAAGCATCGCACTTTGGGTCTGCGGAGGGCAATGTGAAGGAGGAAGAGAATGCGGAAAGCATCACGCATCCCAACCAATTCTTTGAGATGAGCTTTGTTGGAGTTCATGGTATGCCAGAGGGACAGTCAGAGGAATCTGGAATGGCTCATCGGCCAAAAAGAATGTATGGCGGTTATGGAGGAGGCAGAGGTGGCTCCAGTGCGCGCAGTGGACAGTCAACTGCTGCCCAAGGATCAACAGACTTAGACCAGAATGGAAGAGAAGACTATGGGAATGGGGGCTTCGATGATTCGGAGTTGATGGATGTAGACTGGTGAGGATTTATCAATTGACTGTATTTTTGAAACCATTGAGAAAGGATCATTGGGAACAACAGCAGGGATTCGAATCCAAATAAGTCCAAAAGCATTCACATTCCGTTTTGGACCTTGAATGCATCCCACGCCTTGTTAAGAACAGCAAAGACGGAATTAGCTATCAGTTTCTGCTCAACCGTGATGTTCGAGAGCTGAAATTACACGGATTGTCAGCGGTGTTTGTATCACAGAACAGTATTGCCCTCCGCTTACTTTATCTGGGTGCAGTTTGGCAACCGCTCTCATGTACTTGACCTTCACTTGTTGGGGCTGAAGAATCTCTGATAGGTTGATGGTCTTCCACTCCAGTTCAGGCCAGACAACGGTATGCAACGAAGAAAGAAGCGCTCTGAGGTTTTCCTCCTTCCCGCTTTTCCATCGTAAAATCTGTAAGTACAAGACATCAAGATTCCTCTACACGAGGTCCCGGAGCTACAACAACTAACCTTGTCATCAACCTGATCTTTCAGCGCCAACTTCATCGCATCCTCTTGCTCCGCTTGCAGATTTTGCTCCCGCAGCCGTTGAACAGCGGTGTCCACCGCCTTCTTAACATACGCCTCTTCCGCCCCTTTTGCGCGAGAAACAGGTGCTGATAGAGCCGGTGCGGACGAAACCGTAATTCCTTGGAACTGCATAAAAAGGTCGTTGCTGTTGTTCGTCGCAACAGGCGGCACGACCACACTCGGAACTGGAACGGCATTGAGATCCACCCGTGTCGCTTTGGTGCATCTCTGAACACCTGTCTGCGCGACTTTGCTCGAGGGGTCCAAGATCATTGCACTTCGGAAATCTTTCAATGCTACATCCCACTTCTCTTGGCCATCATACGCGTTGGCGCGCCGAAGGAGCGCTTTGATTTTGTCTTTCCTGCACTCTTGGTAGTCCCCGCAGAGATCTATTGCAGTGGTCGTATCCGAAACAGCGTCGCCATACGCTCCAGTTTTGAGACGGCATGCTGCGCGGTTACTGTGCAATGTAATCTGCAAAATGTGTGCGGATGGGAGCGCTTGGACGGCATTGCCATAGAGGAGGTCGGCGTCTCCATATTGCCCTTGTTTAAAGAGGGCGTTGCCTTGAGCATGATAGTTCGAGGCACGCTCCAGCTGCTCTGGAATTACTGGTACTTCAGGTCGTTTTGGTGGCGGTGGAGGAGTTGCGGGTGCAACTCGTGATGGAGGAGTCGATCCGAATTGGTTTGATCTCCCGCGCTCTCCCGTAGAGTTATCATCGTCTGAAGAGTCGTCATCATAACGACTCAGGTCACCCTTAATAATAATGTCACGATATTTCGATTCGCCCTCGGTGTCACTGAAGCCTTTGTATTCCTCGTAGCCCTTCGATTCATAGCTCTCATAGTCGTCATCCCGGAAGCCCCGATGCCCTTCACGCCATTCCCGTTCACGTTCTTCAACTCGGGGTTTGCGTACCTTGTCCTTTGCACCGGCAACGGCGCGGGACGCGACGGACGCAACACCGGAAACAACTGCACCTGCTGTTCGCACAAAAGAAGGTTGAGCGGTAGAATCGTCCTTCGCCGCTTCTTGTGCTTTCTCCACCACTTCGGAGATTTTCTTCTTTGAATAGTTGAACATGCTTTTGGCATTGTTGAACACACTGGTGCCGATTGCACTTGCAGTGCCCAAAATATCGGATTGGTTGGCTTCGCCAGACCTTTCGTAGCGTCGTTCGACAGAGCCTTCATCTTGCCGTCCGCGAGGAGATGGCTGCCCCGGTGGAAATGGTGGCCCGTCGTCATCTTCATTGTCTCTAAAGCGCGTGCGCCTAGGCTCCTTTGCGTATTCGTCATTCCGGTCGCGAGGAGGGACTGGAGGTCTTCGATTATTCGCTTTCAATGCCTCCGAATTCTGCACAAGCAAATCGATGGCTTCGTCGACATTGTTTCCGGTTGCTTCGAGCGCAGACTTTGCAGATGCAATATCGAACCCCATGTCCATAATCTTTGCAACCTTTTCGTCGAGATCATCGCTCGCGCGACTGTAGCCATATGCATCATCGTCATCCGATGAATCGTCATCGAGAACCCGAGACTTTTTGTTATTTGGAGATGAAGTCGCTGGAGCAGTCAGCCGATCTACCGGGATAGTTTGCACCTTTACTGGTTCTGGTGTGTATGGCTTTGGTTGCGGTGCGGTCGCAAAAAACGCCATAGGATCATCTTCAAATAGTCCAGATACGGCGACTGGTGATGTTTTGGTTTGAACTGGCAGTGATGGAGACTTCTTTTCGAGGAAATCGAAATCGAACGGGTCATTCGCAGCGGAAGGTGCCGATGCGGCAGGCATTCGTGTTTGGTTCAGGGAAGAAATAGAATTCAGAGCAGCCAGCGAAGATGCATTGGCGCTGTTGACGTTAAATCCTCCATACGGCGAACTGGTTTGCTGGCTCAAAGGGCTGGCCGCTCTCACAGGGTTCGACCCGGACGTGGCAAGTGTGTCGAACAGCAGGCTGGAAAACGGATCTTTTGCTGAATTTAAGGGCGGCGTAGAGGACTTTGTTTGAAACGTTGGAGTTAGTGCTGGAGAAGCGCTACGTGATCCATTGCCCAACTGAGTTCCACCTATCGACTGAAACCCAGACGGCGAGCTAAAATATATTGGCGAGGGCGACACATAGTTGGAACCCATTGTGGGTCTATTAACCGTGCCAAAGGGATTTGCGACTGGAGCTGGATTTGCCTGAAGGGGCTGATCGAGCCCAACCAGAGCCCCGAACGGATTCGCCAATGGCCCCTTCGGAGTGCTCCCTTGGTACCCTTGCACAGAGCTCAAGGAGGAAAGGTTGGAGTAATTTGCAGAAGGAGGAGCATTGCTGCTTCCCATCGCAAAACTCCTCTGCTGCTGTTGCTTTGCTAATCTTTGCTGGTCTAGTGACAGCTTGTTTTGGCCAAAGTTTGAGGATCCAGCAGAAGAGCCAAAGTTGACGAGGCCACTGAATGCATCGCTCGTTTGGGACCCAGACCTAGAGCGGGGAGCACTCATGATGAGAGCTGGCAGCCACACGATCAAATAGACAAAATGTATCTATTTTTTAAAAACAGGAAGAAAAGAACTGTGCTTAAGCGTAGATTTGTACTTCTGATCAGGTTATACTGCGATTCCATTGAAATAATAGTTGACAAACAACTTGGAGGCACTCCCACAATACAATATGGCAAGCAATGCAGACCAGAGCGATTCCACAAGTAACCTGCCACCTCCGAGTCAATCAGAAACAAGTTCTGCGGCGGCGGCATGATCCCAAGAAGCTCACGAGCCCGGCATCTAAATCAGACAAATCGTCGTCTTCAACCGACCCATCTGCCAAGCCAAAACTTCAAAGCCCGGAAATCATAATGGAAGAAGACTACAGAAGGGGGAGCGGGTTAGGAGACGACGATGGAGAGTTTGGAGTGGAAGATCCAGGGGAGAAAGAATAATATACAGCGGTGGGCTCTTCGCAATATTCAAAGTTCCCCAGCGTACAAAAGCACTTGACGGACTGAGACAAACTGGAGACGTCCAGGAAGCAAATTGAGATGAAATGTTGTTTTTGCGTGTGCTGATGAGTAGCTCAAGGATCAATGTCATGGACAAGCTGAGTTCGCTGTACACATGTTCAACCACAAGTGGAGACTAATAATGCTCTGGCGAAGAGGTGCAAACAACTTACTGAGGAAATATCAACCCAGCTATTGAAAAAGATAAAACAGCCAACATGGCATTCTCTTCCAACTCCAACATCGGTGACCCAATGCGAAAACTCCACAAGGTCCCCAAAAGTAAAAAAAATATTGTTCTAACCCCTACTTAAGGCTGAGAATGAACGCAAGCTCGCACAGCAAGGAGACAAAAGAGTGCATGATGAATCGAAGAATCCCAAAGGCAGCGACATGGCCTTGTGAACGATATCGTGGAAATTCGTCACTAAAGGAGAAATGCTCGAGCCTCAGCTCATTGCATCGACATAGGAGTTGAAGGTGCGTTGATGATTCTTACCAAGGATTTATTAACAAATTATGCTCGCTCAGCTTGAAGTCATTCAACACAAGCATCAAGTGGAAAATCTACGAAACGATCTTGAAGATAAGGAAACTTCACTGGACAAGATCAAAAACGACAAGGAGCGGCTGGAGATAGAGAAAGAATAACATGCAATTGCGCTTGAAAAATCAACGGAGATCCCTCTCAAAATAATGTAAGTCGACTAATTTCTTCACGCCTTAATCTTAACGGTAGAAAACAAACGGAAGTCCCTCAGAGATGACATAAGTGCGCTGCTACTTCAGAGAATCAAACAAAGCACTATGGGACAACAATTGGACAAGAAGCTTGAGCGTCTTGCAAAGAGGAGAAAAGGTGTGAAGTTCTGAAGTTCTCATGAATTTGCTCACGACTCCTTTACGCAAACAGGAACTCGAAGAGCACAAATTGGATCAAGCTGCTGATTAGGAGCAAAAGGAGGCAGAAATTCATGAGATGGAGCGTCAATACAATGAAATCTTCAAAAAGCATGAGATGGTGAGGAACTTCTTGGGACTCAAAAGGCATAGAAGGTTAAACTTGACTTAATGTTCAAGAAGATTTTGAGTGACGTAAGCGTTGCATATTTCGCTGCGAAAGGTGATGCACGGTCTTAACCGCGTGCCTTGGTGCAAAAGAGAGCATGACGTGCTCCTGAGAGCAATCAGAGACAAGGAAATACAGCTCAAGATTATCCGACGGCTAAACACCACCGCCTGCAATATAAAAAGGTAAATTCCCGAAATGAGTAAGCAGTTCGATGAACTACAGCAGCGTCGGCATACAATATTATCGCGAAGGATTACCGCATCGAGAACGGATCACGCAACTGCGGAAGTCCATTGATATGACTTTGTACGATTTCTTGAAGCAACGAACGGCTTCAGCTCCAAATAAACCAGAACAGACCATTAGAAGATCAACTCAGCGAATCACTGCACAATGCTCTGATCTATCCAAACAAATAGAAACAATGAGTTCGTAAAGAGAGCTCAAGGTTAGCGAGCCTTCCCACAAAAAGATTCAGTCCTATGTCCCGTTCAAAAGTCGAGAGAACTCATTCGCATCCAAACAAAGAGCCGAACAATAAGAAAGGACTTGAGCGTGAAGGATATCACAATATCAGCCTCGAAAAAGAATCCGCTACTGGACTGAAGGAGTTCGCTACCCTTTACGACCTTGTGAAGAACGAGCGAAACAAATACGATTGCTAAGCTCTTTATCGTTATCTATGCTCTTATCTTACTCCTGTTAGGCTCAATCAAATTCAAGCAACACAGCAACGTGCAGCAGAGTTCAAGGAAAAAATAAAGATCCTCAGTAACGAGAAGGATATTGTCGAGATAGCAAACAAAGAACGAGAGCTGGGTGTAAAACATCGAATTCTCATGGTTTTCAATGCAGACGGTAATTCTTTCACGTTTAACAGAGAAAAAGGCATGAAAACCTTTTGCTTCTTATGCGCTGAGAGATCCGCGAAGAATGATGCAACTAAGCTCCTTGCAACGTCCGCTGGAAATATTCTTTAGATCAAATCGAGCAGTATCTGTCCTGAATTGAAACTCTCAACACACACATCAACGCCGCGGAGGACGATATGTTAGCTCTGAAGCATCGCTTCGAGCAAGCCATACGAGACCGAAACTCGGCTGAAATACACGTCCTTGATCGCAACGACGAGCTCTGTATCCTCTATGAGAAGTTGAACATTCAATCGTCGGTATTGGTCAAATGGGAGGCGGAGCTCGCACTGCGGGAGGAAGAGATACGCGAGCTTGGGCTTACATTATCCGAGCTTTATCGATGGACCGAGCTATTGAAACGACAGATGCCGCAGGTGGATGAATATGACCGAGAGCTGGTTTCATTACAAAAGGGTTGGACAAAGTGAGGGAAACAGTGGCAAAACTGAGCGCTGATATGGAGAGCCCCGATGACCCAACAAGGTGTCGAAAGCTTGCTGGCGTCGATCCTGGGCAGAATGAGCTTCTCGAAACAGTCAAAAAGTTGGAGGAGCTCCTGTGTGAGAAAGAGGTAAGGAAAGGGAAAAGTCTCTTCCTGTGCTAATGCGAGGGAAATTTCCAGCAGAGACTTCTGGGGAAAGATCTGATCTTAGAGGAGGTCACAACCTTGACCGAGCGGCTGCGAAATGGAAGGAAGAGCCCTGGAAGGAAGAACCGAAACAAACGACACAGCAATCAAGTTGAACGACTTGACCGAACGGATCAAACTCGCCACAAGAGGACTAATGACGAAAGTCTGGGAGCTCTCAATGCAGCAAGCGCTAGCCATGACACTCTCAAGAACGTATGGCATGTAAGCATTGGGCCGAAATTAGGCCGAGGCTCAGCCATCGTTCTAGTTCCATGAAGTATATGGAATCCGTCCTAATCACTAAAGAAATGGTTATGAATGAGGTTCCCCTCGATCTAGGCGTTTTTTGCTTCACTTATGAGCACTTCCTTTCCCTGACTCCTCTTGTGTAGGTGAATCTCCCATTCCCAAGCCCTATGGATCGCCTCCACATTTAGAATTCGGATCTCAGATGCGGCACTTTGAAAGCCAGTCGCCATGCCATTGTAAAGTCTAGTGCAAGTTGCCAAGTCCCTGAGCGAGCAAGTGTTCATAGTTTTCACTAAGTATCATGTGCTGTACGTTAAGTGGAATTGAGAACATGAAGAAGCCCATTGTCCTCGTATTTAAGAAAAGGAAAACGAACATTGAAAGTTTACGTCACAGGGGTTCTGAAATAGAATTGTAGGGTTTAATCAATCTGCCCAATCGAAGTACCAATCTCATTGAACTGGTCGACAGCAAGCGAACCACGAAATATCTGCGAAACCGTGCCAGCCAAACCAAGATGGCGCTCGAGATCGCTTGGTGCATTTTCGCTGATTAGAAATAGGGATATAGCGTGGTTTAGGTTATGCATACTTGTCAATCTCCATTCCAACCTCAATTCTGAATGTTGACTCTGATAAGCGTTCCGTTAAAGTGACTCCTTTAAGAATAAAGATTTGAGATGGGAACAAAGAAATACCCGGGAACTTACTTGTGAAGCTTTCTTCGACAGAGTTTTGCCGATTCGGGGGATTCAAAAGCGATTTCAGCGACGGTTCCCTCTGGCAGTATCTTGGCACCCTAAATTTCGCCCCATTTATGAAGGATGGCCACCACATCACACAAAATAACAAATCAAAGACTGTTCTTTTTCGAATGATAGTGCCCCAAAAGGAGTTTCGGAAGTAGTGGGATAACGTTTGAAACCGAACTTGGCAATGAGTCCCACCATGTAGGTAACGTTCATAAAAAAATGGTTGAAATAACTCGAAAGGTCAAAAATTCACTCCTCAACCCCCCAACAAAAGAAAAATCCCACTCCAATGTTGTGATTGTCTTTTTACCAGTATTGGGCCAATCTGTCTTCCCAACTCTTCAATCGCATTCAACTTCACATTTTCCGCCAGGTTAGATATAGAAACGACTGTTCCTTTCTCCGGATTTGCGGGGAATTCGCGGAGAGCTTGTGACGAGGGAGGTCGAGTATGATCACTGGGCGAAACGACGGAGTTTCCAACCACTTTCGTTCGTTTGGTGTTTTCAGTGTCATTCACGTCGTCCAGTTGGCGTCGCTTCCGCATGTTCGACTCCTCAACTCGTTCGGGATGATTTACGCCAGGACCCACCTGAGACTGCGACGAAGAGCCAATCTTAGTGTCCTCTGCCGTCGAATGATTTATTGAGGATGACCCGGACGGATATTGGGCGTTCCATTGCCAATCACGGTACTGTGGACCGTATCGTCCACGCGACGAATTCATCATGGTCTGTGGTGGAAAGTTCATAGATGTTTCGCCGAATTGGTTTGTGTAACCTTGGGGTCGATGATTTGGTACACTGGGCTGAGATGGATACTGTGGACGATCCGGAAACCTCGAAAACACCGGTCTCGCATTGGGCCCGCCATGCATGTCGTTTTCTTGGACATTAAACGGCAGCATTCCACGATTGAACCTGGGATTCACATGAATTGATGGGCCGGGCGGTCGCAAAGGTCTTGGACTTTTCGGGAAGTAAAGTCAGAAAAGTTTATAAACCAGTAATTTGCTTACCCGTATCCTGTTGAGTTTGTCCAATTAATTTGATATCGTACAGGCATCATCCCTCCTCCCATCTGCCGCATACTGGAATTCATACTATTTCCTGGTATCTGCATGGGATTGGGAAAGCGAGAAAATCCGTTTGGGCCGTCAGGATTCTGCCCAGCGCCAGTCCAGCCGACTTGATAATTCTGAGGACCTCTTTGTTGTTGGAAGAATGGCCGTCCATCGTTTGGTCTCATCCCCGCATATCCTGGTCCCATCACATCTCCAGAATATGCTCCGTGTTGCCTGATCGGAGCTGGTCGAGCCTGTTGATACGGTGGGTGCTGTTGATAACCGAAAGGTCTAGGATACCCATGGATCGGCCTGGCGTTATTGTGCATCCTCGGTTGGGTCGGAAGTTGACGCGGTCGTGGACGTGGTGGGGTGGGATGCTGTGGTCCCTTAGAGCGTGCGGCTGATCTGGTCGATTCTTTTGTGTCCTCTGGGTTTTCAGCAGATTGGACATCTTGAGCTTCTGCCAAAGCTGATTCTGTGTCTTTCGCTGGTTGTTGGTATAACGTGCCATTCTCCCTGGTCTGCTCCTCGTTTCCGTAATCTCCCAGCACGTCGTAGTCCAGTGGTTCGCCATACTGCTCGACCGAGTCTCCGTCCTCCGGCCGCCAGTCCTCCCCCAGCAAATCCGCAAAGTCTGTCTCGTGCATGGAGGACCCTGTGGCGCACAGCCAAATCTCAACCCAGACCGTTTCCCACGATGGTCTCTGATGCCGAGTGTTGTCGTAGGCGAGATCGCACATCAGGCAGCACTCGTGGGCGATCAAGGCGTCTAGCTTCCTCTCTTTCATCAAGTGGCTTCAGATTTGTATGAATGATGGGTTCCTGAGGCTGCTGTACAGCTCGACTAGAACCTTCTCCGCTATTCTTCTTACGAGTCTCAGCAGCAATAGAAGAAAAATGCTGTTGAAATATCAAGTAATCCGGCTGACGAGGTGTGTTTAGCCTTGGCGGATGAAAAGCAACGCGTTCATATGTCAAAGCTGACTCGGGACGATCTTCCACGCTTGAAGTTCGAGATTTCCTGTCATAGATCTTGCTGCGAGGATGAAACACTTCTATGGAAAGTGGGGCAGGATTTTTATCCAAAACGAGCGCATCGTGCACCGGGATCGATGGAGTATGAATGCTGTTTACGCTACAGGTTGTCGAGAGATGACGGCTGTGTAGATTCGGCTCAGCAGAAGAAGTGTACATTGGCATAGGATTAGGTCCAGAGTACACTCTCGCTTCCTTTTCACTTTCGACTTTAGGCACGCTGACTTCAGAGAGCACCTTTGTTTCATTTGTGATTCCTTCCTGAGGTCGAGCGGTCCACGCTTTTGCCACAGATGGAAGATAAACTCGATTCTGCTCTTTGTCTTGGACTTCATACTGATACGCCTGTGGACGTTTCAACACAGGTGCTGTGCGGAGCCGGTTCCTTGTGTAAAGCTGAGCGCGACAGATCTGCTGCTGTACATGATGCTGTTGTACTGCAGTTTGGCGAACAATGTGTGGCAGTTTGGTTGGTCGAAACACATTCTCGTCGGCGTGAGAGCTTAACTCTGTATTCTTAACGTCCGGAGAAACGATATGATTTTGTGGTGCACCAAATAATACATTGTTGGATTTGTGGAGAGTCGAGCGATGGAATTGTGCTTTGTTCTGCTCAAATCTTCGACTTGCTTGGTTGCTGCTCAGCCGTGGTGTGGTCCTTACAGAGTCACGATGCGATGTATCGGATGGATCACCCTGCTTCGGCACCCTTGCGGATTGCGGAAACGAAGCAGCAAGATTGTTGACTGGGGCAGAGAGGAGCCAACGATCTGAGGCTGTATGAGATCTGGTACTGGCAATTTGCTTTGAACGTAAGATTTCCTTTGCCGCTTTTCCGGGGGGTTTGCAATCAAGTTCTAAGTCTAGTTGAGGACCGATTGGTAACCCATAACCTGACTTACCTGGGTCCATAATCAGATGGATGTCAGAAAAGCAAAAGAGCACCTTAAAACAGTTCAAGTTACAGTTCCGCCCAATCAACGGGACCAATCTATCATTAGATCATCATTTACACGATGCAAAATAAGTGGAAACTTTTAAGCTAACTACTATCTTTCACCAGACGTCACCAGACGTCGCCAGGCTATCCATTTGACCCAAAAATGTATCGATCCAATTCAAAATCCCTGGGCTACTCCAATCCTTCACCAATGTTGACAGCTGAGCTGCCGTCTTCGCCAAGACTCCCAAATTTCGCGCGACAGCCCCACGATCAAGCGGTGTATCGATAGCACTTGCGAGTTCGTCAACGTCAGAGCAGCATTTCGAAACTAATCGCAACAACGCATCCAACCAGGTGATGAAGTCGAGATCTGCTCTTAAGGCAGCTTCGTGTCGCATTGATTGTATCAGTATTGGCTATTGACTTCCCGGCTTTGGGCGGCGAGGTCAAACTAGGGTTGTTTTTGCTGCTACTCGTTTCAGTTAATGATTTCGCTAACCGAAAGTTCGTTACATCGTTGCTGTCTCCACTCAATGACTCCACGAGTTTTTGAATGATCAATTTTGTTGCCTTCAAACGCCATCATCGCCAACTTCGCCTGTGCTAGCTCGTCGTCATCCCACCTCATCTGTTCGCATTGTGAATCGTGATCTTCGTGATCGTCCTCATTGACATCCTCATCATCAAATCTTCATCTTCCCCACCTCGATCCAGTTGACCCTGAACCTCTTCGATCGCATCCTGGATCATTTCCAAACACCTTAAACTTTGTTGACACGTCTGACGATTGTTGAGCGCCATTGACTGAGCGACATTTGAGAACTCCCAGACTATTCCCGCCGATGGCATGATTCCGATTGGAATTCCGTCCGGCGCGTCGAGCCTTCGTGGTGTTGGGAGATGAGAGTTGGCTAGCATTGCAAGTCTAATCAGAAGGTTCTGAATCGTCGAGCGTACGTTTCGAGCAAGTGCTCCACCAGTACCAGCTGGTATGCAGTCCGCCAGGCCAGTCACTTGAAGAACTCCCTGGTACAATTCGTTAACTACGGGAATTGCAGCGTTTGGAGCAGATGCAACCTAAGATAGCTGGAGGTGTAAACATAAAACTGTGCAATGACAATCAATGTGATTTCCTTACCTTCGTTGCTGCATGAGATATACGCTTCCCGGCAGCAACTTTAGACCTGGCTTAGTAAGAAGGAAATCCAATAAATCATGTTTGTCACAACCAAACTGTGACCGAATCTTATCCTCATGGACGTTTTTCAGCAACGCCGCATCAGCCGGACTTTCCGGTGTTTCCCCAAAGCCCAAATTCCGATTGCATAGTAATGAATCGTCGACTTTCCTGTGGAACTCGGCCTTCAAAAGGTGTGGCTTGCGAGGCACAGTAGGTGTGGGAAAGTGGTTTTGAAACAGACCTGATTTGGAATGCTCTATGACGCCGCCGCCTCACCCTCGCTATCCGAGTCCTTCCATCCCCCTTCACCCTCATCCTCGCCATCTTCATCATGCTCTCCATCAATTTCTGCTGATCCGCCCGCCATGTCATCCTTGCTCTCATACACATAAATCAAATCCGCTAAGTGGGGCTCAATTTGCCCAATCGCTGAGCCCAGCGATGCAGTTTCACTTCCCAGATCCACCTCGGGCTCAAGCAGCGGTGCAGCACTCTCACCGCTAATACCACCGGCATTTGTATCGAGCACTGCAAGACTCCTACTCCAGCTCTTGCGCTGTGAACTCAGCCTCTTCAGCCGCGCACGGACCTCGGAGACAAGCCTGCCCTTCGAGCGCGAGCAGATCACACGCATGGATTCGCGGGGAAGAGTGTCACCGAGATCGTCGAGAACGCGTTCTGGCACTCCGAAGCCATATTCGGCATGGCCGTTGCCGCAGATCGCGAGGACGCGGGAGCCGGAACGCACGGCTTTGCAGATCTGGTGGGCCATTGATGCGTCTTTAATTATCTGTGCGGGGAATATCTTTCGAAGTCCGGATTCATCCTCGCCGTGTGGATCTGCTTGAGATGCACCTGTGATTGAGGAGGTCGATGCGAAGATGGAAGTAGCCGTTGCGGCTGTCGACGACCGATTGGGAGCGAGGGAAGCGAGACTACGGCTGGGTTGGAGTGCGCTGGGCGTTGATCCAGTAATGAGGGACTTGAAGTGGGCAAAGTGTTCATTCGTGCCTCTCAAGTATCGATCGGAGGGAAGCCATCCCTGCTCCCGACAGTACTTGACTGTTTCAGTTTCGCCTTCACCCTCGGACATTTTTTTCCGAGCTAGACTTCGTGGCACGAATCCAGCTCTAAGTTCCACTCCCATTTCCCTAGCTCTGGCGAGCAGGAACCCCTAAATTTACTGTAAGGATCAGCCCAAATAATCTTATTCTAAACTCACATAATGTCCCAACTCAAATCTCTCCGTTCCAGTCTCATTATACCGCTTTGTAAGTTCTGCCTCGTCGATCTCTTTCCGCGCGAAAGAGTCTAACAAATTTTGCTGATCGACCGCAAACATCTCCATTACAAGTGATAATTTCTGGTCTCCAGCGAGCTCACGCATGAGCGATAACACTGCGATCTGCCCCCGCAGAATGCCGGGCTCAATATGAGCCTCGCCAAATATGCAGACTCTTGCCGGGCGCAGATGAGAGACGACGGATTGGAGGGAGAGAACCTCAGGGATAGAGGGGCGGAAAAGGGAGTTCAGCAGAGCAGCCTGCCGAAGTTCGGGCAATCTTCTTATCGCTTCCAGCCGGCGAATGATCAAAGTGACAGACAATTTGGAGGCATTAGGATAACAGATTAGCGCTGATTAGTCAAATTAAGACGGATTAGCATATGTACCGGCCATGTCCTCAAATGCCGTGTCGTCAACAGCCCACCCGTCCATTACCGCTCTATTTGATGTGTGGCAAATCCAACGTGTCAAAGCCTCAATTGTCGTGAGAATATTTTCGTCGACAGAAATGCAATCAATTCGAGCAGTGTTCTCTAGGTCTGCTGCCACCCCCGCATGCGTTGGGTCGATAGAACAAAGATTAATTTGCTCAATTTCTCCTCCCCCAAAAATGCGCGAGCTTCTCAATTATGAGACGAGCTTTGGCTCAATTATGAGACGACTTGGCAATACTGTATTAGTATTCCAAGGTGGGTCTGGGTGATGAAAGAAATGCTATTGAAAACTGCGGCGTAAAGGGGTTACACGTGAAGGGGTTACATTGATGAAGCAGCAAAGCAGATACATCACGATTACTCGGATCTGAGTTCGCACTGGTCGATAGATTTTTGGCAGTGGGCAATTGCTTGTTTGCTCATTTTGTTTTCCATATTCAGGGGAACAAACGGCCTTTTTTATATGATCTTTGAAAAGTTCGGGCAGCGAGCCATTAACTCTTTACCGCCCGACATGAGTACCTTCCCGGTCTCTGCCATTGCACTGCCACCCCCCAGACAAATCCAACGTTTCATCCACAAATGGACCCACGCGCGTTGCTTGCTTGGCTGTATATCCTGCTGTCGTCGCTCGCATGCATCCTCGGTGCATCTTTCGTCTTCTTCACTCAGAATAATCAACGCTCGCATGGAATCCTTGCGGCTGTAATGACTGTAGCAGCTGGCACCATGGTAAGAAAAATACAATAATCCTGTTCCAGGCTGTATTTTTTTGAATGTTGTCGGTTTTCAGGTGTACACCTCGCTTGTATCTCTTCTTTCTGAAGCCATTGAAAATTTGCGGCTTTCACCATTCTTTGGAGCACTCCCTGAAGTTTTTGCTTTGGCATTTTACTTGGCGGGGGTTGCAGGGACTATTGGTCTCAATGGTAAGTTCATCTCTCGGAGATGATCAGTCCTCTTATAGAACTTGGGAAGCTTTGTTAGGATGGATTAATCCAGAAGGAGATGGGTGTGGATGCCATGTTGACTCTGAAGCGCTTATGATCCATCACCATCACCAGAATGACGCTCACCGCTGTTCAGACCATGGGCACTCTCACGGAGGAGCTGAAAGTCACTCAGAGCACGCTCACGATCGTGACCATCAACATCATCCTGGCCACCGCCACTCTTCTTCCTCAATATTATCTTCACAGACCATTGCTGTTCCTCTCTTCACAGCTTCTCAACCTCCTGAGGTGCACCATCATCATCACGAAGACGATTGTGACTCCGTTGGCTCTTGTCAGACACCTCCCCTCCATTTTTCCGACAGCTTTGACGAGGGGCGTTGGGCCGACCACATGCGGACTGTAACTGAGCAGATCGCCGACTGCCCTCGAAAGCCGCACTGTTGCATCAGGGTAGCAGTGGACTTAGGATCGTCAAAACAAAAATCCGAAGGCCGCTATGGAACGTTTTCTGGGCAGCCAGAAAGCACGCATCACCACAAACATGAGCACCATTGCCTCCATCTTGGTGCAGATATCCACCCGCTTTCCGAAACACGTGGAGTATCTTCGAGTTCCAACGAGCATAACCACCAGCACTGTCATGAACCGGAACGCACAGAGATTACGATCCGCGGCAACAAAGTTGAAATCGGATCCGCGAATGAAGCTCATGAAAGCCGGGGTCAGGCTTCATCAAATCGTACATTGCAAGCTGTAGGTCTGGCGACCGCAATCTCCATCTCTCTGCACAAGATTCCGGAGGGCTTCATTCTGTACAACACCGCGGCGTACTACAACCCACCCATCACCCCGTCTTCTCCCTCATCGTCTCTGGGACTCTTACTGCTGCTCTCTCTAGGGATCCACAATCTGATCGAAGGCCTCGCGATCGTTGTTCCGCTCTACTTATCCAATCCACCTTCCCGCTCCGCGCGTGTCCGTGCGTTCCTCACAGCAAGTGTCCTCGCGGGTCTTACACAGCCTCTTGGAGCGCTCTTTGCGATGCTGGTCAGCACCAAACACAGTGATGAATGGTACGCGGGATTCTTTGGAGGGTTATTTGCGTTCGTTGGAGGGATGATGGTGTGGGTTGCGGCAGATGGTTTGTTGCCGGCAGCCTGGGCGGTGGCAGGACGAAGGGAGGGAGGAGAGAGACACGCAGGGAAAATGGGCTTGAGCGTTGGGTTTGTAGGTGGGATCGCGCTGATGATGGCATGCCAGGTTTTGGTTGGGAAGGGTGATGGGAATTAACTCGGATTCTGTTTTTGTGCTTGATTTACTTTCGTCCTCCATGACTCCAGTTGTACATATGCTGTTTCACCACATTTTAATTAAATGTCAGCTGTGCTTCGCAGCGGAGCCCCGACCCATCCGACTCTCCTCGTGCGTACAGAGTATCGTCGTAGCATTGAGCTGATGACGACCCAGCTCGAGAAAAACGACCAGGAGATCGAATCGTACCGAGAAACATTGAACACCAATTCTGTTTCGAAAGACACCCTGCATGTCGAAGCGCGTCTGTGTTGCAAACTTGCGCTCTTGGATGAACATACACAACTAATGCACAATGGAATCATGGACGTCGTTGTCGTCAGCGGCAATCGTGATGACCGTGACGGCTGGTGTGAGCTTACTCTTGTGAAAGCATGTTCAAGATTCCGTATGTTTACAAACAATAATAATCTCCCAGTCGGAGGCCTCGGACGTTATTGACGCACCAACCCGATGTGTGGTATGGCGCCATCAGGATACCTTCAAACCCTCGGCAGCCCAATCGATCCACAAGCACGACAAGGGGGCGGGCCGATGAGATGGACTGCTTTCAATAAGTTCGGATGTGGGGACTCCTGTAAGTCCTGAAAGTGTTTGGATTCGGTTTACACGACACTTGAAACATTGTTGCTGTTTTCAGCCAATTAAACAAAGTAAGGAGGAACCCCAAAGAGAATGAGATCTCGAACGGTTGCGAGAACTTAAGGAACAAAACGAGAATCGTAGACAGACCGCACAGCTTAGCCAGCAAGCAAAGAAAAAGAGGTTGCTATAGTATTCCAGGTGTGTGTGAGAGAGATTCATTTTGGATCAAAAACTTTGCATAGAGTCTATAGATGTCATAGTAGGTCTCACACAATAAAGCATTGCACTTTCTGCCACACCAAAAGAAGCAAAGATAACCAATTATCCAAATGGGGTGGAAGAAAACCTGGGTGTACCTTGAGTTGGTTCCTATGAGCAAACCCACGCAACAATCAAAACGTTGCAGAGCACGATGGTCTGAAAGTCAAGTTGATCAAACAAAGAGTACGTCTCAAAACCCGTGGGTCCCAAAGACATCGTGTTGATTGTGCAGAATAATACAGAACAGAATAAAAGCGAGTGAGAAATTGGAATGGAAAGAATCAAATCACTGGGGTTAGGAAAGGAAAATAAAACAAAACCACTGCGATAGAAGTCTATGTTGTCCTCACCATCCTGGTCAAATATATACAGTACCAAGAGGGGGTGGTACAACATAAAAATGACCATATTCAACTTCAGGCAACCGGTCACAATCTTTTGTTTGGCTGCTTGCAAACAATGCCGGAAAGAAAAATAACAACTCAAGAACAGAAGATCCCCTCTCATTCGAGTGAGATGTCGAAACCAGTAGAGTCCCTGACGACCGGTTTGAACTTGACAGGCGGCAATCCTTTCGCCTTTGCCATCTTTTCAATCCGTTTCCAGTGCATCCAATCCGGATGAAGGTACTCGACGTTGGGGTTACTCCTCACAGGCACAAAGTTGCGAGGAGAGCTGCCCAGTGCCGGTGGACTTCCTTTCAACTTGCTTGTCGTGGCGATGGACGACACCGAATCCAGCCTCTCGACCCTTGGGAACGACGGCCGTCCGTTCTGCTGCTGAGACGAAATGACTCCGAGTCCAGACGGAGACTCTGACATGCGACGTGCGGGCGGGGTGCCGAAATCTAGCTCGATTTCTTCGGAGACTGGGGCTGCTTTCTTTGGCGGCGACGGGCGTGGACCGAAATCAAATTCGATTTCGCCAGAGTCCAATACTCTTGTAGACGAATCACCAACGCGCGGCTCTTCCGCTACTGGTGCGCTTGGCGTTGCAGTTTCAATGAGGACGCGCATTGCAGACTTGTCCTCCTGATCCGACGAACCAAAGAAGGGCATTGTTGGAGGTGACGCTTTGTCGGTACTGGAGCTGATGGCGATTTGGGGGTACAGAAGACTGCTGTCTCTAGACGGAGAGCCAGCTCCGGAATGTGAAATGGACGCCAAGGAATGGCGACGTCTGAGGCTTCCGAAAGTCTCACCGTCAGTGCTGAAGGGAGATGAATCTGATGGGATGGAATGTTCGACCGGTTGCTTGGGAAAAGAGCCTGCCTCGGAGGAGCCCGAATTGAAAAGTGACGGATCTGGATTCTGGACGAACGGGGATGGATCGGCAGGTAGTGGAGTAACGAATGGCGAAGGGTCCGCGAGTCGCACGTTGGGACCGCTATCCCGCCTCCGAAGTCCATTAAGTACGGAGTCAACTACATCGGGGCTCCCCATGTACAACGAAGCTGCCGAAGAGTTATGCGAGAATGGATTGTGGTCGATTCCAAACTCATCTGTTATCAGTATGGCCGGAGCAGTGTTTGAGCGATTGCCCAAAGGAAGGCCAAACATGGGATGTGGAGATGACGGAGCTACACCAGTAAAATCAAAAGAGCGAATGGGGAGCGAGTCGTCTTCGGCAGCGAAAGGAATAGGAGTCGGTTCTGAGTGAGAAGGAGTCTCAGAAACCAGGGTTTCAGAAGATTTGTTCACGGGAAGTGATCCAAATTCGAATCCAAGGCTGGCCCTTCGTTGTTCCACCTCACGCTTCATCACAGCCGGGCTGATGGTGGTTTCAAAGACTTCGTCAGGCTCGCTCTGAGGGAGCGATTCTCCCAAGTTGGCCGGGAGTGTGTAATATCGCCCCAGCGGAATATCTGTTTTAAAGGGATCTTCCTCATCTACCTCCATTTCACTTGACAGCAAAGATGATGTAACGTCAATCGCCTCGAATGCAACTCTTTTTGTTTGCTTTTGCTTAAGGCTAGACATCGGCATAATTGAAGTTTGTTGAGTGTTGTAACGATCGAGTGGAAGACCAAATGAACCCTGCAGTGACATATCAGGCAAATCTTTACCGCACATCTCCTTAACTCACAAATTCCAAATCCACAGTGGTACTGAGCGTGAGAGATTCTGGAGTCGCCACAACGATATCCACTGGAGCAGAGGGCTTTCCAAGTTTCAGTTTAGGCTGATCCCACTTGGGAGACCTGTTAAGCGAAGAGAAAGATGACATTTCATTGGCTTGATTCTTCTTCTCTAAATCCCCAAGCGAGAGCTGATTCTCATAGGCAAAAGATGCTGCACTGGCAGCGGCATCGGGGGCGTGCATGACGGTAATAGACGGCCGCCCCTCATCCTTGTTCTGCCCTCTCAGTCTCGCGAGTCCAGCCTTCAACAAGCTGGTTTTCTGCTTCTTTGGGGCTGAGGAAGTCGACGATGTGACCATCGGAGAAGGTGGTGATGACGGAGATGAGGGAACATCTGGGTTGGAGTGCTGTCGCGACAAGGAAAGGAAGCGAAAGCGAGAATGTCCAGTTGGCTGCTGTTGTGGCTCTTCAATACCCTTTGGGAACGAGGAAGGGGAGGAATCCGCCTTTGTGGATGGCGAGCCCTGCTGCTTCTTTGTGCGCATGTCGCGTCTGGAACCGAGAGTGGGTTTGGGGCTAGCAATATCGATAACCCCGGACTAGTTTCAGGGGCCGTGGCGGACCCTTGGAGAATACGGACAGCGGAATGTTCAACGAGCCGGTAACCCAGAATTGAGAAATCGATAAAGTTATTACTACAACGAACACGGAAATGGAAGTCATTATTGGCATTAAAGTAACTGCGCACTGCGTTGCTTTTTAGGGACAGCAATCAATAAGGTGCACACTACTCCATTATTACTGCTTACCATACTAATAGCATTGTAAATATCACGGAAATAAAGAATATGGAAATCGGTGCCCCCGGTATTTGTTCGATGGTATTATTATTCTTCGCTCTTGTAGGCGCATAAATTTTCTTGCGGCACCGCTGCTGATTCAAATCCACCAAACGTGCCGACTGGCCAATAGTCATGCCAACATTAGAGGCATCCGATGCTCCACAGGCCGGAGAGCACCACGATGCTGCCAAGAAAGCTGCGGATTCGACCTCAAATCCAGATGAGACGAAACCAACCCCATCGGAAACGGTGAAAGTGGATTCGGATGGCAGTGATAAAGAAGCGACTGTCTCAAAGACAGAACCATCTGAATCGAACGGTGGACCGGGCGCTCACGGAGATGAGGTAGCTGTCCCGCTCACGCGGACAGAGTTTATTCTGGTCTTTCTCGGGTTTGTTTTGCAACGAATCTGCGAATGTTCTGCGATTGACTTCTTCATCCGTAAAGTTTGGCTCTTGGATTGCTGTTGCAAGCTCTCGACCAGACTATCGTAACCACAACGTGAGATCTCTCTCTGTCCCTACAGTGCTACTGTCATTGTGTCTGATAGTAATTTTCCACCCTTTCAAAGCTTGCCAACTATTGTCACAGAATTCCAAGCTGGCGATCTTATCGCATGGTGAGTTCAATTGCTCTTAGAGCTCTTCTTAGATTTAATGTGGTTGTGTACACCAGGGTCGGCACAGGATACATGCTTACTTCGGCGAGTTTCGCCTGTGTCTATGGAAAGCGTAAGCACCAGCATCTCAACACCGACACATTTTAACGCAATGATGTCAGTTTCTGATATTTTCGGAAGAAAGTGGACTTTCCTCAGCGTGATTCTCATCTTCGAATTCGGATCGCTCCTTTGCGGGCTTGCAAATGTGAGGAACAAGTGTTTTGAAGTCAATATTTGCTCACCTTGTGATTTTAGAGTATGGAAATGCTTATTGTTGGCCGCATTGTCCAAGGCGTTGGTGGAGGTGGTCTTTTCGCTCTCATCCTCATCATTATTTCTGGTATGCTATTTCGCTTTGAACCCATGATAATCAGATACTGAAGTCATAAAACAGATATCGTCTCATTGCGCGAACGCGGAAAGTATCAGGGAATGCTCGGTTCAGTTTGGGGTAACCGTCCATACTCGAAAGTGAAATGCAACTAATAGATCATTTGTAGGTGTCGCTTCGATTCTCGGTCCTGTCGCCGGAGGCGGTTTCACAGACTCTGCGGCGACATGGAGATGGTGCTTTTACATCAACCTTCCAGTTGGAGCCATCACCTTCCTTACCGTCCTCTTGTTCTTGAGGTTCCCAAAGAAAGAGCAGGACACGTCATTCTGGGACAAGGTCAAAAAACTCGACTACCTTGGACTGGTGGTAAGTTTTGAGATTCTTCAGCGTTCGAGATGCACGAGCTCATATGATTTGCGTTGTTCAGCTGATCCTCGGCGCAGTGTCAGCACTGATTCTGCCACTTCAACTCGGCGGAACTCGCTGGGCTTGGAACTCTGCGCAGACCATCGGATGTTTCTGTGCCTCCGCAGTTCTTTTTGGCGCGTTGGTTGTCGTTGAGAACAAGATTGCAAAAGACCCCATCATCCCGCCGGCTGTTTTCATGAACGTTACTGTATACGCAGGCAAGCAAAGTTCGTGAAGCGACTGTGTTTCCAAAGCTAACCGCTATTAATAGGATTAATTATGGCATTCTTCATCGGCGCTGCATTTTTGTCAGGTATGGGTATTCTTGCACCGTAATTATCTGTCTCACACCACCACAAAGTTATCTATTACGTGCCGCTGTATTTCCAGGTCGTGAAGAACGATAATGCGACCATTTCCGGGCTGAAGACTTTCCCCATGGTCGTAGGACTCTTGGTTCTTTCAATCAGCAGTGGTACGCAAAGTGACCAAACCAATGACGAATGAAAATGCATTTTGATTGCGCTTCTTGCACAGGTATATTCATTTCGCGAACCGGCCGAATGATTGTTTTCGTTTTCTTTGGCGGTATCGTCATCACGACGTCAATCGGTCTCTTGAGTCTCATCTCCGTCGACATTGAATACTGGAAGCTCGCTCTGATGATCTTCACGGCTGGAATCGGTGTCGGATCCGTTTTGCAGACTCGAGTTCTTGTCGTGCAAGGTGCAGTCGATCCGCCCAAAATTGCGGTTGTGACAAGTCTGTCCAATTTCATGCAGGTTGGTAGTGAACGTTCTGTGTTTGCACAACACTCACAACGACTCTCCAACCGCAGATCCTGGGCAGCACTATCGGTGTTGCGGTTACTGGTGGCATTTTCACCAATAAGCTTCAGGATGAACTGTACGAGAGACTTCCAGCGCAGTTCGCGACACCCGAGAACGTCACCATGTTAGCCAACGCTCCGAACGCCATCCGTGCGATCGCCGCAAGACTTCCCAATGGGATTGGAGAGAAAATTCTTCCGATTTACTTGGAATCTGTCACGGAAGCCATGCGCTTTGTGTTCTATGGAGCGATACCTTTTGCTGCTATGATTTTCGTGTGCGGGTTCTTCTTGAAGAATTATCAGCGCCATAGACCTGAGGGAAAGCGTCCTTCCACGGATGAATCTGCTGACGGCACGGTGATCGAGATCGATTTGGACGCTGCACCCAAAAGCATCACTCCCGAGGTCGAGGAGTCCCCAAAGAAAGAAGTGGTTTAGTTTTGCATTCCTTCCGAATTTAAGCCTGTAGATCCAAGTTGAATTGTGTATGTCCCGTTTCTTTGCACGCTCTTTTCCTGCCTTGTCACTGCTTTTCCAAAGTTGCCCCAATGTATTTTAATGGGCCAAATGCCCGCCAAGCTGATCTTGCATGACCCAACAAGAAGAGTAGCTAATGGAGAACGATGACGACGAGAACGACAATGCTTCTGGTATATAGCCTTTGGTAGCCACCGAATGGTAGTCTCACCACATTTTCCTCCTCATATGTTTTCTGCGCTAAACAACAAGAATACTCTGATGCAGATTTTGCAAACGATCCATCAAGGTACTCACAAACTGGTTGCGTTGTAATGTTTGCAAATGCAGCAATTAGCTGGAAATCTACTATGCAACAGATCATTACTCTATCTTCATCAGAGGCAGAACTGATTGCAATAACAAATTGACCAGAAAATGGCACAGATTAATCTTATGTTTGGGGTTAAATCAACAAGACCTCTAGTTAAGTATCAGGACAACAAGTCCACTGAGGCAATTGCAAACGATATGACTAATAATTGACATACTAAACACTTGGATGCTTGAGAAAAATTTGTAAGTCAATGTATCGAATGGAAGTTAGTCCAAATTAAGCATGTCTCCATAACAGATATGGTTGCGGATATTTTCACAAACCCACTTCCATACAACCTCTGGCTGCCTATTGCTATTTTCTATGGATTGTGTGGGGGGCTCGCGTTTCCAATAGCTCAGTTGTGATGGCGGACTTGGAGTCTGGGACTTTTGCTTGCTGCCTCCGCAGTGAAGACGGCCCCGGCAACTAGGACTTATGCTCACTTCTGCGCTGTGAAGTAGGGTCTGCCACAAGTCAAATTCTTTACTTGATTTGTCAAATATTATTGAACCTATTTGCGCAAGTCAAACGTAGGGTAGCTCCATGATTTGCTCAATTGTGATTTGAGCAAATAGGGCCACCAATTTGTCAAATACAAATGGTACCTACCTATTTGGCAAATAGGCTGCTAGGCTTGTGCAAATATTTGTCAAATTTCGACGGTTGTCATATGTCCCCCGACTCCTCCATCCAACATTGATATTCTACCATAGTGCCGAACAGAACTTGAGCAATAGAGAGGAAATAGAACTTGCACTATAGTGACACACAGAACTTGAACCATAGTGAGGAACAGAACTTGTAGCATGTGTGATGGCTGTGTAAGGTTTGGCGGGTCCGGGTCAAGTCCGGGTTTCAGTGGCGACCCGCATTAAACCCTTTGGGTCGGGTCATGTTTGTCTGGGGACCCTGACGGGTACAAAGGGAATACCCGGCCCCGAAGTGGTTGAAACCCGTACCCGACCCTGACCAGCTGGGTTTTTGCTGCCCAGGAGAGGATTGATTGAACTTTGAGTTACACCCCGGATATTTACATGAACACTTTGTGTCTGTGTGGACAGTGTGTATTTTAGAAACACTATCGTAAAAAGAAACAAAACTCCACTGAACAATCACAAGTTGATAGGTGGAACAGCCCAAATCAGCTTCTATATCTGGTTCATCGTCAGAGTCCCATCCACCACTGGTTATGTCCTTCGCCAACCCAGTCCTGATGAACCGATCAATGTCGTCATTTGAAAGCATGAAATCCTTGGCTAAACCTGTCTTCCAAGGTTTCCAATCCACCTCAGGGAGCGTTATGGACGAAAGATGCCCGATGTATGCCGTCCAGAACCTTAGCCACTCAGAAGGATATGCATCCACTAATGCCCTGAACATGCGATAGATAGTGGCAGACGTACTTAGCGAATTTTTGTGCCGTATCCAGTTTTCTATCAATGTTACTAGCAATACGATTCTGTCCACCCGGACACTTTCCAAGAAGTCACAACGGAAGTTCTGCAAGAAACAATTTCTACCACGACAGACCTCGAGACCTGTGCTTTCTGTGCACCTGGACACTTAGAGTCGGTAACGTTCCAGCCACACCACAGCAAAAATGGACGCTGCCTTTGTTAAACCAAAGCGTAAGGCAGCGTCCGACGCAAGCCAAAGACTGGTGGACAGTCATCCGCTTGACACACGGAAGCGAAGTCTGCCAGCCCCCCAAATTTCAGAGGCGTCCAGCGAGGGGAACAGCATGCAGGACAAACGCAGACGTGTATCAGGACACGGTGGCAACAACAGCACTCGAGAGCCGAGCTCCACATCTTCTTCCAATGACTCCAGCGAGTTGGGCCTGGCTTCTCAGCGTGCACCAGAGCTTCCTGCTGACGTTAGTTTTGCTGACTCTTCAGTGCGACAGGAGCCTGCAGCTGGATCAGTTCAACCATCAATGCTTTCATCAGACGCAGATGTTGATCGCATGTTGGACTGTAGAGGTAGTCGAGGCGGCATAGCGAAGGATTACTATAAGGTTGATAATGGTCTGAGAACATGTTTGGTTGCAAAATGCAAGTGGAGCCAGAAGGCCGATAAGACGGGATCAACAAAAAACTTCCTCCGGCATCTGAAAAACCACCATGGAAGTATTGCCAGGTTGCTGGACTGTTGGACATCGTCCCCAAGGGACAACAGACATTGAATTTCGGCTCGCAGGAGAAGGAGCAAAACTTTGTGTTCAATCCAGACGTAGCGTGGCGGTCAATTTTGGACTGGATTGCTGCAGACAATCAGGCTTTTACTGTTGTGGAGAACCAGTTCTTTGTCAGCATGCTGAAGACTTTTCAGCCAAACTATACACCAAAAACGGCAAAGCAGTGAAGCAAAAGGAGATGGATCTTTACGATAGGCAGAAGGAGCTCGTTAAAGGTCTGATTGTTGGTTCGCCTTCAAAAGTATCAATAACAGCTGACTGTTGGACATCGAAGAACCAGATTTCTTTTCTTGGAATTACTGCCCACTTCACCACAAAAGAATGGGAGCCGCAGGACTTGCTGCTGCAGATGATTCCGATGGTTGGAAAGCATGAAGGCTCGCCATGGCTAATCAGCTTGTCAAGTGTCTGGATGAATTTGGCATGCTATCAGGTGAACACTTATTGTGCATTACAACCGACAACGGTTTAAACAACTTTACCATGAGTGCTAAGCTGGAGACGCTCTTGGAAGATAGGAATATTGCGTGGTCTGCAGAAACTCAACACATGCGGTGTATGGCACACATTATCAATCTTGCAGCAAAGGATTTTATCGATACATTCGCGCCCGCAGGGGACACAGTCGCAAATGACGATAACTCCGGCGTTAATGTCATAAACCTCCTTCGACGGCTAGTCAGAGGAATCCGATCTTCCCCAAAACAACGAAGCTCATTTATTGATTCGTGCCGATTTGTGAAACTGGTTCCTCTATTACCAATTATCGATGTGACAACTCGCTGGAATAGCACGTTCTATATGGTCAAACGAGCCTTACAGCTACTAGAGGCAATGGACAAAATATGCTGGATTGAAGATTCTTTGAAAGATTGGTCAATAAATCCAAAGCAATGGGAGGTCCTACAGAAGATCCGGGATGGTTTAAGTGTTTTCGAGGTTATATCAAAGGCAATCGAGGGGTCTAGATATCCAACACTTCCGCTTGTTATTCCATTTTACAACAATTTTATCGATCAACTGGAGGACCTAGAGGAGGCAGAATTGGATGAAACTTTCACCAAAGCATTTCGAAATGCACTAGATAAGCTGAGAATATATTACTCAATCGCTAAGAGCCCGTGTTTAGCAGTTGCTACGGTACTTGATCCTCGTTTTAAGGATCAATATTATCGATTTTCAAAGGCTTGGGAGAAAGATGTAGGATGGGATCAGGTCACCCTAGTGCGGAAAGTCTGGGAGGAATCGTATAAGTCACGGAAAATCAAGAACAGTGGTGCCGATGTTTTTGGAAACACGCCAGAACGTCGACACGATTCGAGCGGAGCTTCCAGTGATAGACAGAAAAAACGGACGCTGAACGCTTGAGAGCCATTAGATCCGTTTTCATCTGGCAAGAAGAGATTCCTGAGGAAAAAGATGAGCTGGATCGCTATCTTGGCGGTCAGGTACTCCACGGTATTGATTCTGATGGGAAGCCAATCAATATTATGGACTGGTGGAAGACCGTTGGAAGTGTGAACTTTCCAGCCGTAAGCCAGATGGCAATGGACTATTTAGGAATACCAGCAACAAGCGCTCCAGTCGAACAAAAGTTTTCAGCCGGGGTTGATTTGGTACCTGCAACTCGCAACTGCCTTGTTCCAAGAACAATAAATGCGTTGATGTGCCGTCATGACTGGTTGCATCAATTGAGTGCTGAAGAACTGTTCAAAAATGATTCCCTAGATTCAAAAAGTGATGTTAGTGAGGATTTTGTAAAGGTGCATAATTTTGCAAGGATTTTGATGTGGTATTAGAGTTGGAAGCAACTGATGATAACTGTTAAAAACCAAGGGCTTCTCCTGGCAGCGGTAGGGCGTGTTTAGCTGTACTGTAGCTAGCACAACAGCTCCAGGTTCCGTCCCTTGGCCCAGTACCTGTTCTCCCAGGTGTGTATATGCCTAATACTCCGACAGGCTGTACACTACACCAAGCTGGTCAGGCAACCAGGGAATGCTGTGGTCAAAGACATTGGTCACATCAACTCCTATATTCAAGTGAACAGTGCCTGTGGGCATACCTGTGGTCAAAGACATTGGTCACATCAACTCAAAGGACCAAGCCACACCACATTCCCCACTAAATGCCAAGATCACTCCACACAGGACCTGCCAAACATGGATATAAATACATGAAATACAAGTCCATAAATAAGAATGAAGAGGGATTGACAAAAAAACTCTCAGGTCAAAGAGAAAAAAGACAACCCAAAGGATAACCCATATAGCAAACAGTCCGATATGCTAGTTTTTAACAATAACCCACTCTTTTAAATATAAATTGTTGTTTAGACTGTTCATCTGTTGAAGTACCGTCCAGGAGTTGAGAAAGTGACCGCCTGGACAGAATCCTATTGCAAGTAAGGATCGGCGGGTTTTAGGGTCTTTCGGGTCGGGTCCGGGTCCATTGACTAAATGTACCCGACCCGAGTGCCGGGTTTTCATGGAAAATTTTCGGGTCGGATCCGGGTCGGGTATCGGGTCCAGTAGGAAAACCCTTCTCGGGTCAAAAGTCAGACCCGAGTAAAACCCGATGTGATAGAGAATCTAAAACGAAGCTATTGTTCTTTCTGTCCACGCGGACACTTTCCAAGAAGACGCAATATAAGTTTTGTATGTATCAAACAATTTTGCATCACAACGGACATCGAGGCATGTATTTTCTGTCCACCCGGACACTTTCTCAACTCATTGACGTACTTCAGTTATCTCTACCCAATACAACTAACCTCTCTATCAATGTTACTAGCAATAAGATTCTGTCCACCCGGACACTTTCTTAACTCATTGACGGTACTTGAGTGATCTCTATCAAGTACAACTAACATCTCTATCAATGTTACTAGCAATAAAATTATGTCCACCCGGACACTTTCTCAACTCATTGACGGTACTTCAGTGATCTCTATCAAGTACAGCTAACCTCTCTATCAATGTTACTAGCAATAAGATTCTGTCCACCCGGACACTTTCTTAACTCATTGACGGTACTTGAGTGATCTCTATCAAGTACAAACTAACATCTCTATCAATGTTACTAGCAATAAGATTCTGTCCACCCGGACACTTTCTCAACTCATTGACGTACTTCAGTTATCTCTACCCAATACAGCTAACCTCTCTATCAATGTTACTAGCAATAGGATTCTGTCCACCCGGACACTTTCTCAACTCATTGACGTACTTCAGTTATCTCTACGCAGTACAACTAACCTCTATCAATGTTACTAGCAATACGATTCTGTCCACCCGGACACTTTCCAAGAAGTCACAACGGAAGTTCTGTAACAAACAATTTCTACCACGACAGACCTCGAGAGCTGTGCTTTCTGTGCACCTGGACATTAGAGTCGGTAACGTTCCAGCCACACCACAGCAAAAATGGACGCCGCCTTTGTTAAACCAAAGCGTAAGGCAGCGTCCGACGCAAGCCAAAGACTAGTGGACAGTCATCCGCTTGACACACGGAAGCGAAGTCTGCCAGCCCCCCAAATTTCAGAGGCGTCCAGCGAGGGGAACATCATGCAGGACAAACGCAGACGTGTATCAGGACACTGTGGCAACAACAGCGCTCGAGAGCCGAGCTCCACATCTTCTTCCAATGACTCCAGCGAGTTGGGCCCGGCTTCTCAGCATGCACCACAGCTTCCTGCCGACGTTAGTTTTGCTGACTCTTCAGTGCGACAGGAGCCTGCAGCTGGATCAGTTCAACCATCAATGCTTTCATCAGACGCAGATGTTGATAGCATGTCGGACTGTAGAGGTAGTCGAGGCGGCATAGCGAAGGATTACTATAAGGTTGATAATGGTCTGAGAACATGTTTGGTTGCGAAATGCAAGTGGAGCCAGAAGGTCGATAAGACGGGATCAACAAAAAACTTCCTCCGGCATCTGAAAAACCACCATGGAAGTATTGCCAGGTCGCTTGGACTGTTGGACATCGTCCCCAAGGGACAACAGACATTGAATTTCGGCTCGCAGGAGAAGGAGCAAAACTTTGTGTTCAATCCAGACGTAGCGTGGCGGTCGATTTTGGACTGGATTGCTGCAGACAATCAGGCTTTTACTGTTGTGGAGAACGAGTTCTTTGTCAGCATGCTGAAGACTTTTCAGCCAAACTATACACCAAAGACGGCAAAAGCAGTGAAGCAAAAGGAGATGGATCTTTACGATAGGCAGAAGGAGCTCATTAAAGGTCTGATTGTTGGTTCGCCTTCAAAAGTATCAATAACAGCTGACTGTTGGACATCGAAGAACCAGATTTCTTTTCTTGGAATTACTGCCCACTTCATCACGAAAGAATGGGAGCCGCAGGACTTGCTGCTGCAGATGATTCCGATGGTTGGAAGGCATGAAGGCGTCGCCATGGCTAGTCAGCTTGTCAAGTGTCTGGATGAATTTGGCATGCTATCGGGTGAACGCTTATTGTGCATTACAACCGACAATGGTTCAAACAACTTTACCATGAGTGCTAAGCTGGAGACGCTCTTGGAAGATAGGGATATTGCGTGGTCTGCAGAAACTCAACACATGCGGTGTATGGCACACATTATCAATCTTGCAGCAAAGGATTTTATCGATACATTCGCGCCCGCAGGGGACACAGTCGCAAATGACGATAACTCCAGCGTTAATGTCATAAACATTCTTCGACGGCTGGTCAGAGGAATCCGGTCTTCTCCAAAACGACGAAGCTCATTTATTGATTCGTGCCAATTTGTGAAACTGGTTCCTCTATTACCAATTATCGATGTGACAACTCGCTGGAATAGCACGTTCTATATGGTCAAACGAGCCTTACAGCTATGAGAGGCAATGGACAAAATATGCTGGATTGAAGATTCTTTGAAAGATTGGTCAATAAATCCAAAGCAATGGGAGGTCCTACAGAAGATCCGGGATGGTTTGAGTGTTTTCGAGGTTATATCAAAGGCAATCGAGGGGTCTAGATATCCAACACTTCCGCTTGTTATTCCATTTTACAACGATCTTATCGATCGACTGGAGGACCTAGAGGAGGCAGAATTGGATGAAACTTTCACCAAAGCATTTCGAAATGCACTAGATAAGCTGAGAATATATTACTCAATCGCTAAGAGCCCGTGTTTAGCAGTTGCTACGGTACTCGATCCTCGTTTTAAGGATCAATATTATCGATTTTCAAAGGCTTGGGAGAAAGATGTAGGAAGGGATCAGGTCACCCTAGTGCGGAAAGTCTGTGAGGAATCGTATAAGTCACGGAAATCAAGAACAGTGGTGCCGATGTTTTTGGAAACACGCCAGAACGTCGACACGATTTGAGCAGAGCTTCCGGTGATAGACAGAAAAAAAAAGACGCTGAACGCTTGAGAGCCATTAGATCCGTTTTCATCTGGCAAGAAGAGATTCCTGAGGAAAAAGATGAGCTGGATCGCTATCTTGGCGATCAGGTACTCCGCGGTATTGATTCTGATGGGAAGCCAATCAATATTATGGACTGGTGGAAGACTGTTGGAAGTGTGAACTTTCCAGCCCTAAGCCAGATGGCAATGGACTATTTAGGACTGCAACAAGTGCTCCAGTCGAACGAAAGTTTTCAGCCGGGGTTGATTTGGTACCTGCAACTCGCAACCGCCTTGCTCCAAGAACAATAAATGCGTTGATGTGCCGTCATGACTGGTTGCATCAATTGAGTGCTGAAGAACCGTTCAAAAATGATTCCCTAGATTCAAAAAGTGATGTTAGTGAGGATTTTGTAAAGGTGCATAATTTTGGCGAGGATTTTGATGTGGTATTAGAGTTGGAAGCAACTGATGATAACCCACTCTTTTAAGTATAAATTGTTGCTTAGACTGTTCATCTGTTGAAGTACCGTCCAGGAGTTGAGAAAGTGACCGCCTGGACAGAATCCTATTGCGAGTAGTATTTGTAGAGAGGTTGGTTGTACTTGATCGAGATCAGTGAAGTATCAGTGAAGTACCGTCAATGAGTTGAGAAAGTGTCCGGGTGGACAGAATCCTATTGCTAGTACCATTATTAGAGAGGTTAGCTGTACCTGATAGAGATTACTGAAGTACCGTCAATGAGTTGAGAAAGTGTCCGGGTGGACAGAATCCTATTGCTAGTAACATTGATAGAGAGGTTAGTTGTATTGGGTAGAGATCACTGAAGTACCGTCAATAAGTTGAGAAAGTGTCCGGGTGGGTGGACAGAATCATATTGCTAGTAAGATTGATAGAGACGTTAGCTGTACTTACTTGATAGAGATCACTGAAGTACCGTCAATGAGTTGAGAAAGTGTCCGGGTGGACAGAATCCTATTGCTAGTAGTATTTGTAGAGAGGTTAGCCGTACCTGATAGAGATTACTGAAGTACCGTCAATGAGTTGAGAAAGTGTCCGGGTGGACAGAAAACTGGGAGACTGAGTGTCACTGTGTCTGTCTGGGTAGAATAAAAACTGGGAGACTGAGTGTCACTGTGTCTGTCTGGGTAGAATAAGATTCTGTCCACCCGGACACTTTCTCAACTCATTGACGGTACTTCAGTAATCTCTATCAGGTACGGCTAACCTCTCTACAAATACTACTAGCAATAGGATTCTGTCCACCCGGACACTTTCTCAACTCATTGACGGTACTTCAGTGATCTCTACCCAATACAACTAACCTCTCTATCAATGTTACTAGCAATAAGATTCTGTCCACCTGGACAGAATCCTCTCTATCAATGTTACTAGCCAGTTTCTTCCCTAGCTTATTATTATTTTCAGATCGGGTAGAAAACTATAGTGTCAGGGAAGTATTATAGCATACATTCCTGTAACATTCCGGCTAAGAACGCCGGGCCCGTATCTTCCCACGACAAACAGTACAAACACCATGCCTCGAACTACAAAGAAGCGAGCGTTAAAACAATCCAGACCATCATCTGAAAGAGAATCAAGTGCAGAACCTGTGACTGCACCTGAAACATCTCTGGGATCGGGTTCTGAAGTGGAAGAAGCAGAAGTTGGCCTTGATGTCAAATCGACAGCTCCTTCAAAGAAACCGGCGAGACGTGGTACTAAAGGGGATGCTGACTATTTGCTCATCGGCGGACTCTGTCCTGCTTCAGACATACGACTTTGGTATCGAAAATTCAAAGCAAGCAGCCACAGCTACGACTCGGAGGACTTCATCAGCAACTGTCAAACAAATCGTGATGAATGTGGCCCAAGATTTGTTCTTCAAGGGTTGATCGACCGACTTAACTCTGACAGCAAGCTAGTTTGTCAAGCCCTGAACGAAATTCACGATGAATGCAGTGGACGAACGGAGTTCATAACAGCAGCAAACGCCTATCGTATGGAGTGCTTGAAAAGCTCTTCCTTTCAGAAGGAAACAACATTTATGGACTTTTACAGGCGGCAGGGACACAAGTACGGCATTTACAGAGGAATGCCTGTCACTGCAAAGGTTGACGAGTTCCAAGCGACGAGTTCCAAGCATATGAGGACCGTGAAAGGACAAAACAGGTCCTCAAACAGTCAGAACGACTGTTGAACATGACAAAAGATCTTGAAGAGACGGCAATGAATGAGAGAAGGACCTGCATCGCAGCAGAAGTGCGAGAGAAGGCTCTCATTGATGAATTGGGCAGGGTGGGTGCATTGGTTCAGCACGGCGAGCACAAAGAGCTAGCAAGATTCAGGGAGATCACCGCTGCAATAGAAAGGGAGAAGCAGGCAGGCTTCCCAGGAGAGTTCACAATGGAAATCACGTGTGACCGCCCTGGACGGAGAGCTTGCTGCTCTGAAACGACAGGCTGGTCATTCAGAAGCTGCAGCACCTGCGGCGCCAACATCAACAGGGCGGCCCAATAAGCATATCGTCGGCTATCAAGGGGATTGGTAGAATTCCGAAGGTACATCGAACCAGTTCTCCAACGAGTTCCCTTGCATTGCTTAGCCTGCAGCAGCACCGTCATACTGGCTATCCTTTTGGTGAAAGAGGTCATCCAGGGTATCTGCTTCCAGATGCATAAGATCAATGAGGTTATTTATGACCTTAAATTGCCGTCTCTTCCACCATCAATCAAGTACGTCAACGTAAACTACAAAGTCCTCTCCCGAAATGAGTTTTTACGGCCCATATTTGTTGAATCAGACGACCTCTCAAGCCGAATATTAACTTCAAGTAGCAGTGCTCGGAGCAGCCTTACTCTTCTTAGGGTGCACATTTTGCTCGGAAACTGGATATGGCACAATAATTCGCTAAGTACGTCTGCCACTATCTATCGCATGTTCAGGGCATTAGTGGATGCATATCCTTCTGAGTTGCTAAGGTTCTGGACGGCATACATCGGGCATCTTTCGTCCATAACGCTCCCTGAGGTGAATTGGAAACCTTGGAAGACAGGTTTAGCCAAGGATTTCATGCTTTCAAATGACGACATTGATCGGTTCATCAGGACTGGGTTGGCGAAGGACGTAACCAGTGGTGGATGGGACTCTGACGATGTGTTGAGTTTCTGCAGACCACGCAATATCCCTATCTTCCAATAGCATCTCCAGCTTAGCACTCATGGTAAAGTTGTTTGAACCGTTGTCGGTTGTAATGCACAATAAGCGTTCACCCGATAGCATGCCAAATTCATCCAGACACTTGACAAGCTGACTAGCCATGGCGACGCCTTCATGCTTTCCAACCATCGGAATCATCTGCAGCAGCAAGTCCTGTGGCTCCCATTCTTTCGTGATGAAGTGGGCAGTAATTCCAAGAAAAGAAATCTGGTTCTTCGATGTCCAACAGTCAGCTGTTATTGATACTTTTGAAGGCGAACCAACAATCAGACCTTTAACAAGCCCCTTCTGCCTATCGTAAAGATCCATCTCCTTTTGCTTCACTGCTTTTGCCGTCTTTGGTGTATAGTTTGGCTGAAAAGTCTTCAGCATGCTGACAAAGAACTCGTTCTCCACAACAGTCAAAGCCTGATTGTCTGCAGCAATCCAGTCCAAAATCGACCTCCACGCTACGTCTGGATAGAACACAAAGTCTTGCTCCTTCTCCAACGAGCCAAAATTCAATGTCTGTTGTCCCTTGGGGACGATGTCCAACAGTCCAAGCGACCTGGCAATACTTCCATGGTGGTTTTTCAGATGCCGGAGGAAGTTTATTGTTGATCCCGTCTTATCAACCTTCTGGCTCCACTTGTATTTCGCAACCAGACATGTTCTCAGTCTATTATCAACCTTATAGTAATCCTTTGGTATGCCGCCTCGACTACCTCTACAGTCCGACATGCGATCAACATCTGTGTCTGATGAAAGCATTGATGGTTGAACTGATCCAGGTGCACAGAAAGCACAGCTCTCGAGGTCTGTCATGGTAGAAATTGTTTGTTACAGAACTTCCGTTGTGACTTCTTGGAAAGTGTCCAGGTGGACAGAATCCATGGTAGAAATTGTTTGTTACAGTGGAAAGTGTCCATGTGGACAGAATCGTATTGCTAGTGACATTGATAGAGAGGTTAGTTGTACTTGATAGAGATCACTGAAGTACCATCAATGAGTTGAGAAAGTGTCTGGGTGGACAGAATCCTATTGCTAGTAACATTGATAGAGAGGTTAGCTGTACCTGATAGAGTTTACTGAAGTACTGTCAATGAGTTGAGAAAGTGTCCGGGTGGACAGAAAATACATGCCTCGATGTCTGTTGTGATGCAAATTGTTTGATACATACAAAACTTATATTGCGTCTTCTTGGAAAGTGTCCGTGTGGACAGAAAGAACAATAGCTTCGTTTTAGCTTCCCTATCAGATCGGGTTTTACTTGTGTCTGATTCTTGACCCGAGAAGGGTTTTGCTACTGGACACGATATTCGACCCGGATCTGACCTGAAAACTTGTCATGAAAACCCAGCAATTGGGTCAGGTACATTTGGTCAATGGACCCGGACCCGACCCGAAAGACCCTAACTGAACACTTTGTGGACATGATTCGGAACTGGCCATGCCTTTCATGCAGTACTTCCTTTGAGCTGGTGCTCTGGAAATTTCTGGAGCACCAGCCTAAAAGTTTTCCTCGTGATTTGTGATTTCAGATCACATGTTCATCTGCTCAGTGCAGATTTTCTCTTTCTATCCTACAATTCATTTATGGTAAGATATCTTTTGCCTCATATTCCGATTTTCTCCGTTATTTCCATCAGTTTCCATATTTCTAAGACCTTTTCCAGCTCTTTAAGCTACGCATGATCTCTATGAATATACGAGCAGCCACATGGGTACATCTCATGATTTCCCATTTCACAACCAACTAGAATAAATAATTTGATTGTATTTTTATCAAAAGCAACAAGAATTTGGTGGGATTACATTATAGACGGTCAATGTTCTATCTTCGAATCTGAGGAACGGCAAAAATCTTTTAACATCCTAAGTTGAACTTGCTTCTTTTTTTGAAAGAACCAAATAAAGAAAGAATACGTTTTATGAAAGAAGCCAACATTCAATAGCAATGAACGGAAGCGATTCTTGCCACCTCATTCCGCTAGTTGTGAAGTTTAGATCAAAAAACGTTTATTCCACGATAATTTCCCTGATAATTAAATCATGTTGCCAATCTTGTATTCTTTTCTATTTATTGAGGAGAACACAGCTTGCGAGAAACGTAAAAAGAAATGGGTTTGACTTTGCCACTTGCTCAACGGCAACGTCTAAATCTCGCCCAGGTGTTAGGAGTCCAGGATCAAAGCCCTCTGCAGCTATCATATATATTCTTCAGTGGCAGGCTGATTTTGGCGCTTCCGTGCGGTCAGTCGATACTGTGAGTGCCAAAAATTAGTCCAGAAACTATCGCTTAAGTCGATCATCATTACCAGATGGCAAACACCACGATGAGTCGCAATATCTTCGCATAGTTGATTGGCCAGGCTATCAATTTGAAATTCCGACGTTTGAAGTACCGCAGCAGAAGCCTTTGTGTTGATCTTCATCGAACGACGAAAATTCTCGAGCCACAAACCGCCAAAGTCATGGCCCCAACCGACCGGTTGAACGTGTCGTAGAGCAGAAATATCGGTGAGATCGTTGTTACTTGACAGAATCGCAGGCAATTCAGGTCCTGCAGATAGGATCAGATCCGGCATCGGGGCAGCATTCTTTCGACCAACTCACCGATATCTATATCGATCCCATTGGATGCTAAGGTGTATTCCGTCATCGAAATGACACTATCAACGAGGGGTCCACAGTTTCCAGGAATCAAGGATTGCTCGAGAACGTCGATGTAGCCACCTGGCTTTGTAACTCGCACCAATTCGGCGACCACTTGGGGCCATTTGACCTTTGGAATGTTGAACCACAAGTATCGTTGGTGCACGTAATCGAACGTATTATCGTCGACTGACAGTGGTGAGTACCTTGAGGCATATGAACATTCTCGTTCACTTACAAGGAAGCTTTTCGAGTACATTGCCGATGGAAATAGTAAAGTTTCCCGATGCACGCTGAAACGTTTCTGCCCACGGATTTACCCTAATGTCCACTCCATGGTATTCCCCTGCCCGGAACTCGCGGGACATCTCGCAGAGCCATAAACCAGACCCACATCCAACATCGAGAACTTTGGCCCCGCTGTGGAGAACCCCAACAGGAATCCCACAGAAATTGTTCCCGTTGAAGACACTCCGAGTGAGATGATGTAATAAGTTCTCGTTTTCACCTAAACGCTAGCAATTAGCAGAGATTCACGAATGTTGGGACTTCTGCCCTCAAATTCATTGTCAACCACCTTCTTCAAAATCCGGGGTGTCTGGATCCACCTCATCTTCGGTTGCTTCCCAGTCACTCGGGGGTTCGATGTCGTCATCCGGATTCCCCTGGCGAATCATTCGCTCGTACCATCGCAGGTTTCGCTTGATGGCCGCAGCTCTTGTGTTGGGCGATACAGACATTTTCGTGGAGGAAAGTCCTTGGTGGGTTAATTTACCAAAAAATGATTCAGGGACTGGAGGCACAGTGTGACACAGAGGAAAAAAACGATAAATGGCTATTGGGCAGTGCTTCATGGAGTGGGTTGATCAACTTTACAACTTCTGACTATTCGCAACGTAGTCGTTACATGGATCACAGCGTTTTGTGGTGCAAGTAACTCAGCACTCCAGCTTTCTCAACTTAGCGCTGAGCTCTGATCTTACGAATCCCGTCTGCTTTGCTGTTTAACCCTATCAGACCACATACTCTATCCGAAGGCTGGGCCCACTTTGGAGCAAAACTGCAAACCTGTGTGTGGCGCAGGTTGTTCCACACACCTTCCTATTTGGGAATTGATGATGAACTTCGAAGATGATGTTCCCGCTGTACGTGCCAACACAAACCTATGTGATGATCGGGTTGCTAATCGTATTCACTGACTTTGTCAAGCTCCCAGCTTCACTCTCTATTGACGTCGACACGCTCCTTGCACCAAGAAAGCCCATCGCACCACCAAGGATCCCTGCCGCTCAGGGATGGGAGAAACCAGGAATCGGGAGTGCTCGGTATCAAAACGAAGTAACAGCGCCACCGGCTCCTGATGGAGGCGATGCTGTACCAAGAGACTATGACGATGCTGCAATGGAGCTCGACATGCTAGACAAACAGCTTGAGCCTCGAAAGGCAAAGCTACCCAAGAAAGCTCGGCACAAGATTGACAATGAATTGTATGTGAATTATTTATTTAGGTACGCTGGTTTCTGAAACCTCTCTGTACCAAATTCAGGTTGTTAGGTCCTCGCGGGTTCTCGAAAATCCGCCAAAATCGGAGAAAGCTCAAATTCAAAGGAAAAGGTCATGAGGTAGGTGGTCGGAGAAGGAAGCTCTGTACGAGAGTATGGCTAATGCGGTCTACTAGATGGAGGATGTTGAAAAGCTGCTTATGTACTACCAGATATGGGCGCACGAGCTTATGCCGTCATTGACATTCGAAAGCGTTGTTGAGCGTGTCGAGACTCTATGTCATACAAGGCAGTGCAAGGTACGTTCATATTAAGTTATGTTATCTCCTTGTTTCCTGATATGTCCGTGATGCGCAGATGTACGCTGATGCGGTTGTACATGAACAGAAACTCATTGATTTGGGAATCGAATCAATAGATGGTATTTGTGGAGCACGCTTTTCTGTCGACTTAGTGAACTCACAACATGGTGTTACAGTCGACAAGCCGGTGTCAGCAGTTCAGCCGAACGTTGTAGAGGAAGCTGCAACAGTAATCGACCCACCAAATGAAGAAACGACAGGCTCTAAATCTGGAGAAGAGGATCCTTTCTTGGCCCGTGTTGAAGCAAATCGCCTGGCAGCGTTGGAACGACTAAAGCAACGCGCAGCAAAAGGAGTATCAAGCGACAGCAACGCTAAAAGGGATGCAAGTACGAGTGTATCAACAACTGTGCTGTTTCTCGATGATGAAGAGGAGGAGAGCCCAGGCATTGACGTCTTTGCTAAACGTGTTGAAGAAAGAAGAGGACATGTGCGGATCGACTCGTCTACGAAAGGAGGATTAACGCTTGACCGGCTCTTTGATGATGATAGTGACTGATTTTTCCGAGTATAAATCATCATCCTATCACATAGTAAAAAAAAATTGCCAACAACTGTCCAGATTGCTCAGCCAATCAGAGAGACTGACCGCAATTGAATCTGGAAATACTTCAATTCCAATGAGAAGGAAGTTATCGCTAGAATTAACATCAATCACACTCTGTACATTGCTCCCCGTCCTGTGCTACTCCCTCCTACCACCACCCACGACCCCTATTTGTGTTCTGTGAACCCTTTTTGACCCTCACCAGGGCCAGCACAAACGGTGGCTCTCGCGCGAAATTCTTGCCCTCAGCGCAACCCAACAGAGCACAGAGACCCGCTCAGTTTACCTGGGTTTCTTACACCACCGGGAACGCGTGTACGAACTGTATTAGCTTCGCGAGAGAGAGCTTCCTCTGGCGCTGCCTAAAACATCGCTTCCTGCCACATACCCTTTTGACTCAACACACCAGGACGACTGCTGGAATGACAGCTGAACTCCTCGACTCATCTTCTGCGTCACAAGAACACGTTACACTCGCACTCGTACTTTCCACATCACCTCCATCCGTCCGAAGCACTGAAGTTTCGAGACCCTCACCAGATAGGCAGCGTAGGCAGCCGTGCTCTCCTGCTTCACGAGGGACCATGCTCTTCGCGGCATGTGGTCTTGCGCTGCTCTCAGCGACAACAGTCTCGGCACAGACGTGTTTCTTGTTGGCAAACTCGACAGTCGTCCCAGATTACAACAACTATGCAGTCGCACGATTCACTGGTTCGACACCAACAGACAGCTTTATTGATACACCCACCTTCGACTCGTTCATATCTGCCCGGAATGATTCGAATCTATTATACGTCAATCAATTCAAGTGGGCATACAAAGTTGGATGGATTGAGAATGAAGGTGCTTACTCCACACTGTTCTTTTAGAGCGGTTTATGGCTGCCCTGGCTTCACCGGACACTTCCAACGCTATCATCTCTCTATTTTCGTTGGATCAATCATGAACACCTCGAGAGATGGATGTGCTGGCACAGCCCAATCGTCGCAGGCGACTACATTCATACCCATGTGCCAGAGCACCTGCAATCTTGCCATAAATGCTTTCATGGCCATTTTGAACAATGCTACGGTTTGCACACCAGCCCAAAGTGCGAGCGCGTCTGCTATCGCTGAACGGAATTCAACTTTATCCGGTTACCAGAATTTTTGTTCCAAATTGACGGTGGCGGACCCTAACAAGGGAACTTGCCGGGAGGGGATTCTCCGGGAGACCAACCAGTGTGGTTTCCCCCTGTTGGCTGATGGGGTTACATTTTGTCAGGATCCTACGACATCAGCTGACCCATGCTGTGCAACTCTCGCTTCTTCATACGGAGGAGTTCTGCCGACGAACCCGAAGCAGACTGACCCGAACAACTCATCTGGCGGGTCTGGCGGTTTGACTGACGAAAATCGAGCACTTGTGATCGGAATTGCAGCTGGTGCAGGAGCTTTCATTTTCACGTCTTTGGCTGCCGTTGGCTTCCTGGTGGTCCGCAACCGCCGACGCGGTAAGCCGACCTTTTCTTACGGCGCTGTTACATCGCGCAAGCGGGGACCAGTGTCTTCCATGGAGTCCAACCAATTCAGAGGACGAAAAAACAATGTCCAGCTCTTTGCAGACCCTACAACTGGACCTAGCTATCCCACATCTGTGTCGCGGCAAAGCTACATGGTAAACGACCAGCAAGCGCAATACCTTGCGCGACAAGGTGGGACCACGACTCCGATACCGATTTTATCGGTTATGCCGGTGCAGTCGCCCGGCGTTCCAAGCTCATCGGTTCCGCCGCTACCGATTGCAGCGTCGTTCTACCCGCCGGCGGGCTCTCCGGCCAAGATGACCCCCAAGATGACACCAAAGATGACCCCGACGTTGCCCCCGATGAACGTGCAGCCGATGCAGCCTATGCCCGCGGTCCAAAATTACGGAGTCAACTACGGAGCGGCGTATGGACAGACCAAGATGTACGACGGTGGCAACCCTGTTGGAGGAGGACGCAACGTGGATTCGTTGTACTCGATGGCACCGACGAATTATACTGGAGGCAGCTTGAACCGCAGCGGTGCGCTTGAGGATCAGAGTATGATGGGTGGCGCGCCGGAGGTTATGGTTGTGCAGAACGGCGATCAGCCTTCGTTAGACGGGACGTTGAAGAGAATCATTGAGGCTATCAAAGCTGGACGAGTCATGAAGGTTGTATATGAGTACAGTGCTCGCATTGCGGACGAAATGCGGTTGAGCTTTGGCGATATCGGTAAGTCAGACCACACGTTGTTTTCCTTCTGCCGGGGCTCTGATAGTGTATACTGTTTTTAGTTGATGTGGATGAGATCTTTGACGATGGCTGGGCAGCTGGACGGAATCGCAATACGGGCGAGAGCGGCGCATTCCCGCTCATCGCGGTCGCGCCATTTGAGAACGAGAACGACTATCTTACGATGGAGTCGGTTGGAACGAATTCGATGTCGATGTCTGCGTTGAGCGCCGGATATGGAAGTGCGGACTTGTCGATGTCGACCGGAACAGATCGGAAACGACGCGTGAGGACGTCTGCGCGTGCTTCGAGTCTGGGAAGCTCGAAGGGATCTTCATAGACGCCTCGACTTTGTTTAAATTTCGAGTCTCATCTTTGCAATAGAGTGCAAAGCCAATGGGTTTTGTTTGTCCCTATATTGCTGTCTTTGTTTTCGTTTTGTTGTTTGTCGATGTGCTGGACGTGTGCAATTCTCTCCAATCCTTTTAGCTACCCATTTCTGTTATCTCTAATATCACCCCGTCCCCCCCTTTTTGTTTCTGTTTTTGTTTTCGAGTCTTGTTACAACAGTCCTACACTCCTTCCGCATTCCATTGCTGATTCTAGAAGTGCTGCACGAATGGGTCCACCCCATTTTTTACCCCGTTCCAATAAGCTCCCTTCTACAGTTTGTTGTTCAGACATTCATAAACGCAGAGTGCATTCATGTTTCTCTTTTTGCCATATTTAATTGGTAGAAACTGTTGCAGTGCATCGAGGGATCCGTTTTCTGTTATTTGGGAGGTTATTGGAAACGCTGTCGACTTACTTTTTAGAGCGGACACAGAAACTGTCCACTGTCTCTCAGTAGGAATTATAGACTTTTTTCTTCAACAATGTCCGCAATTTTTCAGTGACTCCCGATTGTGCCAAGTTTTCTACGGTTGTAACACCCACTTCACTCTCACCCCTGAAGAAAAGAAGAAGAATGATCCGTTTTTTTTAAGATCAAACAAAAGCAACCGTGTGAAAGACTGCACTTTTAGACTGCGCCATTTGCTTGTGATTTGGAGATCTTGGACAAGAAGTCCAACAGACCGATGGCCGAAGCGAGAGAGTGGAGAAGGAGGCTGGAGCTAAAAGCTCGCAACCGCCGCCCGCTGTTCGACACCAATGAGCGTTCCCGCTTGCTCAACAAGGCTCGGCTCAAGCGTACAAAAAGCAGGGTATATGATAACAGAAGAAGGCTTGCAATCCATAAACTGTCGGATTTCACTCAAAAACGGCTTCTTCAACGCTTCAACTTAACCTTCAGGCCGACTTTGCCGAACTCCCGAAGAATGTCTCCCGCCTCCCGCACGAAATTAAACTCAAGATCCTCACCTCGATGAGTAGACCCAACCTCACCTTACTCGCCGCCGTGAACGTCAGCCGCTCGCGCTATCGCTCGCTCATGGAGGACCATACGCACGCAGAATGACGCCGCCGGTTCCGATAGGGCGCTTCCGCGTCGTTGCTGTACTACTGTAGCTCGTGCTCAACGTGGAGCGAGCTCGGTGTGAAGATCCATAGCTCGTGGGTGTTTAGCGCCGCGCGGGGTGGGCCGGGGATGCTCCCGGTTTTGAAATCGATGATGCGGTTCCGGATCCGGTCGGCGGCGGACCCGTATGTGTGGAAGATGGTCGGGAGCAGGAGTACGGAAGTGAGTTGTTCGTGGCCCAAGGTGTTGTTCGATGCGTGTTTGAACGATGAGGCGTTGGCGGTCTCGAGCTTGTTTCCGAGCGTTGTGGTTGGGCCGGGGGATGCTGCGGGCAAAGATGGTGCGAGTCCTGGCAGTGGAAGTCATGTGTGGACAAAATCATTCGAAGCAATACACTGCGACAGAGGTGAAGAGGAGATACCTGCGGTGTTTGGGAAACGGGCGTGGACGCTTAAGTTGTCGAAAAAGGACCGAAGTTTCAATGTGAAGAGAAAGATGGAGGGAGCAAATACCGTGGTAACCGACGTGGTCGAGAACATCATTGTGGAGATGGAGCATCGCAGTTGCCTCCGTAAAACAAGAAGGGTGAAGACCCGCATTTCCGGGTTGCGACGGAAGGAGTTGATAGAGGGGATGATGTCAGGAAAACTGCGGCTCGTCGATTCGATCGTTTCGAATGCGTTGATATCGGCGGCGACGTCTGCGCAGCAGTTCGAAGCCGTGATGTACCTTCGACGGCGTTCGCCTCATGTCATTACGAGCGCCATCCAGCGTGCGAACGATCCGCTGCTGACCGCACGACAATTGTTCGAGCAGCACTTTGAGTACTACAACTCCACTGTGGGGATATACCGCGATTTATTAACTGGAGTGGTGCATCCCATCCACGATGGCGAGCCGTGCATGTACTTCAAAGGTCGTCAACTATGCAATTTCCAAGCTGAGCAAGCACGTTTGTTGTTTGAGATCGCGGCGGAGGAAAACGACGCCGCGACGGCATGGATGTTGCCGGGTTTGCAGAGTACATGGACCGGCATCTGACCTACGACCTTCCCATAGCCGCCGCGACGAGCGGGGAGCTCGAGCTCGTCCAGGCGATGGCGCCAAGACTGACGCTCGGGCAGCACCAGCACGCGTACCTGCTCGCGATCCGACGCGGGCGGGGGGAGGTCGCGCGGTCCTTGCGACGGCGTGCAGGAACAAGCTTGTGGCAAAGTACGGCGACACCGCTTACGCACACGTTCCGGTACTTCGCGACGGGTTTCGGGGCGATCAAAGAAGGAGATCCTCGGGCGGAGAGCACGATGAAGGTGCTTGCAGAGCTGTTGGAGCGGGACGTGGATAAAGTCGAGGCGTTGAGATCTGCGAGCGTGCGTGGGAAGACGGAGGTTGTGAAGTATATACTTGCAAACGTGGAGTTTGTGGACCGGAAATGGGCGGTGAGCGTGGTCCAGGTGTACTTGAATTTGAATGATGTGGACCATGCGACTGTGGGCAGCTTGCTTGATGTGTAGGTGAAGGATGATAGTGATGAGGAGATGGAGGAGGACGAGGAGGGAGGGGATGATGAGGATGGGGAGTGGGAGGATGAGGATGTGGAAGGGGGGGGTGGAGGGTCGGATACTTCGGATAATTATTGGAACTGAGTGGAAGACGATGAGAGTTCTGAGCACTGAAAAACAGTTTTTGGAAGTGCGTAATTAAGTGTTTCTTGGAGAAATACTTACGTCCTCGATTTTGGAGGTATTGAATGAGTGAAGATTTGATGATGGGGTTTGCTATGGGAACTGCACGGAATAATATCGGAGTGTACCGAAGATTCCGTCGTGCTCTTTGGTCTCACATACGCTGTACCATTTGGAAAGCGACTTGCAGCTACTGGAGAGAGTCGAATGTCCATTACAAAAGTTGGTGATACCAGCATAACAAGGGTAAGACAGAAAAAGAAAATAAACTTAATAAACCAGGTGAAGGAAATGCTTTTTGTTCAGTGAAAACGTCTTCATGGTTCTATATGTAAATATAATGAAAACAAAAGTATTGAAAAAAACAACTGGAAGAGAGGAGAGAGGGAGAGTAAATGACATGATTAATTGGTTTGGATTGGGGTGCGGGAAGGGTCAACTACTGTTGGGTTAGGGTAATGAAGCACCGTTCTTTCATTGGATGAACTCTTCATTATGGACATATCGTACTGGCGGGTTGTCCATTAGACCTTTGAAGCGACACATTTCTCCGACATCAGTCTCTCAGTGAGCTTCTTTGTAGCGTCATCGCGGCAGTTCTGCATGTCCGGGCATGTGTGAGCCTCAGGCAGGCGGTGCTTGCCGCAAAACTCCTTTCTGCAGTAGCGGCAGAACCCGACGATCTTCACAGCGCGGTCAGAGCAGTCTTTCTGTTTGCACCGGTTCGAGAGGAATGATTTCTTTGTTGGGGTAGCCGGTGGCATGAACGGGTGGGAGCTTGCGAATGGATGAATGAATGCGGAGTGATGCAGGGGGGCAGTGTCAAGATATAGACAGGCGGCTGGGTGTTGTTGGTGTTCTTTGTAGGGGGCAGGGGCGATGATTGGTTGTATTGGTTGGCACAGGGGAACGGGGGGGAGTATTTGTAGGGCAGGAACGGCAGATAAATAGGCTGGGGTCACACCACAGGTATAAAATACGATTTGCGATGATAATTTGCAGTTGGGCATGGCTTGATACTGGAACGCACCGGTTCTTGAGATCAGAACAACGAAACACTCACCCTCCACCCACACCAGTCATTCATTCATCTTTACTTCATACTTCAGATTTCAGTATTCATTTTATTTTATTCATTCACAGGCGTTGGGCTGAATTGCCGTGTATGGCCCAGCCATCCGCCACACGGTCCCTCAACGATTCATCGTGTTGTCAAATACGTAAGTTCTAACCTATGGAGCAAAACTCGGCCGCTTCTTATCAACAAGGCGGTGATGATGCGGATAGTCGCTCCGACACTACAGCCGAGATTCAGCAGAATCGCCCTGCGGCGCAAGCGGCGGCACAAACACAAAACCAAACCAAAACCTTCGGCAAGCTCAAAAGCCGCAACGGGCATCTACAAAAGTGACGGCGTCAGTATCGCAGCCTGCGCCCGAACACGAGGACCTTCTCACGACACTCGAGAAGGGTCTTTCTAATTGCTCCTGCGAATGCATGGCGTGCTTCGACATTGTGAAGCAGAGGGAACGTACCTGGGGTTGCTCAGTCTGCTTTGCTGTGTTTCATCTCAACTGCATCGATAAGTGGGGCCATAAATCGATTTCGACATCGAACCCTAATCCCAACGCCGAATCATCGATGTCGTCTTCGTCATCTTCCAACTTTGGCGCGAACTCAACACTGGGCGGAACATCTGGTGGAAGTAGCTCGGGCGGGGGCCAGGTTGGATGGCGGTGCCCGGGATGCCAGAATGTTTCTCCCGAGATCCCGTCAACTTACTTGTGCTTTTGCGGGAAAACACCCAATCCGCAGTACAACCGGTACCGTGTTCCGCATGCGTGCGAACAACTGTGCCTGAAAGAACGACAGAAACCGTGCGCTCCGCTGCAGTATGCAATGCCACCCTGGCCCGTGTCCCCCGTGCGAAGCTCTTGGACCGCCAGTTTCGTGTTATTGCGGTCGCGCTGCGTTTGTTATGCCATGTGTGGATGTTGCCAACATCAATGTGGAAAATCTTGTGGAGATGTAAGTGTACACACATTGTTGACGAGAAGCATTTTACCGAGTTATTGACAGTTTCCTTTTGTAACAGATTTGTGGAAAGCACCGATGTGATCGCGTTTGCCACTCTGGTCCGTGCCAGGAATGTCCCATCCAAGTCACTCAATCGTGCCATTGCGGTCGGCACACCAGAGATGTTCCTTGCAGCGATCCTTCCACCTTTATTACGGATCGCATTGTATACTCGTGTGGCGGATTTTGTCACTTTGAATTTCGTTGTGGAGTGCACAAGTGTACCCGAAAATGCCACGAAGTTTCAGGTGTGCACACCGATTTATGCCCTACAGATCCGGCTGTCATCCAGCGCTGTCCATGTGGAGCTCAGCGCTTGGAGGAAGATTTGGGCGTTGTGCGGACGAGCTGCCAGGATGTGGTTCCTGTCTGCAAAGGAGTCTGCGGCAAGGTCTTGGCGTGCGCCCCGACAATTGTCATCGTGGAGATTGGTGAGATACTATGTGAACAAAAGAGAGATATATAGAAACTGACTTATCCGGTTTTTGTCTAGTCGACCTTGTAAACACCTGTGTCGCTTACAGTGTTTGTGCGCTTTGCATGGTCGGTTGCATAGGGGTGGAAGAGCTTCGCCTGTGATCGGATCGCGAGGAACATTCACACATAAAACCTCCATCTTCGTACATCCACATCGGCACTGAGTTTTGAGCCACTGCGCCGATGTATGTTGCCCTCTTGAGTTTCACATCTGCGACCTTGTTTGCGGCAAAACCCTAAAGTGCGGGAAACACAACTGCAATCTACCTTGCGGGCACGACACTCGATGTCACGATTGCTTCGAAGTTGTAACCTTTGACGAGTTATCCTGCAACTGCGGTCGCACCGTCTTGTATCCCCCCATCCCGTGCAACACACCGATTCCAAAATGCAGCCACCCCTGCGTTCGACCTCTCCGATGTGGACACCAAAGCCACACACCTGCCATCCCGACAGCGAACCCTGTCCCCCCTGCGTAATGTTTGTCGAGCGCGCATGCGCCTGCGGCAAGAAACCCGTGAAGAACGTCCCCTGCTCCCGCCAACGTCTCCCCTCCTGCGGCCAAGTCTGTGGCCGGATCGTCGACCCGTGCGGCCACGCCTGCGGCCGTTTCTGCCACAGCGGCTCCTGCGTCGATGAGAACAACCGCTGCCTCCAGTGCTGCGGACGCACTCGGGCAATCTGCGGGCACAATTGCGGGTTCCAGTGTCACGGGCGGCCGTTCTGCACTGAAGACAAGCCGTGTCGCGAGAATGTGCAGATTTCGTGCCGGTGCGGTAACAAGGTCTCGATGGTGCAGTGTGGAGCTTGGAAAGAGTCGATGGGAGGCTCGGAGACGACGATACCGTGCGATGATTCGTGCGCGATGATGGAGAGGAATAGGAAGGTTGCGGAGGCGTTGGAGCTTTCGGTGCCGGGTGTGACTGCTCCGTCGACCGAGGGTGCGGAGGGTCGCGCCGACCGAGACCCTTCCGGCGACGATCGTGGGATTCCCGCTCGAGTTCATCGTGCAGGCTGTCAAGTATGGCGAGACGATGGTGAAATACGCCATTGCGAATCTAGCGTGGGTGAAAAGAGTTGAGGCCATACTGTTTGGGTTTGTGAGCGACAGTTCTCGACGGAGCTACAACGTCCCACACGCGAAGAAGCAGCACAACATGTTCCTTCTCCGACTTGCGCTGTATTACAACCTGATCGCGGAGACGTATGATAATCACTACCAGACGAACGGAGTGGGAATTCGCAAACGCGGTGCGCGATCATCGACGCTCGGGGGCGTGTTGCTCTCGACCCCCATCGTTCCAACGGTGACTGTAAGCACCGTCGTTGAAAAGTACAAAGCGGCGATATTTACGTTTGCTGTTGCCGCTGTGACTGCATATACGACCGCAGCGGCTGCTGCTGCTCCTGGCACCGCGAGCTCGAAAACGTCCAGTGCGGCGAAGATGACGTCGTCTATTATGAGCGGGAGTGCGAGCGCGGGTAGCTGGCGGAAGAGCGGTACCGGGACCGGATCTGGAAGTGCGACGGAAGCCGAGTGAACGCGTTTCATATGACTGGGTTGCAGTATGGGATCCAGGCCAGCGATATTCGGATGCTCATGGAGCCGATGACGTCGGATTGCGAACTCAAGATCGATGTGCTTGGCGCGGAAGCGGCGTCCATGGTCGGGGTTGTCCGGGTGTCACCCAAATACGCCACTGGAACTGCAAATGAGGCTGTGGATGCAGCTGCTGAACTTGCGCTGCTTGCGCATCTTGATACCGTGCGTTCCAAGTTTATCCGGTACCGGGGTTACGTTCGAACTGTCGAGTTGTGTTTTGTTAAGGAAGTTTCAGCTGAAAAGGAAGAAGCTTTTGAAGTGAACCCAGATGCTCAGAGTGCTCCGGTGATCGAAGTTGTGTACACGGTTGCGATGGCACGGACGAAAGCCGCTGCAAACGGAGCGGAGAGTCCTGTTGCTGGAGGACATGGGCGGCTTGGGTCTGGAGTGAATCGGTTTGGGATTCTGGATGCCGATAATTCGACAAAGAGTGCTAAACAGACAGTAGCAAGCAAGTCTGACGCTGATGCTTTGGAGGCGAAAGAGGTGAAGAAACTTTCTGAGGTGCAACCGGAAATGGACGAATGGGACCGCCGGGACGCTGTTCACATCGGTGAGGACGAAGCGACGGAGTAGAATTTTTGGCTAATTGGGCATATGTAAGTTGGATATTCGCGGTTTTGCAACTCTGGGTTGTATTACATGTGTATTACATGGTTGTCATCATTTGTGGGGTCATTTTATTGTTTTTTGGTTTTCAAAATCTCAAAAAAAATAAGGAAAAAACGATTTTCCGTGTAAAACACTTTCGAGAGTCAATCCTTCCTGCCAGCCATGATCTCTTCAGAACCCTGTGGCAGCTCGTTCAGTGACTCCGAGCCAGGGATATCCAAAGCGACATTTGGAACAAAGACCGGCAGCGGAAGAGCAATCAACCCTGCCTCCGGTTCCTGTATGTAATCATGGCTGACCTTCAACCGATCCAAGATCTGTTTTCTGCGGTCTGTTTCCCACTCCTCCCAATGCATTTGCTTCACATTAACCTCGACTCGTCTATTCCCACCTCCATGGCCATGATGGCCGTCTTGCGCGGTTTCTCCTTCGACCTTGCGAGTCTGTCCCCATGAGAAATCATCGAAATGCCAGAAGGCGTACAGTGGCAGAAGCACGTTCCAAACCGGGAGCGCGATGAGGTAGATTCCTAGCCAATAAATGTATGTTAGTCTGAAGGTCGACATTGCGACGAGCAACGATGGTGCGAGTAGAATGCACAGGAGAAGCATGAGTTGGGCGACGGGGACGATCGGACTGAGGAACGCGGATGCGAGCATGTACCTGGAACCAAAAACGTCACTGAGTGCTGTACAGAGCAATAGATCGATCGTTATCTTACAATGTCAAAACAAGCGCTGCGGGTAGCGAAACCGTTCCAACCAGCTCAAGCATGATCACAAACTGCATCGAAAAGCAGAATGTGCCGCACAGTTCGTTAACGAGGACAAGTTCTAGCAGGTTGTGTATGGTCGAGTTGATCCATCGACGTCTCTGTGAGAGAAGCACTTGCAAAGTATCGGGAACCACGGTCTTGCAAAAGGCTTTGGGCACAAAGATGAGACTTCTTCGAGGAAAGGTACGTAGCATTAAAGTCGTCAAGAATCGATCTTCGCCCAGCAAGAGCAGGTTTTTCTGATGCAATGTGGTCACCTCGCATTGCGAATACACCAATGTGATTGTTGGGCTGCAAATGATTGGAATCCATCGGTTGTCTTCCGTTGGAGCTTTGATCCGATACATGCAGAAACAACCTGGAAGGCAAGTCACTCCACCGAAAACAGATTCAAACGCTTTGGCCAGATGGTGCGAAATGTAGTATTCGAAAACCTGAATTCGGGTCACCCACGATTGACGCTTGTTGGCGATGCGAGTTTCTCCGCAGAGACCCATAATTTTCGGATCTCTCGACATGCATGCCACCATGCGGGAGAGTGCATCGGGGGCGACTTTGGTATCTGCGTCCACCATCAGGACGACCTCGAAATGATCTGGAGTTACCCCCATCAAATAGTGCATTTTTGTGAAAAGATCGAAATCGAGAGGAGTAAATCGTTCGTTGAGAAGCACCCTCTGGAAGAAGCTCATGAGAATCATTTGCGAATCACGTTTCCCTCGGTTGCCTGGCTTTGCTGAAGTTGCTTCGTCTTCTCGGCCACATTTGACAATGACAACAGCCGGAATGAGACGACCGGTTCCCTCTGGCTCATACCACCCCACATAAACTTTTGCTCGATTCTCTCTGTTTTTTCCAGATCCGATGGCTAGGTACTCTTGGGGCATCGGATCCTTCCAGAGCGGATCCAACTCGAGGAGGCTCAGGACGATATCAGGGGTAGTCATGTCGTTCCCGGCTCCTTTGATCAACCCATCTGCCACAATAAATAGCAGCTTCTTGTCGTCACTAAAGGTCGTCGTAGCAAGGGAGTCGATTGTTGCTCGGAGTCCTTGGACATCTTCCGAGTAGCACGTAACGAGCAAAATGGTGTACAGCTCTTCTCCAAACTCCGATTCGTACGGGTTGATCGCGATCATGGACTGTCTCAATTTTCCGATATTCAACGTGCGTGTGACTCTTCGACGGATGAGATCTTCGCCTTCAACCTCGTTGTGGGGGGACGGCGTCGTCGATGTATCGAAAGAAGTTCTGGGCTGATCGCTCGACGGGATTGGTGCGGGCCTTGTTTCAGTTCTGCGCCGCCTAGCTGAACGACCCATCGCAGCGCGTCGGGACATGGTCCTTCGAAGAGCTTGTTCGTGTGTTTCTGGTGTCTTTTGCAATGCAGCCGCACCTCCCTCCAAGTTTTTCTTTCGCAGTTGACCCAGTTGCCATGAAATGAACCACTGGAAGAATATTGCACAAACAAACCGGATCGATAGCACACCAATGACCACGATGAGGGAGATCCAAACTACAATGTCTGTAGCAATGCAGCCGAGTGTTTCGTGTTCCAGCGCAGCAACGTTAAACATGGCCAACAGACATGCCCCGATGTCCAGGTTTACTTTTGTGAGCGCTAACGTGGCATCTGTTCCACTAGATGCCCGAATGACAGAATCGATGTTGTTGATGAATATGCTTTTGTTCAGCGCAAGATAGGCTGTCATATTAAGTACACGACCATTGTAGATCATGAGATTACGTTTGACGTTACGAACCTAGAAGCAAGATGTGAATGATCTGTACCAAAAGAAAATATCCAAATAATTTACATCGTCCCAAGTGTATGCTATCGAGCCAATGTTGATAGATTCCCATGCAGCCGAAGCAGTTTCCCAGTTATGACAGTGTGTTGCACGAACTCCACTAATGTTGCAAAACTGCTGATACGTCGTACTCAGAACTTTAGTGCAAGGGTCGCCAGCAACAGGAAACATGCTCGACAAGTCAGTTCCACCCTTAATATTGAAAACCTCAGTTGCATTGACCGAGTTGCTCGCATAGAGGGGGAGCGAGCTGTGGTAACTCAGAAAATTTCCCATTGACAAGTTGAAGACGTCCCCATGAATCACCACAACACGAGGTTGAGCCCAACCAGTATCTGCTGTGTTGAAGAAGTCCGTCCGTCGTTTTCCATTGCATGCGAATGCTCGTAGACCGATGGTGTTGAACGTCAGAATACCGGAGATGAACAGGATAATGACACAGAGAGCGATTTTTTCTCGCCAAGCTTGCTGAACTTCCGGTTGCTTTATTCCGCATCTTGATAGGATTGCTCCAGGAGCCCAGAATGTGACTGCCCATGAAAACTTTTTCCATAAAGTCGCTTTCTCGTCGTCATCTGTATGAAGCATACTTCGCCGACTCCGGACGGTGTTGGATCGGGCCGGACGTGTCAGTGAGCGGACAGTACTCCGGGATCGCAACAGTCGTCCAACAGGGGTGACTGGAGAAAGTGTATTTAGCCTCGGAAGTCTGGGAAGACTCTTTTCATTTTCATCTCCAGCTCCAGGCGACGACGCGGTGGGATGTATGTCTATTTTCGATTCTTCCTTTGTATCGTCAAAATTCTGTCCTACTATTGTTAGATCGATTGTGCTGCTCTCCCGTGGGAATGGGACTCGTTGTGTCAGGGTCTGCGAAGATGGCCCCTGGCCATGTTGATCGCCATTCTCTCCTTGAATTCGAACATGCCGCTCTCGACTCAACGACGGTAACTTGTTCTCACCCTGAGAGCTGACATCTTGTTCCTTCGGGACCTCCTCGGCCATTGGCAAGTTTGGTGAGGTGTTTGTTTACTTGGTCCAATCCGTTGGACGCTGACATGTATGTGATCGGAGCATGCATATATTTTCAATTTCTACTTGCCGGAATTTCGCTCCAGCTCCCAACGAACCAAATTTATGTTCATTGTTTGAACAATACCATCTCGTTGCCTTCCCTCACGAAAACCGCATGGATGATATTCTGAATGGAATCAGTTGCCCCGAATGATGAGAAAGGAAAACAATCAAGGTAAAACCTACAAATTAACTACGAATAGTGGAATATGTACTCTAAGCAGGCAACTGAGGGAATGAAATGGGAAACAATAAAAAGTAATAATAGCAAAATACCGTATGTCGAGGATATGAAAAAGAATATTAAATGATGTGGAGAGAAGGAAGAGATAGAAGAAGACTCCAACTGCAGAATAATGAAAATGTAGGAAGATCAGTCTGAGATTATCCAAACTTTTCTCTCATCAAATGAAACAACGGAGACTATCCTTAATGCATACACCCACGCTCCGCCGCCTCCTCAATAGAGCGAACCCTCCATTTTTTCTAGCGCGAGCGCTTTCGGCGCAACTACAGGGTCACTTTCCCTTTGGCCCATTCCATCCATGACTGCTCGTGCTCCTCTTGTGGAGGGACAGACTCGACGGGCATCGGCTTCTGTTCTACCTCCACGACTTTCGCTTTATTGTCGACGACCGAAGCGGTGTTGGATGCCAATGTTGTAATGTGTTGGATCCAGCTGCTTTGAACTGGTTTCGCGATTCCCCATGGAATGTTTTGTGTAGAACCAGTACGCTCGAGCGTCCAAGAGTCATCGAGACAGTCTACCGAGCTCTGACCTACGACTAGCAACGTGCCATTCTGAGCGATAAGACGCTTAGCGACTCCCACGAGTGAGGAGGAGACCTCGAGCGAGTTTGTTGAGAGTGCGAGGACGATGTTGAAAGATGAGCGCTTCAGTGCGCTTGAATGTGTGACGATTTTTAGGGAAGTCGGGTGCTCGAAACCAAAGCGCTTGGCCGACTCGATACTGTTGGAAGCAAAGATTAGATCTGAACATTCAATTTACGTTCAACAGAACTTACATATTGATGTGCTCAGACACCTCTGGCTCGACCACCGTGACTGTAGTTCCGGCGACCCACGAAATGTGTGGTGCGTTAAGCACAAAAGCGCTGGCTGTGAAGTGAAAGAAAAAGTCAGCTTGGTTCGGCCGAAAAAGTAAACGAATCCTACCTCCACTCAGTTCAAGTACATTTGCTCCAGGTTGTAAGTATGTGTTGATTTCTCGTCGAATGTGATCAAAAGAATCGGCAACAACGTGCTTGCGCCAATTGAAGTGAATCGAAGGGATTTCTCCAGCCGATCGACTCCAGAAGTTTTGGAACGCGCTGAAAGCAAACGCTGGATTGCCCTTCGGGAATTCGGCATTTGAGCCATCGGAGTTTTTCCAAGAGAACTGAGAGGGGATTCGTTGGCTCAGATCACTGAAGGCCTCCTTAGCGTAAGTGATACCGTCGGAGCTTGCAGATACAACCGCCGCCCCAGTAGACTTAACAGCGTTTCCTACAGCCGATCCAGCCCGAGCAACTGCGCTTCCAACAGCTCCAGCACCGTTCTTGACGGCAGATCCAGCAGCCCCAGCAGCACTTCCGATCGCAGACCCCGCAGAATCAACAGCGTAGGTAACACCAGATTTGGCGGCCATCGCGGCGTTTGTGGTAGCTGAACCAACCGCACTTGCTCCACTCGATACTGCGGACCCTGCAGCACCGAAAAGACTGCCTACACCCCCTCCAGCTGCTGCGGCTAGCGATGACACAGCGCCGATCGAAGCAGAGAAAGCTCCTGAGACTCCAGATCCGACAGCAGAAGATGCGTACACGACCCGGGCTCCAACCGCGCTTGGAATCTCACGTACACCATCCCAGACGTTGCCACCGAGCTGCTGGATGTTCCTTTCGACGGCACCAATGAACGGGACCGCGTCGTCCCGACGAACGTACAACAACGCAAGAAGCACGAAGATGACTCCTCCAAGGATGGCTTTGGATTTGTTTTGGTCGATATCTGCAAGTGCACGTGCGCGCTCGCGAGCCCAGGCTTCTTTGGCGGCGGTCCACGCTTGTTTACCAGCGGATCCGACAGCACGGCTCATAGCCGAACTCTGTTCGTGGATGGAAGAAAGGAGCAGGGAGAGCTGAGCAGCCTTGTCAATGGTAACGGCGTGGAGCTGAGCGCTGGTTGCGTCCATAGTGGCCGAGGTCCGAGTTCGAAGGGAGGTAGAGACTGTATCGGTTGAGTCCATGTGAGTTTGAGGGACAGTTTTAGGGAGATCCTTCTCGATCACAGCTGCCGGACAGGGATAGTGTGATTTCGGAGGTGGCGTTGGCGGGAGAACCTTGTCCAGAGAAAGGGGTACATCTGCTGGATCGGGTTTGATTTGATAGAAGCTGGTGTTGAGTGTCGAGTCAAAGCTGGTATCGAAACTGGTATCGAAGCTGGTGTCAAAGCTTGCGTTTCGGAGGTAGTTATCTTGTTTGATCTTCTGTTCGAACACTTGATCGTAGCTGTCTTCGTCGTAGGTGGGTTGTGTTGATCTGCGGGGAGATCGCCTAGTGGGACGAGCAGCATTTGGATCCCACTCATAGCGGTGTGGTCGAGCGAACTTGTGGTCTTCGCCACGGTAACTGTCATTCTTACTACGACGCATGCCAGGCTGATGTGATTTGATGATGTGAATGATCCAAGAAAAAGCGTGTGCGATGAAACGTCTCAGAATGGAGAGAAGCAGAAGTCTCCTTTTAACAAACTCGCCAGTGGTGCAGCAATTCAGCACGTCAAAGCTCGTCAAATTTGAAAATAAGAGATCATCGGATGTGCCCACTTTGAAGGACGCAGAATTGTCGGGTCTCGTCAAGAAGATGACAGGTGCTGGAATACCCCGTCATAAACTTGCCCATTTTAAGAGCTGTTCTTTCAAAACGAAACCATTCTCAGACAAAAACTTAGTTAAAGTCTCCATAGAAAACCCAACACATGAACCAAAATAGCCAAAATGGAATAAAGATATCCAACATCATTGCTCAACAGCACGTTTTCTGGCAATTACGCGATACTAAACTCAATCAGGAACTTGAAGCAAAAATGGGCACACTGATGACTTACAACAAATTGAACTACTCGTACTTTTTCAAGATCCTGGTTCAACTCCGCGATGTACTCGTTCCACTTCTCAGGTGTTATATCCAAACATGCACAAGCGTAGTCAGTCAGCGACACCATTCCTCTTCGAGCATTCTCCTGCCATAATAAGCCAGTCACACCACCCCACCCCAGAGGAGCCGCCCGTTTCATACTCGCAACATCAACAAATCCTCCATTACTAGTGACGAGATGACCCAAATGTGTTGCTGTTGAAAAAACAACTGATAAAACAAACTTGTTTAACTCTTTCGATATCTCTTACCAATACGCACGTCGGCACCGCGAGGTTCAGCTAGCCTCTGAAACAAGCCATTAATCTCAAGGTGGATTTTGGATGGAGTGCCAAGAAACTCGTTGGTCGTATCGAGCTTTTTAAGAAAAATAAGCGGAGACGGCGAATCCCGTTAAAAGTACATACACAGATTAGGTCGATGTATCCTCCAGGTTTCAAAATCCTGCAATATTCCGCGATGACAGACGGCCAACGATCTTTGTAGATCACTGATGCGTATACTTGGTGATGAACTGTTCATACACTAAAATAAGCTTGAAAGGTTATCCGAATTATGTTCTAAGCTCACCAAAGTCGAATGTGTTGTCTTCATCTATTCAATATTTCGAATTTAAGAATCGACTGGAAAGGTCTACAAACGGAGTGCCTCACATGGAAACCTTTCGTTGAGGTTTGCTCGAGCTAAAGTGAAATCCCGCCCTTCCTGTCTTGCAAATGTTTGAAAGGTAGTTGCCCACGGATTGATATCGATATCCTGCAATATATTAGCATTTTGGCAAAAAAAAAATAAAGCACCGACCACTCCGTAATAATCTCCTTTGGGATAATCTCGGTTCATTTCGGCCAGCCAAATCGCGCTTCCGCACCTTGCGGAGCAAAAGGAAACCTCTTTGAGCCCGTCTTCCCATAAACCCTTGCTTCCTGATGCTCACCCAGCATCCAAAATCTTCATTCCACTCAGCAATTTGCTTTCCGGGATTCCCATCGTGTTAGAGCCGTTGAACAATTGACGCAGGAGATGGTGCTGGATATTCATTCTTCCCCCTTCCTGCTCATCCGATGCGATGAACGATGGAGTAGCCGCCTATCAATGTCAACGCGTGTGACTAATCATCCAGGTACAAAATATTCTTCACTGCTTACAGAACGGGAGCTCTGAGCCGGCTCAGGCTGAGTACTAGGAGCAAACGGGTCCACCTCCTCATCTCCGGACTCGGGAGGGAGTCTCCAGTTGGCAGCGATTTGTTGATTTACAGTCAGCTTAATGTCATCCGAAGTGACCTTCTTCTCGCGCCGTCGAAATCGGAACTTGACCTTCATCTTGGACACGCGAGTTCCCGTTGAGGGTTGGGCCCTCCGAGGTTTCGAGAGCTTCCGAAAGACGTCACCCATTAATGTTCACAGGCACTGCCTTCGCATCCCTTTGGAATAGCGGTGCCACAAAAGCGTCCAACGATTCAAAGATGTTCAAATTAATGGGCGATTCTCAAATATCGAAATTTTGCTGTGGCAGTTCTGCAAATTTTTGTGTTCCGTTGTTCGTGAGAAAGCACCGGGCCAGGGAACTGCACCGTATTGTTCAATGGGAGCAGCAGTTTTAAACAGAGATTCTCTATGTTAAATAATAATCGACACTGGGATTTGGATGTAATCATAAAACTGACTCTAAAACAAACCAGAAACAGAATTAAACAAAACTCCAACCACCAAAAAGACTGCAAATCTTTTCCAAGCAGCACTCTCATCCTTCCCAACAATGCAGTCTGCACTCCTCCCAACGGCAGGTGCCACCATCTCACAAAAATACAAAAACACCACCGTGATCAAGAATAAATTAGCCCAAAAGAATGCTGCTACGATAATGGATGCATCTTGCCCGGTGACGTCTGCCCCCCCACCATCTCTTCTCAGAATTCTTGATGCGGACCATTCAAACTCCGCCGACTGATAGGTAGATCTGAAATCACCGGATCCGGAGATCACGGCCAACGTCGCGGTCGTGTCCTGGCCCAACCACATATGGAACTGAAGTACAAACGTTTCCAATGAGATCTGCCCGATCCACCTGAAAAACCACGAAGTATATTGTCGAACTCCAGGTGTAGCGTTGCGGATCAGAACGTACAACACCGCGATCAGTGGCGACAAGTATGGATGGACATACGTGTTGAACTGCTTCTTGTCAGAAAAGAAGCCGCTTTTAGGAGCTGGGATGCCGGGATCAGAAAGTGTTGATTGGTACATTGGCACGGTGTCAAGGAAGAGCTGGCCGTAGATCATGACGCTGATGAACAAGGCGACGAGCGCGAGGACGACCGTAGTCCAGAACTGGATGAGTTTGAGAGATGAGTTTGATCTTGCGGGTTGAGCAGCCTCCGCGCCTTCCACGGTACCCGAAAACAGCGGGAGCAACAACACTTTCGGATCATCCAGACTCTCCAGCTTTTCAATCTCTTTTCTGATCTCCAACGCATCAGCTTCGTTGCTAACATCCATACTCTGCTTCTCCTTCACCCTCCTCTGGCCTGCGCCTTCACCCAACGGTTTTGATATACGCGGGCTCTTCCTCGCAGGTGAGAGCTTAATCACTCCCCAAGCCGTGATCATCCCCACATACACCGCCCACCGATCAAGCCTCAGTCTAAACGCAAACTCCTCCGCGTCCCAATGCACATTGACGTATTCCAAGAGGCCAAAAATTTCTACCAAGGGTTCCGGGTGATGCAGCAAGATGCTCACCGCGCAGCCCGAACTCGCGATCTTGGCCATAAGAAACACAGCGTGGTGGTTCCACTTTTGAAACAGGCCCATCGTGATGTAGATCACGACGAACCAGAACGTGACGAGCGGGCCGAAATAGTAAAAGAGCACATCGGTCTCCATCACATATGCCAATGCGAGGGATAAAAGGTTCAGTCTCAGCACGGTCTTTGCCATGCGGGAGAAACTGTAGTCCTTCTTCTGGTAGAAGGACTGAAATTGCCCGTATCCGGTCATGAACAAGTACGATGCGACCATGGCGCGGATGCAGATGTACACGGGAAGAATCTTTGACGCGCCGACAAAGTGGTAGATGAGGATGGCAACCTGCATCCAGCCTTTCCATTCTTCCGTGATGTTGCGGTTGAGGAAAGTGGTGTCAGGGAGTTTTTGGAGAGTGAGGAGGCCGATAAGGAGGGAGAGGATGGTGAGGACGATGAAGGTGCGCCAGGTGAAGTGTTTGTTGAGTTTCATGAAGAGTGAAGTGCGATCGCAGATGTAGCAGTATGTGACCACTAAGAGGAGTTTTGTGATGTCCAATGATACCGATTCAGACGGAACTATCGCGTCCAACCGTGAGTGCACCGATGTTCCTTGAAACAGATTGAAACTAAATAAAGACCAAATGAGAGCGAAGGAGGTATCAACCCACCTATGTACCTTCGACATGCATAACTGATCGGTCCCAGAGTGACAAGCACTAAGAAGGACAGCACCACCTGTGCAGAAAAGCCTTTATACCGAACACAACACGTCGCCTTCAACATTGCCTGTCTACCAAACAGCTTCTCATTGCACTCCCGATTCAATAAAATATCCAGCTCCTGCTGCACCAAATTATCACTGTAATGCAAGCCGTCCTCCGTACTCCCCATCTCCGCCCGTGCCTCACTATACATCCTGTGATCCGGCACCCCCAGCTCCAAACCTCCCCCACACATCCTCCTACCCTCCGACACCAAATGCCTGTTATACTCGTTCACTTTCCAATCCGCCAACCGTTCCCGCCTCTCTTCACTCAACAACGCATCCACAAGCGGCTGCACTAACCTCACCACCACCTTCCCCCCGCCATCCCCACAAACCTCACCCACCCGCCCAACCCCCTCCTTGAACTCCTCCAAGCCCCCGCTCGCCCCATACTTCATCGCCCACAATCCGAACCCAATCACCGTCGCCCCAGCTCCCTCTCGATCCACAACCGACCTATTGAAATACGGGTCCCAAGAAAACGTCACCGTGAGCCCGCGCACGCTTTCGACCCTATCCGCATGTCGCTCGACCATCGTTAGATTCTGCGTCGGTGCACCGAGACGCGACAGAAGCGCAAAGTACAGCATCCGCACCGTGGAGTCCCCAATGAAGTCGATCCGAGACGATGCAGCGAAGCATAGCGCGATGTCCGAGGCGGTGTATGCGTGCATGCTGCACGTGTGCGTGCGCCAGGCGTCGTCGATCCAAGAGCCATCGCTGAGCACGTCGTTGCAGTCCCCATTGTCGACAAAGCTCCCTTTGGAGATAGTCAGGGAACGCGTTTGAACGCGGGGATTTTTTGGGTATGCAAACCTCGCGTTTTGGTGATAAAGCGGAATCCGACGCACCAGAACGTGATGATCGCGGCAAAGATACGGATGGAGCTAAGGATCCGTGCGCTCCAGGACGTTGGGGCGCCTGGTTGATCCGGGGAGTGAGCGCGTTTTGAGGGCATTGAGACGCGTTCGGCGTTTGGCGTGCAGTGAAGGGGGCGCAGGATGAGCAGATGAATTTCGGGCATGTTTGGTATATTTATTTACAAAAGTAAAGACACGAGCAGGACGCAGGTATATCAAATCGACAAAGAGAGCCAGATCATCAAAAATAACCGTTCGAACTAGTCAAACTACCAACAAAAGCAAAACCAAATGACATGGCCCATGTTCAAAAGAAAAAAGAAACATTTTTTGGTTTAAAGATTTCGATTCTTTTTGTTTGGGTAAAAATGGGTAGTCAAAGAAACAGAATAATAAAGAAGAGGGATATCTAACAAGTTCGGAGTTTTGGAGTTTTGAACGCAACTACATATCAAAACAAAAAGCAACGGATCAAAGCCAGTTTGCTGATGTGGTTTGGAGAGTCTATTTGGGTTGGGATGTATGGAGAGTGGAGTGTGTTTTTCAAGGAAGCGAAGAGTGATAGTTTTGGCGACGAGGAAGGCTCTTGACCACAATCGGCCAAACTAAGGCACAGGGATATTGGGATGTGGAGGACGTAAACTCTTTGACCGCAATCGGCCTATAACTGCTAATTGAGGGAGGAGCTATTATCCTCGACGGAAGGGAAAAAAAGAAACCCACTCGGATCTGAAGTTTCTTGGGTATAAACTTAAGGAATTGAGGTCAGCTATTTCACCGGGAGGACTAAAGATGTTCGTTCTTAGCCAGATGCAACTACGATTTGCACATAGTTGAAATGGGAATTTCCCTAATAACAGTGCGAAGCAGAGAGAAAAAAGTAAGCATAAAAACGATTAAAAGAATGTAAAAAAGAACAGACACAACGAAATGTAAACTGAGAATAAGAAATACTGTTAACATAATACATTGCATAACTGGAGAGTGGAAAGGAAAAGTGAGGGATTACCTTTCGCCTCTAAAAAAGAAAAAACTCAGAGGGAAGGAAGAAAACATGGTATAAAGGCTGTTGAGTAGAGGAGATAAAATCTGAAGTTGCTTCTCTGAACATAGTAGAAAGGAAACCCATAGGTGAAATGCTTCCGAAAGAAAAAACTGCGCTAAAAAACGAAATAGAAAATGGCAATTGTAGCAAGAAAAACGCACCACCTGGAACTTGCACAAACTGACATAAAAGAACAAAGTATATAAATTGAACCAGCGAGGTATAGAAAGGAAAGAACGGCGTGGTGAGGCACTAGAATTCTGCAGCAGCTAATAATAAAAAAGGGTATCGTCAGCGCCCATCAACGCTCTCTCCTCAAATAAACCTTCTTCCAAAAACGAAAAATCATGTCCTGTTAAAAATATTCCGTGCACAAAAAAACGGGAACACCGGATGTAATAGTCGAGATCGTCTCTAGTGCCCACCTCATTAGTCAGGAAAGCATCAATATGTTGTACATATCAGCCGCCGAGGGCTCCGACGTGCTCGTCCTCGCCGGGATAAACACGGGTGACTCGAGCCCACGGATCAACGGGGCACTCACACGGCGTCGACGGCCGAAATCCCCGTAGTCGCAGCAGCCGACTTCGACTTCTCCGAGCCTTTTTGCCCATTGCGCCAGAAGGGCTTCCGCGCCTTGGCCCCTTTCAAACCTCCTACGGCGGCGTTCCAGAAGAGCCCTGTGCTCATCTTCGATTTCTTTGAAGTCGACGGGTTCTGTTGTTGTTGGCGGGAAGAAAGACGGCGGGTCGGGGGGAGGGGTTGACGCTGGGGTTGAGGCTGGGGAGGGGAGTGTAGTTGTTGTTGGGGTTGAGACTGACGGTGAGCGCGGTGTGAGAGGGGAGAGAGCGGAGTTGTGCCTTTCACACGAGGTTGCGAAAAGAATTCTTGCAGGGTTGTTGAGGAGGACGTTCGGGACGAGTCCGAGAGAGGGGTGACTGCTGTCGTTGCTGCGCTGCGGTAGGAGCCCTTGCTGCTGCTCGGGGTCATCGGAGGGGGAGTCAGGGATTCCGCGGGCGGCGGAGGGATGTCGACAGGAGAAGAGACCATTGGAGTGAAGAGGGGGGAATGAGGCTTGGTGCCCGGGGTGAATGTCGGAGAGATGGGAAGGAAGACCGAGATCGGAGGAGTGTAGTTCTCGTCGGCCAAGGGCGGTTTCACCCATTTCCAGGTTTCCACCGTCGTGACTTTGGTGACGGTGGTTACTTTCAGAGTTTTTGCGGTTTTGTTGGTCGTGGTTGAGCCGAAGGTCCCAAAGCTCCCCACGTCGCTGGCCCTCGAGGCTGGACGTGAGTCGATGTAGATGCTCGATGGTCGGCTGGACAGTTGACGGTTCTCGGACATGGCTAAGGAGTGAAGGTGCAGATGCTCGGGTCAATGAGGTGTGTGGGTGTGTGGAGGCGGAGTGGTCTCGACGATGTCGCAAGGGAGAATTGAAGAGCGTACGGCTCGGAGTCGAGTTTGCCGAAAATGGGTCGTAGATCACAGATGCGTGGCGAAGGGATCCAGATGTGCGCGAAAGACCGACTGTGCTCGCAGATAACTCAGCGTTGAGTTGGTCTACCAACGAGCAAGTGTCGGAACAATATATGGAGTTGTTCTGACGGACGGAGAGGATGTGTCAGTTTGACTGGATGAGGTCTGCAGGTGTGGTATTGACAGCAGGTGTATGATGGGGGAGACACGGTAAAAAAGACCACCAACCCAAAAAAATGCTGGCATGAATTTGGAGAGCAAGACAGGGACTGAACAGAACAGGAGAACAGGGCTATCCTAGAGCTATCACCTACATCTATTGGTACTAATAGCACTCACCTCTGTTCGATTTCCGCATATGGAGCACCAATCATGATCCATTGAACAACTCGGCAGACGTTCAACGACAAGCAATGCGATGAGGGCTTGGAGCGACTCCGAATCGAATGCAATCGAAATGGAAAGCGAGGACTGCACCTAGACGAAACGATCGCACTGCGGAGCAAGGTCGATGGACAAGAGATCCCAAAGCTGGAAGTGTGATTGGGCACAGTAACGACAGGACGCGAATGCGTGCGCACAGACGGAGACGAAACTGCGCTCCTCTGTGGAGCGGAGGGCGGCTGTTTTGAGGAATTCGGCCAGGCAGGAAAGAATTGGAAAGGGGAATTGATGATTTTTTAAAAAAAAGGAGCAAAATATAGTGTAATATGAGGAGCCGGTGGGGGTGAGGAGTGGCGCAGTATATGTGGTGGAAGAGGAAAGGGGGATGAACAGCAGGGGAGTGACTGTGTTTTAGCGGAGAGAGAAGGTGGGGCAGCGACAGCAGCGGATCGCAGGCAACGAGAAGCTGGGGTGGGGATAGAGCACAGTGGTATCACTCGAATCACAACAGCAAGGATGTGACTTTTAATGCACGAATCACGGTAAGAATCAAATCAGATGGGATGGCAGACCCAACACATAGTGTCTATTTTATTAGCAGATGGGCCTGCTGTGGTGGAGATAAATACCATTTATTATTGTTCCACATAATAATAATAATGAAAACATTGATCTACAATATTAACGTGTGTCCCGGGCCTTGGCTCACCTCGGTGCCGACAAACCGTCCGCATTTTGTTGCTGAATTTAGTGATTGATTAAATCAACCGCAGTGCAGTGCGCTTGCTTGCACCTCCACCTTCCAGTCCAATGGTGATCTGCTGATCACAAAAAGTGGAAAAGCTAAACAGCCTTTTTCCCGCTTCGTATTTTGTTGTTTTTTCCCTACTTGTCCACCGCGACATTATTGCTGAATTTGTCAGACAATCTTGAAACACCATTCTTTAGCACTTATTTGCACTTGATTAGTCACAAGTATAGGGTAGGCACTAACGTCACCACATCACACATTCTGCTTGTGCTTCCCCGATTGGTCGTAGATTGGATGAAACACGAATTTGTAGGTACCAAAACCATGTTCAATCACGGACAAGTATCATACGATCCAGGCAACAGTAACAGAGCCACCATTGGCTGATTGGGAAGTAGCCACTGATGAACCACCCGGATCAGAGAACGAGATCATCACCATGTTGATGCTTTGCCTCCGACTCACCAGCACGAGCAGCAGCAACCGCCTCTGCTTCCGATAGCGACAGCGACAGCGCAAGCGCAATCCCCTTCGTCCTCGTCAATCTGACCCGCTCCCACCTCAATTGATGTACCGTCGCAAGCGGGATCAAGTGGCTCGTGCATCTAGCGAACGAGATCAGAAGTCGAGGCTGATCGGTTTCGCAAAGGTTGAGGTCACGCGAAAAGAAAGGGTAAACCCATACGCTCGAGATGTATCCAGTGGGGCTGAATGTCTTTCGGATCACGGTTTTTCTGGTTTGTTGAGGGGGAGAATATTTCAAACTCGGCTCTGGGTTCGATCCACGCCGGGGAGGAGCTCATCTGCGTGATCTCGACAGTAACTGTACACAATTTCCACAGCTTCACGTGCTGGTGTCAAGTTGACAAAATTAACACCATATTCATTACAATACCAAGTTCAATTTAAGTCGTCTGCAAAGGATTTATCCACTCCCATATTTGCCTTACGATCCAGAGGTACGCGTTTGCTCTCAGCTAGCGGGGATCCCTCCCTTATACGATTTCCAACCTGGAAGACCAGGTCTATCCCGGTAAAAATCTCGCAGGCACAACGTTTGTATAAGCACTCGCGAAGGGGGGGTAGCTTATAAGTGGTACAGTTTTGCAGAAAGGACAGTTTCGGGCTGTGTTGAATTCGTCTTCAAACTCGAGTTCGATAACGAGAGAAACGCTGGTGTCGATGAACTTTATCATTTTATCTTTTAGAAGGTTAATCTACTGAACTGATTCAGAGTCAAATGATGCGGAACAGAATGCTTAATTACCCGAGCTTCAAGACCCCACATTGTTTCAGCCACCATGAATTATGACACTGTCCATACATGTGAATGAGTTAGCGAGACGAGTGCCGTGTCCACCCCTAATCATACGCCTGCTGTCAACACGACAGCTGCAGACCTCATCAGTTCAAACTGACACATCCTCTCTGTCCGCCAGAAGAGATCCGATTTCATGGTGCAACATGGAGCAAAATTTTTCAATCCTTTCCAAGCCAGAAGCTCGCCATTGGCACATCTATATACATTGGGAATAATCTTCTATTTGACATCGATTATTGTTCTATCTCGCCTTCTTCAAGCGCTGAACTCCTCTCCTCCCTAATCGAACGCCAATGGTCCAGCTCAAATATCCTATCATTCCGAAAACAAACCCGCACCACATCACCCACTCCCACCCCGTAACAGCATCGTCACGAACAAATGGGAATTCTGCCCGCCTCTTCAACTCAGCAATATCGGGCGAGCTCCAAAAATCATACCAAATCCACACCGCTCTCCGTGGCGGGCACACCGTGCCCAAATACCCCCAGCAGTAAGTGAAATAGTTTGTCGCCGCGGTCATTATTGCAAGCACACCAAGCACAGGCGTCACAACAGCTTTCTCTCCTGCACCGCGATGCCATCCCGGCTGGGCTAGGAACGTGATCCCGGCTGCGAGCAAGACGCAGTTGTATGTCATCAGGTAGTGCAGGTTCGAGATGTCAGTAAGCCACACAGTTGCGTGGCCGATGAAGGGTGCGACTATGACGATAGAGATGCTTTGGGGTTCGAGCGCGATGGCGAGGAAGATGGCGAGGGCGAGGATATGATGGAGAGCCATGGGCGGGAATTGGGTCATTAGGGAGGTAAAGGTGAGCTCGAGGATGTAGAAGGTAGAATGAGTTGTGAGCATAGTGAACATCGACACGAGCCCGACTCGACGCACCCAGGCGGCATGATTTGTCTGATTGATGGCTATGTTATGAGGCTGTTTGGTGGATGAACTCGGTTTCGGAGGCGTGCTTGCAAGTTTTGCATTTTGTAGCTCACGGGCAACTACTCGTCGTTCAATGATGCACCAGACGATCACGACAAATTCAAGAGAAAGGACAAGCATATTGAGTCCCAAATGCCACTCATCCGGAAAGAGCTGGTGGTACCAGTATGTGGCGAGTGGTTCAAATATCGTCCCTTCGAATCGACTGGGGTCATGAATGGGGTACTTCCTAGCCACGAAAAGCAGCGGGTCCCTCCATGCGGTCGACCAAGACTCCATTGCATCAAGCCGTAACGCCACCGCCACATCCACAGAAATGTCACCACTTTGGTATATTATATTATGATTATTATTTGTCTCGAATCCGCAACTGTGTTGAAATTTTGATCTCGTTTCTTTTAGGTCACTAAGCATAGTTGTTCTAGTCGATAGACTGATGGATGACGGATGATGCAGAAATAACTCTGGGCTTCTTTGTGTACAGAAGTTGAATAGAAGTCCATAGATTGTGTGATTTGAAGTAGAAAAAGGATGACCACTGATGCTTTTATATTGTGTATACCAATTCAACCTTGTTGGCACCTTGACTCCGAGCAGTCACTCCATTTCACAAAACTAAATCGGAAACCTTCCAAAACAGTCATTCTCTGCTCGAGTCGCTCCTGCAGAGAAGATCCAAAGCTTTCCAAGCACACTTGAAACTTGTCTCCCCTTCAACAATCTTTATCTTGTTTGGCTGATGATGCCTTGCCCCACCGCTCTCGCCGAAGTTATTCCTTGAACTCATTCTTTCGTGGTGTTAGTTTCATCTCAATCCATACCCATCAAGTAAGTTAGTCTATTAAGCCAAAGTCGCGACTCCATTGCGAGTGGTGGCAATTGAGACCATTGCAGAGATTTTGGAGTTGAGATCACCAATAAACCAACCGGTAACAGTGGTTTCTTAACGGTTTGTTTTATTTCTTGTCCCAGGCGTGTTTTTTAAACCTTTGAATCGGCCATCCCTCCATTTTGAATCATCCATGACCATTGACCATGGCTTGCCTATTTACGGACATTCCCACGCTCCCCGGGCCTTTTTGGGCAGTAATTGCCACCTGTGGCTGGAGTGTTGCCAAATGCCTCTTGGAACAGATTCTCGCTCGATCCGAACTGCAGCACTGGTCACCGAACTGCTCGCGCATGTCGATGTCGCAGATGATTCGCCGGATCGCTTTGTCGAAAACATAGCAGCGGCTCAGGCCGCTCTGGCATCTTCAGGTGTTTCGCTATCGTTGGAAGCAGGAGGAGGATATGGAACCAGCGGAAGGGTACAATTGAGTCGATTTTTATAAGAAAAAATCTGTCTGATGCAAGGCTTCCAAGGCAGTGGGATTTACTCTTGCGGAACAGATCGCAGAACTTGCGGGATCGTTAGTCACCGGATCATCGGCAGATGACGACGATGAGACCGGCAGATCTAGTCCAAATAAACAGCAGATCGCCGCAAGCACTCACGACAACTTCATGCAGCAGTTCAACTTGTTGCAGTCGCAGCAGATCCGGGAGCTTGAGCCGTTTTTGCAGGTTCTTCACCGGGTGCACACGGATCCGGAGGTTGCGAAAGCGTTAAAGGCGAAAAGAGTACATCCTCCAACGGTTTTTGGGGCAACATTGACGACGAAGAGCGAACAAGACGTGTTCAGCACGCCGGTAATGAGTAGAGTGAAACCGGGAGGGCCGATGAAGCTACCGAAGACCTCGCTGTTGAGCACCCCTACACCACTGACACCATGGACAGTCAAGGTGTGAGCTAATTTCTTTTGATGTGTTCCTTCACTTATGCGCTAGAGTTTTCAGAAACCTTCAGCTGTGTGGGGAGCTTCCTCGGAAAACATCGATGGCACACCAACCCGACCTGGGAACTCTACCTCGACATTTTTGGACGGCACAACTTTGTTGCAAAGTACGTCATCTCCATCCTTCTTTTCCCGGAATTCTTCAACAGGTAGGTTTGCGTCTGATTAAAAAATTTAATCATGACTAAGGCTTTGGCAGTGGGCCAACCGACTCAAATAAACGCTCCATTGAGGTCGCGTGCAAGAAAGGCGGATGTACCAAAGGTTAGATTGAGCAAGATACTCAGAACCGTCATGCTCACAGTATTCTTGTGGACGTAGGATTATGGCTTCAAGTCGCCTGAACTCAGCAACCTCACCCTTCAGCAGCAAGAGGCTGTAGTAATAGAGGACATGCTGTATGTGTTGATGGTAAAACCCTATTTCCAAGTAGACAGTGCACGATATATTGAGCTCTCTTTGCAGGGAATCGACGGAGTTTACATTGGAGCAGGATCTCAAACCCTGGACCAAGAGGATTCCAATTATGGCCAATACCGAGTCGATGAGTCGATGGGTAACTATAAAATTAACGTGTTTTGACCCTCATTCTTAATACTAATGATTCAGATCTTGGGCTACGGGAATTAGTAAAGAGAATTCTACCAATGATTGATCACTACAAAATTGTGTCCGATTTCGTCGACACGCACAATGCTCTTGAGTACGGGGGCGTCAACAATGCTCTATGTGCAGCAATGCGCCTGATTATCAAAGAATATTTGGTGTTAATCGGGCAACTTGAGCGCGAAGCTTGGATGCTCACCTCGAAAAATCGCTTCACCGTGCAGAAACTGTGGTATCACTTGCAGCCTTCGAAGGAAACAATGGCATGTCTCGCGGGCTTGATTGTAGCAATATCGAACGCTGAGAAGCTCAGCGCAGAGGATGGTCAGGATCCGATTTTGGCTGATCGCTCTTCGTCGGGGATATCGAGAGGTGGCGGCGTTGTACTGAGCGTGATTTGCGAGCGAATGTTGCGGAATGCAGGGTAAAGTCTTTGACAAAATCAAAACTTCTCTAGATAACGCTTCTTTGATCAAAGTGACCCAGTACACAGGAAAGTTTGCTCGTTTCTTCTGTCGAAAGCGGTCTTGCCCTACTTCACGATGCTCCGGAGATGGATACACTCTGGCGAGATTGAGGATCGCAACTTTGAGTTTATGATACAGGAGCGCCGAATATCGAAAGAGAAACTCAGAGAGGATTTCTCTGATATGTATTGGGACTCGCGATACACGATTCGGGAGGACGTGGTGCCCAGTTTCCTTAACTCATTTAAAGAGAAGATCTTGCTGAGTGGGAAGTACTTGAATGTTATCCGGGAGTGTGGAGCAAGGGACAAAAAGTACAACTGGAGAAACGCAATCACTGCTCCAGGTGCTCAAGGGGAAGTTGGTGGATTGGCGGGGAGAGAATTGGAACCTCAGCTGGACGAAGGCTTCAAGCTTGTTATACCGACTGAAGGTGTTGCGGGCGAAATCATGAAATCTGTCGATGGAAATAGGTCCGTTTAGTCTACTTCTTTTTTTGCACTAGAAACTGATAAATTTTTGATAGTATTGTGCGAGAGATCGAATCTGCGTATCGCTTCTCAAACCGAAAGCTTCTCGATTTATTGATGAAAGATCACCAGCTGATGGCTCGACTTCGGTAAGTCATGCACACCTTCCTATCACAACATGTATGCTGATGAGAAATGTAGAACTATGAAGCGTTTCTTCTTTCTCTATCAATCTGACTTCCTGAACCCCTTCCTTGACCTAGTCAGGAAAGAGCTTGTTAAACCCTCTCGGGACATCTCCATCGACAAACTTCGACGGTCGTTTGAGGCTGTTATCCGCAGTTCAACTTCGCTTTCTGGGTCGGACCCCTTCTGCGATGATGTTGTTGTTGAGCTCAGCCCAATGTCACTGTTCTCGCAACTTGGACATATCATTTCGCAAACTGGTGTCGACACCAAACAGCATTTACAAAAGCGTCGTGGACAACAGGCTGGTTTAGTTTTGGCGACTGGGATTGCGCCTGGTGACGTGTCCTATGGCGGTCCCACCCAAACTTCGGCGGCAACCGCTGCGCGAGCGTATGGATTCCAGATTGGAGCGGCGGACAGCTCTACCAGCAGATCTGAATTTCCTGATCCAACAGCATCCCCTGACTTGCAGCCAGCAGTTCTAACAGGTGAGTTTCCAACCAATTAATCAGGTTTACCGGGACTTATTTCTTCGTCAAATATGCAGGGTTCGAAGCACTCACTCTCAGCTTTACCGTGAAGTTTCCGCTCACGCTGATCATCAACAAAAAGGCATTAACGAAATACCAACTCCTTTTCCGACACATCTTCAACTGCAAAAACATCGAGATGCTTTTGTCACTGGCTTGGCGAGACCAAGGCAAGTCCCGTGGCTATCTTTCCAGCACGCAGCGATTCGCGCCGTCGACGCCTGTTCCTCGCCGACCAGCCAGTGTCGCGAGTATGAACAGCGGTCGAGCGTCGCTGTATGCAAGTTCTAGCAGCAGTGGATTCTCCATCAGGTCTATCGGGCTCAGCCCGGAGGAACTTGCGGAACTGGAAGAGCAGAGTATTTTCATGGGAAGGATGTGTGCCCTCCGAAGCCGGATGCTGTGTTTCGTGCAGCAGTTTATGTTTTTCACATTCTTCGAAGTGTTTGAACCGGCGTGGGGAAAAATGGAGGCAAAGATTGCATCGGTTCGTCGTTTGTTGGATTAGTATTCGAGGGTACTAAACCGAGAGTTCTTAGGTTGCTACGGTGGATCAAGTCTTGCAGTATCACAACGACTTCTTGGACACTTGTCTGAAGGAGTGCATGTTGACAAATCCGGCCCTACTACAGGTATTCATGAGTACCTTTCACCTTTTCTTGAATACTCATCTCGTTTTCAGACGTTCCAGAAAATCACCACGGTCTGCCTCGCCTTTTGCGAATTTTCTGGCTGGTACACGCGGCTCATGAGCTATCCCGCAGCTGAGAAAGTTCAGGGTTTCGTTTCTCGAAGGAGCCGAGTAACGCAACCCGTTCAGGATGACTTTGAGCTATCACTGGAAAGCTGGTGGGACGCCGATCCAAATAAGATGGGGGCTTCGATCGGAGGTCTTGGGAGCTCTGCGGCTAGCGCAGAGTATCGCGTATCTGCAGCATCTGTGGTTACGGTCGACACTAGACGTGAGACGATGGATCGACTGGAGAAAGCGTTCAACGATCATATACGGAAGTTTTTGAACCAGCTGATTTACTATAGCGTGACGGAGGCACCTGGGCTTGTGGATTTGGTGACCATGATTGACTACAACAAGTTCTACCAGTTCTCGGACATTCGGCAAGGAGGTACTGGCAGCCTCGGATTGATGTAGTAGTATTTTGTTAAATAACAAAAGCGGAATAGACCAGCGAAAACAGTCTTGCAAACAAATACAAACAAAACCTCAGTGCAACTGTTCTATCCCCACACTGCGCTGTGCTTTGCGCTTTCCATCGCAGCCCTTCGCGATGATGCTTTCCCGCTATTTCGTTTCCTGTTTGTGTGTTCTGAGCTCCTTCCTTTCTGCAGTGCTTTTGAGACTCGCTCTTTGATCTCTTGCGCATCGAGCTTGACTGGGGCAGGATTTGCGGAATGTGATGCGCCGCCGGAAAATGGTCGTGGTGCGTCTCTGTAGGGTCGTTGTTCCCTGTTGTTGAGCTTCTCCAGTCCTTCTTTTTCATCCGAATCGCCATCCTCTTCAAACGAAGAATCCCCGTCTTCATTAGCGTAGTCAACCACAGCTTGTCGGTTGCCTCATCAACCCCCATGTCCCCCTCCTCTTCATCATCATCTTCCTCTTCTGCATCCTCTCCTTCACCACTATCATTTACGCCTTCCAAATCATGTTCGTATTCGATCCCTCCTTCCTGTCACCTTCGTCCTCAGAGCCCACGACATCCCCATCCCGAACACTCGCCCCAGCTTCATCGAGCATCTATCATTCGTTGCCGTCAGAAATGCGATCGGATAAGCAAAGAAAGATTGAAAGGCCTAGATGTACCTGTTCAAACTCCTTCTCGTGTTTTTTGGTGAAACCGCTCGGGGCAACTTGGATGTCCAAGTCGAACTCCTTTGTCGCGTCATTGGAGAACGTTGGGTATAAGTGGCTCTCGTAATTGAACCGTCTCCTGAAGAACGTTCGAATGCATTCTACATCGCTCTCAAAGTACCTAACCCGTTCAAAAAAAATAGTTATAACGTGTGATCCATATAATCGGTGCCATGTCGCTTTCTTACATTGCGGCGTTTCTGTGAGAAGTCGACACCATCTGTGGAAAGTCGATCAGAGTTGGGTTTGCGGTTTCGTCTTGAACCATCAGGTTGAACTCGTTGAAGTCGCCGTGAATGAGCCCGGATCCCGCCAGACGCACGATGATGTCCATAAGATCCGAGTAAAGCTTTCCCATGTTCTTGACCTCCCTTACTTAAGTGAATCCGTGCACGAGCTCCATGACAATGCAGTGGTGGTTGGAGTCTACCGGATCGGGAACTGGGAATCCGTTTTCATGCAAAACCTTTTATGATCGAGTATGTCAAGAAATCTCGAGGGAATATATGTCTGCATCGGATTTATCACTCACCTTTCATGAACGCAAATTCTTTGTTGCTAGTCTCGACAGGTACAGCCACGAGCTGGTGTTTCGGTTCTGAAGGTAGTCGCGCTTCGATTTGATGTTCCGGAATGAAGTTCGACCGAGTCTATTGGGGGGAAGACAATGAGCAATGGAGCTGGTAGAGGTAAGAAAAACCCTCGCACCGATGGATTTTCAGCACTCTCTGGTTCCCGTCCTCATCGGCGACAATGTAAATGTCTGGACGAGAAACAAGCGAAAAAAATTCTAAGTCTCGCTTCCCAACAAGCAAAGCGTGTGTAGAATCGCTTTTACCAGACTCTTTCCCAACGCCGATCTGGTTTCGACCGAATAGATCACTCCTCTTTTACAGAGCGTTCTGAGCGCAAGGTAATCGTATCCACCGTAAGTCAATCTATATCCCTCGTCTAAAAAGAACGCATCATATCAGGCATTTGCCTCGAGGGGGCAATGAAATTGCGGGCTGCAAACACATTTTGCATTCTTTTCGCGCGACACGAGGACGTTATTTGCAAGTTCCCAGAGGATTTTGTGGACCCCGTCATGCTTCAGCTGGGCAATGTTTGCGATGAGCTGGGTGGGAACGATTGATTCCGAACCCATTTCAACCTGACAAGAGATACATTGTTCAGTTTCTGATTTAATTACGTTAAATGTGGTAAACCTACCGCAGTGAGGACGCGGAATGCCTCGTCCGACTAGTAGCGAATGTTTTTAGCGTCAAACTTCATTGTGCAAAACTGCTTTGGTTAATCACGTGGCGGGTTTGTGTTTTGTGATGATGTTTACTGAATGGAAACACAGGCGGTTGCACTCAAGGATGCTCTTGCTGCAAATCATCGGCTAATTGAGCTCAACTTACAGTTTCCCCGTTATCACGAATTGTTCAAAACTAGTAAATCTGTAGCGGATATGATCAGGAAGATCACGGTGTTGGTTTGACAATGCTTTGAGGGGGATGCCAATGATATCACAGCAAAATTTATAAGTTTGCGGAGGAGATTGGAGGGCTCACATTCCGCGGGAACTACCACCAGGTTAGATACAACATCCAGCGGGGCTGTCGACGATTTCAGCTGATGCCACTCTATCCATTGCGACCGCGACATATTGCTATAAAGACAGTTGAAACTGATGAATTGGTGGCCGACAGGATTACGTCAGTTCTCCAAATGGGGAAGTCGGCAAATGACTGAGGACCTTCTCACTAAAATCTTTTTACATTTAAGCCTCCAAAGGACAACATTATCCAAGAAGTTCACGCTAAGAACCGAGATTGGGTAAATTGGAAAGGTGGATTCTCGATATGCGGTATAACATGAGAAACTCTTCATGTTTTTGAAGCCACCAAGTTGACACAAGGATTACGAGCAGCTTATCTGGGAATCGGTGTTCTATGTCGACAAGGTGCGCCATCGAGGGGGGTGTTTGGGTACCGAATCTCAACAGATATCGATCCCTGGATTCCCGCCTTGGTCGGAAACTATGTTTTTGATATCGACCCGGCTATCCAGATTTGCGACCTCGGTCTCTTACTCGTTTCTCGAAAAACTGGAACTCTCCGCTCGCCCATGCTCAGGGACTCAACTTACCTGGAGCAACCATCGAATTCGCCGCATGGAAAAGCGCAAAACGAGAAAAATAACAAGGATGCAGAATTGACTGGGAATTATTAGCATGTCGCGCGAATAGATGAAACATGTTTGCGTTTAGTCTTTGGAGCATATCACGCCCCGGATACATAGCAATATCGAAAATGAAAAGAGGTGGAAATACAGAAACTAAAAGCGCACCCACTGTGACGATCAAAACAATAATAGTCCAGGACCAAAACGAGATTTAGCAAACCAAAAGACGAGTGACTGCCTGTGGCTCAAAAACCCTCAAAAGCACAAGGGCACTTCACGCCTTCTCTCCATCCTCCTCCGAAGCAGTCACAGAGTCCTCCTTCTTCTTGCCGCCTTCACGGGCAAGGACCTCAGCCCTGATCTTTGCGACCTTCTCCTCGGCCTTCTTCTTGTTCTCGGCGGTCTTAGAAGCCTGGTTGGCCAAGTACCACGCCTTCTTCTCGTCGAGCAAGGTGATGGTCTTTTCAATGTCGCCGTATGTGAGCGGCACGTCGACCTTGAGAGCCCAGAGCTTCTGGAGCGTTTCAAGCTCAAACTTGACAGGTCGGGAGGACGAGTCAGCGCTGCTGGCTGCACCACCGTTCGAGCCGTTCGCAGCACCACCTTTCTTCCCACCTTTCTTTTTGCCCATGACCAAAAAGTCGTCGTCGCGCTGGTCCTTCTTTGTCAAAACCTGTACGCCATCGGGGATACCCTCCACCTCCCTCTTCGGCGCCACCTTCTCCTTCTCGATGGTCTTGGTGCTCTTGACGCCGCTCAATGTCGACAAGAACTCAATCAACCCCGTCAGATCCGCAATCTCGCTGCTGTAAGCCAGCACCTCCGCGTTCTCAAGCTCCCTCTCCGCCTCGTACCGCACCTTCTCCTCGACCCTCGCGGCCTTCTGCTCCTCGTAAAGCTTCTGGCGCCTCTCAGCCTCGGCAGCCTGCGTGGCGCGCCACTCGACCCACTTCTCCTGCTGTGCGGAACGGATCTCGCGCATCTTGACGAAATCGGCGTCGAGGAGCGCTTTGAGGGCCTTGCGCTTCTCGGTGAGGGCGGAGCGGCCCTCGTAGTCCTTCTTGCGGCTGCTGTTGGCTTTGTCGAGCTCGGCGCGGACTTCGTCGATCTGGGCGTTGAGGGCGTCGCGCTGGGGGTTAACCTCGGTGTCGAGACGCTTGCGGAGGTCCTCGAGCTGGTTCTTGTCGGCTTCGATGGTGGACTGCTGGGATGAGACGGTTTCGAGAGTTTTCTTTGCCTTTTTGAGGTTAGAGATGTCGTTGACGATGCGCTTCTCTTCGATCAAGGCGGACTGGCCAGTCTGCAGTTTCTGCTCAAGTGCGCTGCACAAAAAATCTGAGCTATTGCGCGAAATATTGTAAGACGCCTCCATTACTCACGCGATCTGACGGTCGATTTCCTCAGCGCTCTTGAATTGCATCTTGTCCTTCTCTTTCTTGGCATCGTCGCCCTGTCAAAAAATTGCAATTGTGAGAACACATTGCAAAGCATTCGTTCGCACACCTCTCCACCTTCTTGCGGATGTTGTTTTGAATCGCCTTGATCTGATCCAGCAACTTTCCACGCGCATCCTGGACTTCCTTTCGCTTTGCATTGAGTTCGTCGAGTTTGGCGCGAATCGGTGCGACCGTGTCGTCCTTGTTGTTTGCGTCGCGGGGGCCGTAGGTTTTGGTAATGGTCGCGTCCAATTCGGCCTACCAAGTGTTGTTGAAACTTTATGAATCGAGAGAGTAAATTGGTTTTGTGGTTTCATACAAGCTCAGCTTTCTTTGCTTCGATGGCCCTGTTAATGTCGTCGAGGTCCTTTTTGAATTCGTCCGGACGCTGGACGCGCTTTCCTTTTTGAGGGGCAGCAGCGGCAGCGGGAACAGTAGCGTCAGAGCCGGGCATCGCGGACGGAGGGTCGACTTGGCAACTTTTAGTTTCTAACGGGTGAGCAGTGCCACATGCAAGGTTGGCAACACAGAAATGCGCGTGTGGTTAAAATGAAACCATATCTAAGGCATTGTGTAATTACTTGTGAAATAATTCTGTGGTGCGGAGTGTCTCTGCTGTTCTGGTGCTTGCCACGAGCTGGGTATAACACTCCTAATTTTTATAAACAGTCAATCTTATTTTCTTTCAACCCCACGCGAACTCGTCTTGCTCTGAAGTGAACCTGCCGTCGCGTGCTGTGTTGCAAGCCAAACAAACTCAACGTTTGGTTGAATCTCTCTGCATCGTTATATTTTTGCTCGCCTCCGCCTCTCTCTTGCAGCTAGCTACCTGTCACAAATGGCTCCTAAACTAATCAAACCAATGCCGCAGGGCGGTCGCGAGTTCACCCTCTTCCCATTCCGTCTCTTCCGCCTCAACCCTCCCTTCCTCGACAACGCCGTCCTCCCCGGCCCCATCGAGGAGATCTACCCATGGCGCCGTCGTGAGGCCTGGCGCTCGGACCCGTTCTTCTCCCGCGCGAACCGAATGCGCGCATCCGTTCCCGGCCTCCTCTTGGCAAGCATTGCGTTCGCCGCATTCGTTGCATACGATCAGTGGGACCAGGCTTCGGGACCCGCGAGCATCGAGAGAAAGAAGTGGGAGGAGTGGATGCATGAGAGGGAGAAGAGGATTGCTGCTGAGGAGGGTCACCACGGCGGTCACCATTGATGTTTGGGAAATGTGTAATTGGTTGGTAGATCTTTGTACAAAAGAGTACTATTCGCCGATATCACAAAAACATAACGATGCTGTCAAACCAGATCCCACTGTTTCGACTTGGACGTGATCTATTTCTGCTGTTTGTGACCCAAGCTGGCTGCCACAAATGCAATATCCTCGAATAGAATGTTGATAATGATTGGGTAGATCTGTGTGAGTTCCGAATGTTGATTCAATCACCGACGCTGAAACCAAAATTCATTTTCCAACAGAACTGAAACCGCCCCCAACCAAGTCATGCGCTGGTTAAAGATCAAAACTCTTGTCGCACAAAAAGGAACCGAACCGCTCAAGGGTGCTTTAAAGGACGAAAGCAGTTCCAACAGCCATTCGAGAGAGGGGAGCCTTGACCGTCCCAAAACCTCCGGAACTCTCGAACGTGCCAAACTCAATGGAACCCTCGAGCGAAAGCGCAAAGGAACACTGACGCTGGATCGCAAAAATGAAGGACAAGACACACCCGAGAGCAACAGGAGCACTACAGAGGTGAAGCTACGTCCGGCACTGAGATCTTCGAATCAAGCATTGAACGCTTCATCGGAGCCCACGGTGCATGTCAGAAAGGCAGTCACGTTTGACATGTCTCGACCGCCTGAGGAAATCGAGCCGATCGAATATGAACCGGAAACGGCTGTCCGGCCTCTGGGACTGAAAGGCGCTTTGTTGGCGATTGTTGGGAAGAGTAGGGGGGATTTCGGTCCACCGGTAGCATCGAGATCAGGCTCCATCTCAAAATCACCAGAATCGTCAATCACGTCTGCTGTGGATGTTGGGGAGGAACGAGCGGGGTCAGCATTTGAGAATGTCCTTGGATCAATGCTTGTGCTACACAAGCGAAGGGAGAAGGAGGGCAGATGTGACGATGATGCTCTGAGAGAGGCGGAGGAAGAGGAGGCAGAGAGTACTCGTTTAATGGCGAGTTTGGCGGAAGCGCAGATGAGGGTGGTGGCGACCGCACCGAGAGCGGCTGCCTTATTGAGGAAGTTATCTGTGTCCAGTAATAGCACTGGATTCACGACTCTCGAGAAAGGATCGATTATGGGATCTTCCAACTCGATCTTCAAAGGGAGAACACTTGCGATACCGGGGCGGGATGAAGAAGCGTTGACGGTTCTTCACTATGTCAACTTTCCGGATTTGCCTTTTGTGCTTTCGGGCTCGTTTTGCCTTCACGACACGCCTGAAGCTCCCGATCAATCACCGAAGGAGTTCATGTTTGATGTCGATGCGGTGGTGACGAGTTTTGCCTCATCACCAAAGTGTCCCCATGACCTTGTGGGAACGTTCTCGCTTGCAATTCGTCCTCGCAACCGTGATTTTCTGATTCCACCACAACTTCTCGCCTCGGTAGATCAAACATCCGTTGTTGTGCAAATACAACTTGAGAATACTGCCAACGCAACCCCGCAACAAACTAGCGCTTTTCGGATCAGCGCAAACGAGCACCAGGCAAACGCTGTCGGTGAGGTTCCAAAAGTTCTATGCACTACAAACTCGGGCCACATTTCAGATGAAGTTCTAGCAAAAGTAGAATCTCCTCCCGCAGAGAGCACGAATCTTGATGGCCCACTCCAATTCTGGTTTGTTTATTCTGCGCAGGAAACGATTCTTGACGGGATGTACCATGCGCTGCAAGCTGCAACAGGAACAGAGTACTCGACCAAGTCGTTCAATATCTCTGGATGCCTCCGATTTATGCTGTTGATCCACGTACCGCCTTCGGACGGATCAGCACGATCGTTTTCAGAAAAATCTGACGTATCCTCCCCGCGACAGTCACAAGCTTCACGATTCCCTGCGATCATAGAAGATACGGAAACGGCGGGCAGAGAACACCCCAGGAGCTCGGTAACGCGGCCGAGTTCAGTCCAGCAATTTCGGAGAAGAAAAAGCTCAGCTGTTTCGATCGGAGGATCTCCACGTAGCTCTGTAGCAGAACGTTCGTCTCCACCTACAAAGCCGCTCGCGACATTATCGGCCCACCTGGGATTCTCAGTCTCGAAGGTTTTTGTTCTACCCGAGAACGCAGACAAATTGATTGAACATGAATCTTCGAATCAGCTGTTACTTAAAGAAGACGAGAAGGGCGGAGGAGAGTATGGGGCTGGCATTGGCATGGTGTATGAACACAGGGCGAGTGTGGGAGCAGCACCACAGATTGAGCAGAGAAGCTCATCGAAGGGATCAGAATTGATGAGCGCACCTTACCCATCTCTGTCAAGACGACACAGCACAGATGCAACAGCAAAAGATAGATGATAATAACGTTCGAATGAGAGCCAGCTCAAACAAAACACAACCTTACGTGGGAAAGTGAGTTTACTTGTGGCGCAAAAACTACACGTGCACACCTTACCTGGTGGTTGAACAGGTCTGTCTGCGTGCATGTTGGAGAGTTGAGCAAGTGGAGAGCCTTTTCAGTCTAAAGCACACACAAAAATGTCGTGGCTTCCCAAAGATCTATCGTCTGTATCCAACGTGGTGGGCGGGCTCGCTTCAAAGGTGCAGATGTACACAAATGATGCGTTGCAGTTTGGTTCAGGTGCCTCTACCACCAGCAGAAGAAATAGCGGCGCAGGGAGCAACCCGAGCTCTCCTTATATGCAGCATTCGTCTCCAACGACACGCGGGGCGGATCACGCGGAAGGTGCACAGCCTATTATCTTGCAGGCATTTCGGTTCGTCGGTGGTCAGGGGTCGCCTGCGAGTGCCCTGGCGAGCGCGGCAGGCTATTCGAAGAAGCATGATGGTATGGAGATTGGCGATGAGTTTTGATGGGAGAGGTTTTAAATATTGTGCGGTGGTGCAGATGTGGAAGAGTTCAGTTCGTTCGCGAATGAGCGACCGGAGTCGAATAACGGGCCGTACATGTCCGCGGAAGAGAGGAATGCCGAACTCGAGAAGCTGAATAATAATCTTCGACTCGAGGTGAAATTTTCAAAGAGTATCCAGAACATATTCATTGTTCTCTGATAATCAGCTTCTTTTTAAAGCTACACAGAATGCAAATGGACCTCTCCGAGCAACTCTCAGATCGCGACAGACACATCGTCTCCCTCGAAGCTCGGCTCGCCTCCGTCCCCGCAGCCGTCTCGCCACCCTTCCAACACCATCCCCTCTCCCCCGACGCCTCCCGCCTCTCCATTTCCTCCGACACCTCAGCAGCGTCCGGGATCGACCCGGCGCAATTCCAAGCGACCACCGAGCGCGCCAAACTGCTCCAAGAGAAACTCGGCCGAGCCGTCGCGCACCTCAAGCGACTCACGGAGGAGAACGCGCGGCTGTCGACGCGGATCGGGGAGCTGGAGAGGGAGAATGAGGGGTTGAGGGAGAAGACGGGAGGCCTGGCGTCGCCGGTTGTAGATCGATCGGATTATGAGTTTGTGAAGGTGTATGCGGCACAGTTGGAGGCGTCGATACAGGAGGTGAACCAGCAGGATGAGGAGTTGAAGGCGAAAGTGGAGGATTTGGAAAAGAAGCTGGCAAAATCGCAGAAGGCGGCGATCGGGAGCGTTGAGAAGTTGGAGGTTACCGTAGCGGATTTGGAGGCGAAGCTTCGGGACGTACAAACAGAACGAAAACGTGAAGATGTACAGGAAGGTCTCGATCAGACGGCAGAGGTGGAGGAACTGAAGAAGAGCATTCTTGAACGCGATGCCGCCATTGAAAAACTCACCGTGTCGATCATCGAAGCCAATGCCGAAGTCGCTACCATGAAAGCCGATTTAGGGGTGCTTAGAAATGAAGGAGACGACAAGAGTCACCAGATCCAGAAACTTCAGAGCAACATGACTCAGCTTGAGCGTGAAAAGATGGATGCAGAGGCGGAACTAGCAAAGATTCGGGATATTTCCGAGACACAGCAGAGTGAGATCCAGCGAATGCAATCTGAAGAGTCAACGCTGCGTAGAAACTTGGAGGACATGCAGCGTGCGCTGGACGCCTGTTCTGTTGAGATCGAAGCGGCAGAGCGGAGTAAACACGAAACCGATGCACTTTATTCGCAAAAGTTGAAGGATATTGCTGCAGCCCATGACGAGATTGATCGTTTGAATAAGACTTTGCTTGAGAGGGAAGCTGAGATCGAGACGTTAACAAATGCAATTCTGGAACGTGGAGAATTGGAGAGGGAGAAGGCTGACCTCGCTTCTGGGAACGAGGAGCTCGCGCGAACTGCATGGCAAAGAGTTTTGGCGTCACTGTTAAGTGGGGACCTAAATATCGAAGAGTTGCCAGAAGGGAATCTTGTGCGAGATTTGGTGCTGCAAATTCACGATCGTTTGAAAGGCTCGGATGGGCTCGCTGCATCGGTGGAAGGTATTGTGAAGGTGGAGCACCATTTGAAGAGATTTTAAACAGTGTTCAAAAGAATTTCAAAGGCGGTTAGCGGAAGCGCAAGAAGACGCTCAAGATGCAAGAGCTTCACTAGAGTCTGAGCGGAGCTCATGGGTTGAGCAGTTGTCGGGGGTGAAGAAAGCCGTAACTGCCAAGTTGCAAGCGGAAATGGTAAAGTGAGAGGTCATTGTGATTCGGTCAATAGCTCACAGGTTTGGGATTTTTGAAGGCCACATCACAACAACTTCGGGAGGAGCTGGAGCAGCGAAGCATCGAAAACAATGCGTTACGAAGCGAGCTCGAGCGAGTTGCCCGCGAACAATCCAATACCCAAACAGCCCATTCCCAACACAACGCACTTGTATCGCGTCTCAAAGCCGAGCTTGCAGCGCAATCTGAAACATTCAACACGCGACTCACAGAGCTTACAAACGAAGTAGCACGGAAATCAGCACGGGTCGAGGAGCTTACACGGCACCTTGTAGAAAGCGAGGAATCTTTCTCCGCCGAGTCGACGCGCGTAGGAGACGAAATGGCAGCCGAGGTTGCGAGACGGGAGAAGGCTGAGATGCGACTGAAGGAGATTGAAGTTGCGATTGTGGAAGCTGAGCAGAGGAGAGCAGCCAACGAGGTGGAATTGGAGGATATGAGGAACGAACTTAGGTCGATCGAGGGAGATTTGGAAAAGATGAAAGCTGAGAAACGGGTCGTTGAAGTGTCTCTGGCGAACTTGCAAGCGGTGTTGGAGCAATTCCAAGCATGTAGGTTGAAGAATATCTCTGGTTTTGGAGAATTTTGGGCTGATGGGTGATTTAGCTAAGGATCAAGAGATCGAGTTTGCGTTGGAGGGCGTTCAACGGCAACTCACGACTACGCGGTCAGCTCTTGATGAATACAAGGAACGCGCACGAGTCGCCGAGGAAAGGCTGTCACGAATTGGTTTGGACGCATCATCAGCTTCGCAGCTCCAGCAAGAGCTCGCCGAAAAGAATCAAACTATCGGCAAGTTGCGACATGATGGTCGGTACACATGAGTTTTTTAATTAGAGAACGGAAAAGTGCTTATATTGTTCGATTTCTAGTTATAAAGTTGCAGTCCCATTTGGCTGAGGCAATGCGTCAACTACGCGACTTGTCGGGTACGATGGACAATGTGGATCGGTATGCGACCGTAGAGATGGGAATTTTTCGGTCGCTAATGCTGGTCTTTTATCTCTCGTAGGAAACTGATTACCAACCTTGTTGTCAGTTTCTGTGCTGCTCCGCGTGGGGACAAAACAAAGTTTGAGATTCTCAGTGTCATATCGTCTATATTGAAGTTCACGGAAGAGGAGAAAGTCAAGGTGAGGTTCTCCATCCGTCCCGCATCAATTTTTAGCCTTATAGATTCCTGATACAAAGGTGGGACTCATTCGCAAAGCTTGGAGTCTATTGCCATCGTCTGCTCCTCCACCAGAGCCCAGCATTTCTGAAGTACGCTTTTACCCACATTGATGTCTTCCAATTTAACTCGATCTCAATAGTCCTTTTCCGATCTATGGATATCTTTCCTCCTAAAAGAGTCCAACGCGAACGCTCCACCACAAGACGGCGGAAGCACGTCATCGATTGCAAGCCGACCCTCTTCACAAGTTCTCTTTGACACATCTACGCACCGTGGCAGTTCGCAAGCGAACGATCCACAATCCCCAACGACACCAACATCAGTCACATCCGGCACTTCTTCTTATGGCTTAGGAAGCACTATAAGCGGAAGGGCAGGCGAAGCAAGTGGGTCGGCTTCGATATTGGAGAGGATATTGGGCGAAAAGCCTTATGAGGGCAAATAAATTTTCACACTGGATATGAATGAATACCTTTTTAATTGCTTTTGTATGTCGAGTTTATTAGCTTTTGCTGGAGACTCTTGTTTCTTTAGCTTGATTTTTTTGCTTCGTTATTTTCGATTAGACACGTTTTACTGATTCCCAATTTTGTAACTTAAACGTTGTTCGGGCTCGGGCCACCTGCTCTGCAGTTGAACGATTGCTTGGGACACTCACGCTGCACTGGAATCATCGGTCGACACAGCGACTTAGTCGACCAATTTTAAGACTACTGGTCTCCTGTCCAAACTACTTGACTCTGTTGCTGGTTTAGTGCTGTCACACTTCCTCTGGCACTCTCGAACAACAAAAAGATGGATGTTCCAATTCCACCTGCGATTATTCACGATGCGATGAGAGGACTTGTGTTTTCGCGCGGTGGGGTTTTGGGGGAGGTAGGCGAATACCTAGGTTACCGCCTAAAATCAAACATGAGCTGATCGCGTGGGTTTCATGAAATATTAGGGGGTTTCGCCCGGTGCTTTGGGGTGCAAGATGATCGCAAACAGAGGCTCACCGCGAAAGTTGTGGCAAAATGCACAATTAAAACGAAGACGCAAAGACAGAAGGTACGCAGAATCGCATAACTTTTTAGTTGATGGATCTGTCAGAATATTAACTTATCGTTATGCACAGCTTTCTTCGGAGATCCAAATCCATGAGCGATTATCGCATCCAAATGTCGTTAGATTTTACCACAAATTTGAAGACGCGCAGTTTGTTTTATGATCATGGAACTGTGTGAGAGTAAGGTGAGAGGTTGGAACACTCTTTATCACGCCCAGTGACTGACATTTCGCACAGACGCTCGTGGATCTGCTTAAGCACCGCCAGCGATTGAGTGAATCAGAAATAAGGGGGATCATGGCCCAGCTTTTGAATGGAGTTCAGTACAGAGCGTTATCTATCGTGATCTCAAACTTGGAGATTTGTTCCTTGATCGGAACATGCAGGTGAAAATTGGGGACTTTGGAATTGCTGCTGTAATCCAGTACAATGAAGATCGGAAGAAGTACGGTGTAGGGGCCATGCTTGTTATGATATATTGATCCGAGGAAATTCGGCGGGTGAAAGGCTGAAGGTAACAAATACGTGATTTGTCTTCTTTTCTCATGAAATTAACTCGCTCATGTTCACCAGTAAAAACGGAAGACGTATTGGGTGGAAAAAATGAGCAAAAAATATTGATGTTCAATGCGGGCAGCCAGACTAACACTTTATTGCGAATTTTGGTTTCAGATGCCATCCTGCCCCTCCCCTTTGCCTGGCCCGAAGCGACGATGAAGCAGAGAGCCAGCCAATACAGAATAACAAAGCAAATATAGGTAGAATGCTCGATTGGTCTATAAGATATGTGCTTCTTCAACTCCTTTCTTTATTTCCACGCTGCGAAACAACAAATCGTTGATGGGTCAAAAGAAGATAAAAAAAAATTGATTTCTCGTGGGTGAAAACAGGAAAATGCTCCCTTTAAAATTGAAGGTCAGCTCTGAAAAATAGAAATCGCAAGAGAAATAACTGCATTTGGTGAAAAACCTGTCTTCATCCACAGTCGGAACATAAAAGTTGATATAACAAAAGAAAGAGCGGTTGCAATGATAAGAGAAAGAGTAATTCGAAACAAGGGTCACAAACGGAGTCCAAAGGAAACTGTCGCGGGGTATATTAATATGTGCGACTGGAAAGAGTGAGAACACTGCTGCGACCGATAAAGAAAAATTACAAGATAAAACACAAGAAAATCGAATCGAGTTCCTGCTGAGGGTATATATTCTAAAACAACGGCGCTTTGAATGAATGATCAAAATTAGGAAGCCTTCTCTTTGATCTGGAAAACGCAAAGTGATAGAAAACAAATGGGTTGAAATAGGAACATCGACTTTTCGATCAAAAGGATTGGATAAGGAAAGAAAAGATAAGAATCGGAGAGAAAAACCAATCACAGAAAAAATAACGCACGAGGAAGGAAGAAAGCCAATAGTGTCCACTACAGACAAGGGACAAAACATTAATCTGGCTATTGCTAAACGCACGCATTTTCTAAACTATGTATGCCCAACAAAATCACAACCGGAAAAAGAAAGATCACAAACCCACAAATGAAAAGGTGGGGGTCAAAGCATTCATAATCGCAAACAAACAGGGCTCTCCTCTTTTTAATGTTCTATCTGAAAAGATAAGAAAGCAATCACTTCTTTTTAGCGGCACAGGGACCAGTGAAAGACAGAAAAAAAGAACTGTTTCAACTCTTTGGAAATACTTAGAAGGCGATGGGCGTGACAAACATTAAAGAAGATGTATATCTGGTTTTAAGAAAACTCGGAGATGGGCACATTTGCATCAATAGGGAATGCGACATGGGGGAAGGGGGGGCGAGGCGTAACTTCTTAGAAAACAAACAGTACGTTTTGCGAATAGCGCAGACTATTTTTGACTAAAAACTGAAAAGAAGGAAGAAAAAGAAATGGATGATCTCGTGGGGTGGGTAAAGACTATTACTCTAAATGAATGTGTGGGTGACTTTCAACTGAGTTTGAGGCGCCAGCAGATAAAGACAAGGGTTATTTGAACAGTCGAAAATCGAATGTGGACCAGGTGTAAAACGTTGAACACAGAAAAGGTGGGCAAAAACATAATGGATATACACAGGGGGGAAGAGACAAAAAAGCAACCAGTTCCACGCAAAGAGAAACAAAAACCACTGTGTGTACATTGAAAGTGATAATCGAATAGATTGGATACTGCAAGGCAAAACCTAGTTCACCGAGACAAAGTGATAGAAAGAGAAAAAAGAGAAGTCAGAGGGAACTAAGAAATAAGAACACAGACTTCTACAAAAGCAAGGCCAAAAACTGTTACAAAAAGCAAAACAAAGACCCAAAATTCGAGAAACAGCTGCAAAAAAGGGAGTCAGTTTCAAAAAAACACTAGAAAGAAAAACAGAATGTGTGCAGCATTTTTTGCTCGAACTAAAACTTCCTCTTCGTAACCTGCAAATCACATCATGAACCCTCCCATCCCGCCCGCACCGCCACCGTTCTGCTGCTGGTGCTGCTGTTGCATCTGCCACATCTGGAACTGCTGCATCTGCAACTGCTGCATCTGTGCCTGCATCTGCTGCTGCTCCCTAAGCTGCTGAATCTGGAGCTGCCGGCTCCTGATCCTCATCTCTTCCTCCATCATCGCGACCTCCCAGCCGCTCGCGTACGGTGCGCTCCCGCGCCTAAATCCCATCCCCGTCGTTGGGGCCACCTGCTGTTGTTGCTGCTGCTGCAGTGTCGTGATGCTGTGAGCGCGTCCTCGAGAGGCCGGAGGTTGGAGTTTATAGGGCTGCGTGGCGTTGAGGAAGCGTTTGGGGAGGAGGAGGGGTCCACCTGCTTGAGGGGAGGTTGGGGAGAGGGTGAGGGGGGATAAGGTGGTAGCGTGGAAGCGCGGTTGTTGGGGTTGTTGGGTGAAGCGGTGTTGAGGGAGGGCGGTGGTGGTGGGGGAGAGGGGGTTGAGAAACATGTTGGACATTGAGAGGGTGGATGTGTTGATCTGATTAAGGGAGAGGGAGGTGAGGCCGAGGGGGTTGGAGGACAGAGAGGGGGCCGGAGTGGGGATGGTGGAGATCGGGGGAGGAGCGACCATCTTGGTTTTCGGGGTGGCTTTCTTGACTTCCACCTGGCCGAAAAAGAGAGATCAGCATTCGATAAACAAGGACTTGCACTTTGCGTTGCTCACCAGCTTCCCACAGATCACGATGCCACCGTGTTTCTGGGCCTCGAGGACGCGCTCGACACACGTGGCGTCCGAGAACCTGACGAAACCGAAGCCGCGCATGCGACCCGTGTCCTTGTCAACCATTGCACAGCACTCGACGAGTTTGCCGTAGCGCTCAAACACCGCCCGCATGTGGGCGTCCGTCGCGTCCGCGGGCAACCCGCCTACAAAGATCTTATCGACAGAAACGTTCGATGCGACCGATTCGTTGGAGAGGTTGGACTGCATCATGAACTGTTGCTGCTGAGGTTGGATGGGTTGAGGGACGTCGGGCGCGACAACAATGCTAGATTTGGGAATGGCGCGCTTGGGATCGATGGTTTTTCCGTCGAGGACGTGAGTGCGGGAGAGGATCGAGTCGACGACGGCGGGGTCGGAGAAGGTGACGAAGCCGAAACCGCGCGAACGCTTGGTTGCGGAGTCGGTCATGATGACGCATTGAGCAATGGTGCCGAACTGAGAAAAGTAGGCACGCAGCTTATCTGTTCGAGGGGTGGCAAATGGAAATGTGGGAGTTAGTGTGAGGTCAGATCAAGAACGAGATCGCAACATGGATGCCTGGACAAAGGAAGTTTCTGAGAAACAGAGGCAGTCTAATGCTAGAGTCTGGGAAGGGGATGCAATAATGGGGTAAAGATATTTTGGCTTACCCTCCGTGGTGTCCCAGTTGAGTCCGCCAACGAATACTTTCCTAAAAGCCATGAAGAGAGAAAGACGAGAATAAATACGACGGTAAATAGAATCCTATGCAAATAATAAAGCATATCCAAAGACTAAAAAGGACTTTTCGCTAAAATGCAGATGTGCATGGCTATCGCTGGTCCAGACACCGAAACAGATCAAAGCAAAATGACAAACGATCACAAAAGCACATACGCATACGCCTTATGAAGGGAAGCGTTGCTCGGAGGCGAGTTTACGCTGTCGACTTCGCTCGGTGGTGGCGGAGTTGTGGTTGCAATGGACGCACTTGTCGCATTCGGTGAGGGCGGCGCACCTCCACCAGCATTGCCAACCCCACCTCCGTCCCCATCCTGTCGTCTAAACTTTGGCATCGATTGAATTGCGGCACGGCGAGCAGCAAGAGCGGCAGGGTTATCTACAGGAAATGACCAAGCGTAGTCTAGCGAGTCTGTCGAGTCAGGCGAGTGTGGAGGCGAGAAAGCCAGTACATCGTTCTGGTCGTAGTGCAGAGCATTCGAGTCGAGCATAGTTCGGTTATTGAGGAAGTGTGCAAAAGGGGAATTATGCGAAAACTAGCGCAGGTTTGCAGAAATAATAATAGTAGTAATAGGATAATATTGGGTGGTGGGGGTGTAGTGTGTTATTAGATGGCATATGGGCAAAGCATAGCCTTAGTGGCACGTAATCTGAGGGGAGGTCAGGGTGCAGGAGGGAGAAATGGCACGGACATGGACATGAGGAGGGGAACAGGATCACTAATTGCATTATTATTGGGGTTGGATTGGGAGGTGCAATTCGGGGGTGCACAAAAACCACAACCAGACCGTAATGGTGTACCGACAACTGTTCTAGTACAACTGTGATCTGATCTGATCTGCAGATCACAGTTGGTGATCTCGGTGATGGTTGATCGATGCTTGATATTTGTTATTAATAAAAAATATACCCGATATTGCAATAATGTCGCATTGGAGGAAAGGAGAAATCGGTCGGCGTTGCGTTGTCGCCTAATCCGAAACTACCCTTCCAAATTCCATTGAGAAATGGTTCTCTCTGAGCTCAAGAATGTCACATGCATAATATCACAGCGGTGCAGTCTCGAGCTCTGTTCGATGTTAACAACGAAGACACGCGTTTTTAAGCATTCTAAACTCTGGCTTGGTAGGGAGCTCAATGAATCCGTCCAATCTCAATATCTTGAATGCACAGTCACATTCACCTTTGGCCGCGCATAAGAATACAAACATCTTAGTCAACTGGAAGGATGAGGATTGGTACGTTAGTACTGTGCTTACTGCAAGGGTGCATTGGGATGAAGGTAACAAGGATCGTTTGGTTCGCGACTGGGATTATCACTGCTCAATCTGTTTTTGTAGTTTAAGCCACTTTAGAATGATGCTTTCCGATGTATCTGCGATCGATAGACACTTCTAGTTGAACCAGTCGATTGAGAGCTGCCAACATCGCATTAAGTGTCTGTCGGCAATGATCCGGGATGTTCACCATCTGTCTGGCAGCGTTTTAAACTTTGATAGCTTCATACTGTGACACATACGATCAAGTATGGCTTCTTTGAGAACATGTTTTGAAGAATACACAGATGCCAATGGAACGAACAATCTGGCTGAATGACTTCAATGTGATTAACCTGAAGGATGGGTTGGATCCATGGAGCATTTAAGCAGTTTGTTTTGGAGTTGAAGAACTGGATGACACACAATTTTAGAAGCTGACACAGGGCGATGAAGTCATGGGGGAAGCTTTGGAGATGGTCATTGCAAAACTCCAAGTATAAGTTCTGCTGTTGAATCAGATCATTTCGATCGTTACCATCGACAATGTCGCACAGTATGAACCTGCCAAAGTTCAAAATGCTGGCCGGCAATGGTGAATGTCCCAGATCATGTCTTCACCCTTTGACCCAAGGAAAGTACTGAATTCCGATCGATCTTCTGTGACGCGCCGATAGCTTGCTCCTTATGTATGTAAATGCTAACAAGCGTACCAGACGTGTGTATAGTTGCCAGACTACCAACTTTACCAAAATAAGCAACATATGGTATATTTCTTGTTCATTTACGTAGGACCATGTTTTTTTGACCGTCGCGGACAAAGGAGTGCATATTGATAAAATTGTTATTTACGAATGCAAGCGTGTCAGCTAAGTCGGGAACACGAAGAGCATTGCGAATGCGTCTTATTCTTCCATTCAGTAATTGTAGAGATCCCTCATCTGTTGATCGGTACAACGTTTCCATCAGCTGACTCAACATTTCGTCAGACATGAATATTGGGAAGCATCCAAAGCGGAGGCACCAGAATCAAGTATTCCCGTTGTGTTTAACGTTTAGTGCAAACGGTGTGGCCGATCTTGGTTTTTAATGCATGAAATTACTTCTGTATGAGTAGAATCATATGATGCATGAGTTCAACGGTTGAGGAAGATGTAAAGTTGCCCGTACCTTTGTGGTAACATTTTACGGATCGGGAATCAATGTCCATTGAATTGACTTAAATTGTCCTTTGACTTTGCATTGGCAAAAAGACCTTTACTCTGTCTGGCTTTAAGTTTTGCCTTAATGTATTCATAACACATCGGCAGTAAAAGACCTTCTTTGTTGCAGAAGTGAGAAACTACATTTGACCCTCGATTGATAGAAGTTATGGTGGGTTTAGCACCGTTTCTGTTTTCCCTTCTCCTGTTTGCAACCTTTTTTGTGTTGTCAAAAACAATTCGGTTCATGTGAGATCTCGATGCATTGGGATGAAGGTAACAAGGATTGTTCGGTTTGCCACTAAGTGATCCATTTCACTGCTCGCTCCTTACTTGGAAACTTTTGTGTTTTTAGCTTACTTAGCATGACGCTTTGCACTGTTTCTGTGATCGATAGGCACTTCTAGTTCAATCAGTTGATTGAGGTCTGCAGGGTTAGTGCCAAGTGTCTCTCGGTAATGAAGATCAAACTCGTACTCAATTTTCGGACGAATACTATATGGGAATGTCTACATGTTGCATTCCATGGGGGAGTGTTTGTTGGTAGTCGTCCATCGACTGATACTTTGGAAACCGCTGTATTTCCTTGCAATTGGTCCTCATCTGAGCGGAAAGACTCAAACGTATGATGTACATGAAAGGCTCGAAGGACTGCGTTGTCGACAAAAATAGGGAACTAAAGCACCGACGTAATTGTCACGAGCATTACGGGGAGAGGTTGCCTCCTTACTAAGCTCCATGTACGACATTTCAGCTGATAACGAATTGGCCGATCCATATTTTAAAGGAGAATAGAATTCAACATAAAGCACTCCTCTACATGTTTGCACAGTCTCCTCACTGAAAATAAAGTCCACTCGCTCTGGTTAGAGATATTTATACTTTGACGCAAAGAAGTATATCCAGAGAGAGTTTCCAATTGTCTCGTTGCCCAATTGCGCCATTTTTGAAACCGAAAGGTTTTTGGGGCCGCCTTTCATGGTTGACACTTGCAAATGTAGCGTATTTGCTGCCATGTCGGATACATACCGGCCGACTTCAAGAAACATCTGATTCAAATAGATGGATGACACATTTGTGGGAATGTTATTTGGTGGGCAGGAGCAGAAGAAGGCCCACTATTTGCTCTTGGGCAGGAGCAGAAGAAGGCCCACTATTTGCTCTCCGGCGGACCTTCTCCTCTCAAAAACCACTCTGGCAACATCGCTGTCCCATCTTCACTCTGCTGAGCTGTGATCTCCTGAAAAGGCGGCCCATAATATAAGCTGTACACCTTTCCTTCCTCCTTCACAAACGTCCGTAACCGTCCCAACAACTCAGCTGCAAATGCAAGACACACGCTCGGATCCCACATCCCTTCAATTCCTCGAACCTCGCGTGGGATGGCACGCGTCTCGAACGTCTTGATCTCGCGTAGGATCCCTTGATCGTCGCGAAATCCGAAAACGACCTTGGGAACACCGATGAGGAATGACTGTGCCCATGTCTTGAGTAGTTTGTGTCTGTGTGGAAATTCATACAGGTGTCATTTGAAATGGCTTATGTGGGATCCGAGCATACCTTTGGAACTGAAAACGTTGTTTGTCGTTGGTTAACACCCTGTTGGTCTTGAGCTCAATATATGCCGACTGATCCATTCCAATCTCAACATCTTTGTTTGCAAATTCAATGTGACTGTAATGATTAATGCACACATACTCACTTGGATCTGCGCAATCGACTTCAGCAGCAAGCACAGTCCCAAACCCACCAATCCTCGTCCTTGTAATCGAGCAAAACTGCACGTTCGTGTTCACCTCTCCCTCCCTATTTTGGACAACTTCCTCTCTCGATGGTCTCCGTGTGTTGTTTGTGCAAAGGTTTTCAAATTTGTACCCGTAATATGTGAACAGCCTCTCCCTCTCGTTCCCTCCAAAAGACTTCCTCGCCACGGGCGGTTCGTCAATGTAGATCGTGCCTTTCCACATGCACGCCCTCAGCGTCCATGAATCTCTGCGCGCATACGGCGTCACCATGAACTTGGTCATGATCCCTCTCCACGTGCAGAAATCTACTTGTTTGTCGTTCTTTTTGTTGTGCAGGGCGGTTAGGACTGCATCGAGAGGTTCTGGTCTGTCATCACGCTGGATGAAGCGGTCTCGGAATCCGATGTTGAGGTCTGTTGCAGCGGGGTCTGAGGAAGGGATGGTGGGCGGGTGGAAGAATGGCAGGGACGAGCGGGAATTGTGGTGAATCGCACGGGTTGTGTCGTGGGCTAAGCGGATTGCAGGATTGTTATTGCATTGAAAAGAACAAATTGAAGATGGTTACAGTAGAAAGCGAGTTCTATGGGTTGTTGGATGTCGGTTCGCCTGCCGCTTAGCTGAGCTGTGTCGGGAATTCGAAAGCATTCGGGAAGTGCAAGACTGGGATCGTACTTTGGAGACACGGGAGCAGCGAATCCTTGGATGGTGGATTCCGGATCGTACGGTGGAGATACAGGAGGAGCGAGCCTCCATTGACCAGCAAGAGCATTGTCCTCCCCATCGTCCCTCATTCTTTTTGGCCGTTGTTGTCCGACATGATCATCCATTCTGTGCAATAACAATGCATCCACCCGGTCTCGAACCGTGGTCCTTCCGGTCCATAGCCACACCTCACCCCCTGCCAGCTCACAAGCTATCCGTCGGTGATCTCACCTGGACAAATGTCTTTCCTGTCATTCATTCTCATCGCGTTCATCGCAATCGCGCGTGCTGAGGTCGTCGTTCTCGACCCCTCCAACTTTGACTCCATCGTCGACGGCTCTCGTCCCGCCCTTGTCGAGTTCTATGCTCCGTGGTACGTGTGAACTTTCTATCTATCCTCAACTCTGATTCGTTTTATCGATTGCAGGTGCGGTCACTGCAAATCCCTTGCGCCGACGTACGATGAACTCGGCGGCTTGTTTGCAGGTTCCGAGAAAGTCGTCATTGCCAAAGGTATGTGATTACAAATCATGTTGTGACAGTGGTTTTGACATTGGGGATTTTGTAAGTGGATGCCGACGAGCACAAGAAGCTTGGAAACCGTTTCGACGTCAAGGGTTTCCCGACCATCAAATGGTGAGTGTCATAAATGAGAAATTGTGAAGCAAGGAATGCTCAATTGTTTTTCATTAAGGTTCCCTAAAGGCTCGACCACTCCCGAGGATTACACCGGTGGCCGCGCTCTCGACGACTTCCTCGACTTTATCAAAGACAAGTCTGGTGTGTGATTCTGCTCCAAACCTCATCGACATTTCCTCCTGGAGAGGGGAAGAAATCTGTAACTTATAATCTATTCTAATATTTATTCCTAATTAAAGGCGTCACCGCAAATATCAAGAAGGCACAAAAGTTTGTGACGGTGCTTACGAGCACGAGCTTCAAGGAGCTCATTATCGCCAACACGACGAACCAGCACGCCCTTGTCGAATTCTACGCTCCCTGGTATATCAAATGGCGAAGGGACCTGGAAATGACGATCTAACCATTATGTTAAGGTGCGGACACTGCAAGAACCTTGCCCCGATCTACGAGAAAGTTGCCCGGACGTTCGCCCTCGAATCTGAAGTATGTGAAGCTCACCACCTTCAATCCGACCGTCCGCTGACTATTTTTTAAACCTTTCCAGTGTGTGGTCGCCAACCTCGACGCCGAAGCCTACAAAGATATTGCGGACAAATACAGCGTGACCACTTTCCCGACCCTCAAGTTCTTCCCCAAAGGATCCAAGGGCGACGACTTTGTCGCGTACGAGGGTCAGAGGACCGAAGAGGATTTCGTAAAGTTCCTGAACGACAAGTGCGGGACGAAGAGGAAGGCGGGCGGCGGCTACTTGGCTGAGGCAGGACGCGTTGAGGAGCTGGACGATCTTGCTGAGCGGTTGTTTGCGACGACGGATGCTGAGAAGCTGAAGGAGGTCGTGAAGAAGGCCAAGACTGTTGCGAAGAAAGTCAAGGACAGGTAAAATTTAAAAATTTTGAGAAGAATTCTGGACGTGAGTGTTGATGAGTGGATTTTGGTCATCTTTGTAGCACTGCGGCATACTATGTCAAGGTGTTTGAAAAGGTGGTTGCGAAGGGCGGTGCGTACCTTGACCAGGAGATCACGAGGCTCGAGAAGATCCTCGGGGCGGGTAACACTGGAGTCGAGAGGGCCGATGGGATGTACTTGAGGATCAATGTGCTCAAGGCCATCAGCGAGAAGCGTGCGATCAAGCTCAACAACAAGGTCGAAGATGAGCTGTAAGCTTTGACACAGGAAAACAATAAAAAGCGTTATTATCCCTCTGATTACCATTAGCCCACATTGGTATCCAAAATGCGAGGTCAAGTATGACACGCATTCAAACCATAATTCGCTTCAATAGAAATTCTTTCGAGCAAAACCACGATCCCGAATTATCCGGCTTCCCAGATTTGAACTGGGGACCTATTGGTGACTTCGTTATTACAGCCAATCGCTACTGCCAACTGAGCTAAAGCCGGTTGAAAATTCTACAAACGGATACTGTAGGTGAGGCTTTTTGATCACTTCGTCGTCAAAGGCATTGAAATTCGAATAGATGCCCAGCGTGACAATCCTGGAAAAGACAGTACAGAGCGCAAAAGGAAGAGAGAAGGTCAAGCATCTTAAGTTATAGACCACAACTGTGAAACTTGTACCCCTGCTTCCCTCTTTAACCTCTGCTCCTCTCTCCCTTAGCTCTCCATAGACCCCTCTCACCTGCTTCTCTTCTGAGCAGTCTGCTAACTAGCAGGGGCTACTCCTCTGCTCATCCCTTATCTCTGTCACTTGCCTCTGCTCTGCCTTCTGACTTTGCAAGTTCCCTGACCTTCCTAAAGTGCTCTGCACTTCTATTGTGCTCCCTTTCTGCTCTCTCCCCGCTACCCTCAACCCTGATCTGCTTCCAAATCTCCCAACTTCTCCTCCACATTTAGAAGTAGCTGCCACCTCTCCTTGGTGCCACCAACACTGCCACCACCACTCTTGAAAGTTCAGCCACTTGCTCAGCTCCATTCATCACCTGCCGCCAATGATTCCATGAATGAGCTTACTTGTTCGCACTTCCTCTTGGACGACCTGCCGACCTCGCATAGAAGCGTCAAATTTGTCAAAGAATGTGCCAAATCCTTCACTACTCTCTGATTTTCTGGTTTTGCTCGTTGCCCAATTAGGGACCTTCGTGTGTTGCTTCGCAAAGTTCTTCCATATACCGCTTACCATGGAATCAGCTACATCTCATTTCTCGGCTCTGATTCTGTTGAATTTCTTTGTCGTTCTTATGCTGCTGATCTGATCCGCAAACACTTACCTGGTCGAGAAATCACTGATTTGGATGTGTCCCCTCCTTCGTATACTGACAGTTCCGACTCTCTGCAACACTATGACTCTATGCTCCATCAAAGTGCCAAGGCAATTGCTACTACGTCTGAGCCAGCTGTTGCATTGTTCTACCGCAATCTTGTTGATCTGTCTCATCTTTCTACGCTGTTGCATCTCGCTCGATTGTATGCCCCCTCGATGACCTTGGCTTCTGACCTTCGTTAGACCCAGTGATTTGCTCTTTGCTGTTATATTCTTCGCATTGTTGAGTGTTCTTTCTTTTCTTTATCCCTAACCTGTATTTGACACCTGAGCAGAGCCTGACAGGAATGATTTAAGATCTCTGATTTCTTTTTCGCTTTGCCCTCCGACTTGCGCGCTTGTGTTACCGTTGCGTGACTCCGCAGTAATTCGAGAAACAAACGGTCGAATTGTGGGAGGAGCTCGGGAGACATTCGCTCCATCATGAATTTCTTGAGGACGCCTGCAACGCTCTTGGCCTCGGGCATGTTCGGGGCGATCTTGCCGCTGTATTTGGTGAATCCTTGCTCGAGCAGCTGCCTGGTATCTCCCGAGGCACGGAACCACGAAGCGTTGTCGCGTTTTTCTGATTACGAAAAAAAGTATACCATGAGTAAGCATCGAAACAGCGGAAAGGAAATCACATACGTTTGTCGGGGATGTCGTCGCTTAGCAGGAATTCGACACATCACATACGTTTGTCGGGGATGTCGTCACTTAGCAGGAATTCGACGCATTGGTTCCATTCACTCAAGATCTTGGGGTTGATGGGTTTGGACAGTGTGGCGATGGGATTGAAGACGAGGAGATAGTCCTTGAAGGAAATGATGGGTCCAGAGCGGAAACTAAAACACAATCAAAATGTTTCAGTTGGCAAGAATCGTGATTGAGATGGAACTCACCGAGTAAGTGCGAAAACGAGCTTGATCTGTGTGGTGCGTTCGCTGTCTAGTTCAACAGGAGTGTATGTCTTGCCGGAGGATTGGGAGACGAGGGAGGTGGAACTGGCAGAAGAGGTGTCGGATTCGTCGTTGGCAAGGCAGTTAGAAGTGGTGAGGGAAGAATCCTGGTGTGTATGGTAGTTGAAAATGGAATCACGATTATGGTGCTTTGAGGTACGGCAACCGGAGATCGAGTTGTCGGAATCGTGGTGCTTCGAAGGTCAGTGGAGGTTGTGTCAGCGAGTGCAACTTGAAGCTCGTGATGAAGGGTATCGAGCGTCTGGTTGGATGCTTCGAAGTAGAGTGTAGCAATGTAACTTACCAAATTCATTCGAATCGAAGCGCAGCCGATGAGTAGTGCGAGTTGTTCCAGCAAGCAAGCTTGCGGAACAATGCCAGCTCTGTGCAGAGCCATTCCCACGCTTTGTCGTTCAAAATGTTGAGGTACTCGGCAGGGCTCACGTGGAGGGCCGGGAGCATTGGAGGCGGATTTGCGGATTCTTCTCTGGTGATCACAGTACGTTTTGCGATGGTGGGGCAGCGGTCCTGTTTGCGATACTGTTTCATTTTGCAATTCGATTTTTGAGCGAGTTCGATGTGTAACTTTTGCTGTTGAGAGCACGATTTGGGTACGTGATTCAGGAAACAGGTGGCGGTGGGGTTCGAGAATTGGGTATTATTAATTTCTATTATCAGAAAGGATTGAGCGACCAATGACGATGCGACTTTTCCCGTGATTCGGTCAGTTTTCGTTCTTATTGTTTGTTTTCTCTCGATTTGTTTGTCTTCTCTCGATTTGTTTGTCTTCCTCCACCTCTTAACTCCAATCAAATCGATGTTGTGATCATTTGCCACACCGTACCATGGTCCGAAAGGGAAACGAAGTTCATCTGGTGATTTTTTGCTTTATTTCGCTATTCTGCCAAAAGGTTGGCTTCGGATACTTTAACGAAATAGGCTCCAAAAAGCATTACTATCCATTCTGCCTTCTAGCTATTATAGCTGCACCTTCGATGTTCGTTTTTGTACTGTTCAATTAATCGCTGCTTCCTTTATGTTTATATTAAGACTGTATGTACGATGATACAAAACAAAATAATTAAGGTCACTTTACTTAAGACTAAACTTGGGAATGGAAATCAAAGTTTCTATCACACACAGATACTTTCTGTCAATTAAGAACTTGGTGATTGATTATAGAGCGGAGCGGCGAAAAAGGTTTTGCTTGAAGAACTCCCTGAGCTTCGAGAGCATTCCCTTGGATGCCCGTTCGCTCACTTGTCCGAAAAATCAGTCTCCGCACGAAGCAGTGTGTCGAGCTACAATTCATCCGCAGCAGACAGCGCCATCTTCAAAGCGTTTCAAAGTCATCAAACTTGACTTCTCTTGTCTGCTCTACAGAAGCAAAACTACTCACGTTCAAGAAGTCCTCCGGTTGTTGGATAAGTTCCGACACAAAGCCATTCCACTCGCCGGCGGCAGCGACAGCAGGTCTCGGATCGCTGCTAGATCCTTCGACTTTAGAATTTCCATGAGAGACCCGCGAGCACGGCGTTCCCGCAGAGCGGGATGACTCGGGCTAGCATCTGCGGTTCTGGAACCTTTCTGGATTCCGCCTGGATGTTTTGGAGGATTTTCGCCAGGACGGGCATAATGATCTTGAGCAGGTCAACCCTGTCGCTTGAGATTCCAAGCAGCAACGACAGTAGAACTTTGGCGTTCTCGCTACGAACGGATTCTAAATTCGCATCATCAGGTCGGTTGTGTAGCTACTAGGAGCAGCCAGTGTAAATTACCGTTGCGTGACTCCGCCAGTAATTCTAGAAGCAAGCGGTGGAATTCTTGTGGGATGAGCTCGGGAGACATTCGCTCCGTCATGAATTTCTTGAGGACTCCTGCAACGCTCTTGGCCTCGGGCTTGTTTGGGGCGATCTTGCCGCTGTATTTAGTGAATCCTTGCTCGAGCAGTTGCCTGGTATCTCCCGAGACACGGAACCATGAAGCGTTGTCGAGCTTTTCTGAGTACGAAAAAGAAAAAAGCATACCATGAGTAAGCATCGAAACGGAAAGGAATTCACATGCGTTTGTCGGGGATGTCGTCGCTTAGCAGGAATTCGACGCATTGGTTCCATTCACTCAAGATCTTTGGGTCGATGGGATTCGACAGTGTGGCGATGGAATTGAAGACGAGGAGGTAGTCCTTGAAGGAAATGATGGGTCCAGAGCGGATACTAAAACACAATCAATATGTTTCAGTTCGACAACAATCTTAGCTACTGAGAGGGAAACTCACCGAGCTTGATCTTTGCGGTGCGTTCAATATGTTTCAGTTCGACAAGACTCTTAGCTACTGAGAGGGAAACTCTCCGAGCTTGATCTTTGCGGTGCGTGCGTTGTCCATATTCAACAGGAGCGAATGTCTGGCTAGAGTTTTCGGACGAGGGTGGTGGAGCTGGTGGAGGAGGTGTCGGAAGCTTTGTGGTAAGGCGGTTGGAGATAGAGGCGTCGGCATCGTGGCTCTGGTAGTACGGGCAGCTGGAGAAGAGAGGTGGTGGAGCCGCTGGAGGAGTGGCCGGATTCGTTGTGGGTATTGGGGTTGGACGTGGAGGCGGATTCTTGGTGGGTGCGGCAGATGACGACCGAGTTGTCTGAATCGTGGTGCTTGGGAGTACAACTACGGGAACATATTTTGTCGCAATGGTTGTGCGTGGTATGGCAGCTGGAGGCTGTGTCGGTAAGGGCGACTTCAAGCTTTTGTTGAAGGGTATCGAGGGTCTGATTGCATCTCCAAATGATGCCTGGATCGTTCCGGAGCTTGAAGTTTTCTTGAGATTTACAAATGTCAAGAATCTTCATTGTGATGCTCATATAATCCGTGATATGGTTGATGTTATAGATAAATAACGGATCGTGAATGAGGATACTCGCTTGGAAGTGAAGGGGAGAAGTGTGAAATTACCATGGTCATTCTAGTCGAAGCATAACCGATGAGTAGGGTAAGCTGTTCCAGCAACCAAGCTTGCCGAACAATGTGCAACGCCGAGCCATTCCCACGCGGTGTCATCCACCTGTTAAGGTACTCGGAAGGGCTGACATCAGGGCTGGGAGAATTTGCTAGCTAAAGGAGTTAAGATCAGATCTGCCGTCATTGACAGGACAAGAGGAAATATGCGCACCTGCTGGCGTTTGTGTCCGCGTTTGTCCGCGAGGTTGTCTTTGGCAGGCGTTTCGGATTTTTTGACAGCGGTAGCTTGCCCTTCGGTGCCCCAGAATATGGCAGAATCGAGGGCGAGGTGATGTTTTGCGTTCGGGGTTCCGAGGATCTCGAGAATCACTCGGACTACGTAAAGAGTCGCTATTAGGTAATAAAACACAGTTGAGAATATGGTTGAGACAGTAAGATCTGTACTTCACTGATCTTACCAAATTCGAGCAGCTTGGGAGGAGGATCTGTGAATCGTTTGGCAGTGGTAACAGTGTTTGCCATCACGGTGGAGGTACGGTCCGGGTTGCGAAACTGTTTCATGGTGCAGTCTGATCTTCGTGATTGCGCAATGTTTGTTGAGCGCGATGTGTGTACGTGATTCAGGACACAGGTGGCGAGGGGATCAAGAAGTTTGTTGATGAATAATTTCCGTGACCAAGAAGGCTGAGTGTCCAATAACGGTGCATTTCACCAGTGATTCGCATAGATTCCGTCGGTTTGTTTTTCCCCGTACAGCGTTTACATTTTCCCACACTCCACCCGATCACATCCCATAAGCCACTCACTCGCTGCTTTTCTGTCGTTTTTGTTGATTCAGAAAAAAAAGAACATCCCGACTGCATTCTCTCGGGAAAAGAGGTTTTCGCTGCTCACTCGGATTAGACTCGCTTTGCCCGAAACTGTGCTGGGTTCAACCACGTCACCGCTTTGTTGGTCAACTTGACAGTGACAGTGCCATCACTACGTATCACATCATTTCGGTGTCTGTTTTTGAAGCAACTCTCTGTGCTTGAATCGCCGCCTCTCCCCGCGGCATTCTTCTACCTACCATGGCCCACACGCACTCGTTTTCCCCCGCCGCCTTTTTCGAAGGAAGCGAAGAAGGAACTTACGCGCTTTACGCTGGAACTATCATGGCTGCTCAGAGGCCACCTCAGAGGACGAGTGCACCCCAGCCCGTGAAATCAGCGCTTAAACCAGAATCATCTTCCCCTGCGCTTGCTTCTTCCGAAAAATCGGACAAATCAGCAACAGCTGCCGCACCTCAACAACTAGCAGGATCCGCGGTTTTGGCGGGACAGGAGGTCCTTTACTACCCGAATACTTACGGGCTAGCGAAGTTTGTACCTGGAACTCTTCCGACCTTGGCATACGCCACTACCCCACCTGGGACACCCAAACCCGCTGCGAAGGAGATTGAGACCGTGGAGAAGAATCAACCGACGAATACCGCTTCTGCTGAACCTGTCCAGAAACGTGCCGAACCGCAGCAGTCGTCGCACATAGCTAACCATACACCTCCTACCGCAACCACCGTCAATGTTTACACGGAGGCAGAGGAGTTCCTCTTTTATCCTTCCTTTGCTCCGCTGAGAGTGGATCTGAGCACTCTTCCTCCACTAGCATATTCAACGGCGTCTCGGGGTGGAGTCGAAAAGGATTCTGCCGCCAGTTCGACCGCAAAGAAAGCGGACCCTGCTTCCGCCGAAGTGATTGACCTGATCGTCCAGAAAGGTTAAATCTTCAGTATTTTGTAATTTTGCCTGGTGATCTCACTTATTTCTTCTAGAAATCCTCAAATCAGCACCGGCACGATCTTCTGCCATCAATCCTCACATTGAGGCTGAAGAGTTCCTTTACTACCCGAACCAACCTACCATTATCAACTCCACGAAGGACGAAGCTCTGAACCTTGCTTATGCTGTTGTTTCCCTTTCGGAGCAACCTGCAATGTCACAGGAGAACGTCGAAAAAGGTAACTTAGAAGACTGTTTCTGGCACTTTGACTATTCTCGTACTAATTTGAAGTAGTGGTCGAAGAGACGACCGAAAATGCGAAAGTGGCCGAGAAAGGTGTGTACACCATGGACAGCGGAGTGGATTTGGGGAAACCCGACAGTGGTGTACTGGTCGAGCCTGTTCAGGAGAAAAATTCAGTCTTACCTGAACCGAAAAAATCTGTCCCTCTCACACTCGCAACCACCACCTCCTCGGACGGATTCAGTTGGGCAGACGAAGTCGATGAAATTCCTCCACCAGCACGCGCAACCCGTACAATCGAAATTGTCCCCAAAGAAGAGGTCGTGGAAGTGGAAACGGTCACTAGCCCAGCACCTGTGGTGGCTGCGGCGGAGGAGGCTGCGCTGACAGCGGACGAGGAAAGCGACGGAGATTGGAAGGAAGTCGTCAATCACTCCCGCAAGAAGCAGACCACAAAGCGCCTGAGCTTGAACTACGGCTCGCCCGCACAGAAAGGAAAGAGGAACTCGGAGGCTCCGACTAAACGCCAATCTTCCTCTGTTGCATCAACGCCCATTCCGGAGATCAAAGAAGTCAAAGAACGCAAACCAGCAGCTACAGCTGCCTTGCCTCCCAAACCGACCTTTTCAACAGCTTCTCCTGCTCCCTCACCATCACCAGCCGATGCATCACCCAAAAAGACCTGGGCGGCACTCACTTCGTCCACAGTTTCATCTCCCGCTCAGCCCAATTCACCAGCTTTAAAAGTCACACCTGTCGTCATCCCAGCTGTCGTTCCCGCCAAACTCACACCGTCACCCGCACAGCCGAACTCAAAGCGAGTATCCAACGCCCAGAAAAGTGGCAGTCAGAAAGCTAAGGGCTCGCCATCAACCAAGCCCGCTCCAGCTGTATCAGTCCCTCCTCGTACACCTACGCCAAACGCGAGCGCGACGAAGCCGTCTCCTAAGCCAACTCCTACCGTACCAGTTGCCGCTGCTGCAGCACCGCGCACAACCGGTTCGCCGCTGCCGGCCACATCGGTCTGGGGAAAGAAAGCGCTGGAGGCAACGGCTATGAAGACTGAAGAGAAGAAAATTGAGCAAGCTGAACCGGCGAAGGAAATCGAGCAGGAGCCGGCTCCGTCGGTTGTTGAATCGGTGGCGCTCACCATCGAGGCTGTTTCTACGGCGGATGCGGTTGCTGAAGAGCCTGTTGCTCAATCTGTGGAGCCTGCGTCGGAGGCTGTTGTGGAAGAATTGCCACTCGCTGAAGCTACACAAGCAGACGAAGAAATTGTTGCTGGAACAGTGGCTGAAAACGAGACAAAACTGGAGATTGACTCTGCCGTCGTGGAGCCCGTCCCGGAACACCTTGTGGAGGAACAAGTCGCCGCGGAGGAGCTTCCAGCAGACTCTTCACCTGATGAAGTCTTGCAAGGGCAGATCGTTGATCAAGTTTTTGCTACCGACTCCCCGGATATCTCAGCATTCAACACGGATGATGATTCTAGCCAGCAGCTTCTGACTCAGCGACTCACACAAGAAGTGGATGAGATTACCGAAGATGAGCCTGTGTCGATGGGTGGGCACATGATGTTCAACCCGTACACCAATGTGGACTCCAATGGAGTTCCCATGGGTTACTACATGCCCAACGGTGACGTTACCCAGGTTCCTCATGCGTACTACTTGGATGCCAATGGTATCCCTGTGATGTATGATCCCAACGCACAGCACTACAACCCGTATGCCGTTTATGACACTGCGTATGAAGCATATGGAGCTGCGCCAATGAACCTCAACCTGGAGGCGGAGGAGTTTGTGCCATCGCCTATTCCTCACGTCAACGGAAACCTCAGCCTTGACGCGGAAGAATTTGTTCCTTATGGAGTGGACGAACGTCGCGGGTCGTGGAACTTGAATGCAACCGAATTTGTGCCTACCAGCCCCATGTTGAACGGCGAAGCATCACCGTATACTGGCGGCGTCAACAGGCGTCCGAACCCGCGTCGTGGTGGCGGTGCGAACCGTCGCTCGATGGTGCGCAACTTGCCCGGCATGACGAACGGGTCGCACCACTACAGTGGCGCGCAGGGCTACAGGTCCATGTCGCCGGGAATCCAGCGTCGGGGCTCGTCCGCAAACCACTCCGCGGACGGCCAAGCGTCACCCTCGACACCGACCACGGAACGCGTGTCCCGACCCACTCGACGGGAGTCCACAGGCGTTGTTCACGAACCCCGCAGCAGGGGCAACAGGACCTCATGGGCTCCGGGCGGGCCGCAACCGAACGTCGCGACGCTCTCTGATTTCGTGAGCAAGGAGCACCTTGCGGCGCTGAACGTGCGAGCGCGGAAGCCCCGCGACGGTAGCGAGAAGCCAGTTGTGAACGGGCATGAGTCGGATTCGGCTGCGACGACGGCTGTTGCGTCGCCATCATCGCCACGCGGGGAAAACGGGGAGGCGAGCGCGAGGGTCGAGAGGAGTTCGAGCGTTAGGGCATCGGGGGGCGGGAAAGGGAAGAAGGGCAAGTGTATCTATGGACAGGGATGCATCAACAAGGATCATGGGTGCGCTTATTTCCATCCGACGGAGATGTGCAGGTGAGAAAAGAGAGGAGAAGTGTTTTTTTGGTGACGTAGAACTGATTTGTTTTGTTTTCGGTCTCTAGATACTTCCCTGACTGCAAGTTTGGGAACGGGTGTATGTACATCCACCCGAAAGCGAACGGACAGGGTGCGGGCGGAGAGACGCCGTTGTCTGCAGGGGATTCGGAGTAGGGAAATTGGGTTTTATTACGGGATACATATGCATCGTGGGTACGGATAGATTCCGTGTGCCCCGTTTCTCTGTTACGAATTGTTGATCTCTTCCTGTTGTCTTTACTTTCTGTTTTGTTTTTGTGTTTCAAAGACGAGTGGGTCACATTTTATGCTGGGCACCTGTTTTAGGGAACCAGAATTGAGGGGGTTCTTTTATTGACCCATCTTTTGGGAAGGACTATTTGTGGATGAGTGTTTTCTTTTTTTTTATTGTTCTAGTTGTTTCTCAAGGGAACTTCTTCAAGACACTATCTTATGTTACTTGAGCGCACTGTTTTTGTTTTGTCAAAATACTGTTTGGTCTGACAATTCTTGTTTATCACCATTTGGAGGACCTTTTCTTTTCCACAACGGTTGGTTGGTTTTCTTGGTTTGCCAAGGTGGGTTTTTTTTTTCAAATGTACAACAACAAAAAACCTTGCCTTATCTCCTTCGCTTCCATGTGTTTTCCCTCCTGGGATCGTTCGGTGTTGGTTTCTTTTTCTCCCCAAAGCTACTTTTTTGCGTTCTTCAATTGTTTGCGTAAACCGTAAATTAGTAGGGGGTGTTTAACATTATACTCGCAATGGGTTGATCAGCGACACCACCATGTCTCGCTCCAGTCCTTTTGCTTCCAACTTTGATTTGCTATTTTGATGTGTCAAGAGTCACTCGTCCGTGACACACCCCTGTCAACAAAATATCCCATCCCAATTATAAATACATAAAATGCAAATCTCTCTCACCTGCTAGCTAGTATTTTCTATTTTATTCTTGATAGCTATTGATAAATTAACACAGCCCTATCCAGAATTCGGATTATCAATTTAAGTGTGTCCCGGCTGCTCATTTGTTCGTTTGTGCGACCGCCAATTCCAAACAAACCCACAAGCGTTCCCTTGCCTGCGACGTGCGCATGTCCCTGTACCCCTAGATCACTGCGATTCTCCTTGCCGCATCTGCAGCCTCGATTCCAAGTTCCTCCACTCCATCTTTCCCCGAAGTTCCCGTTTGCAGCTTTACCGCTCAACCCTCTCTGAACAATGGAAATCGGTCTCCCTGCTCCACCATCGTCCGCGCGTCGTCCCGGCGCTTCGCTCTTCCACCAATGTCTCTCCCTCACCGAGAAACTCTACCGCTTCCCAAATTTCGACTTTTACCTCTTCCCATACAAATACGACCATATTGGCGTGCAGCCCGATGGCTCTGTAAAACCGTTTGACCCCGTCCAAACGCTCTGGGACTGTCTGAGACTCGGTGCTCCGCTAGCGCAGATATTCAACCACTATATGCCATCGATGCCGATAGATGTGCCGGATGTTGGGGGCACGATACCGGGGCAGTACAAGGGTGCGCATAAAAAGCCGGTCATGCAATTCTTGTTGAATTGCAAGAAGGTGCTGGATTTGGGCGAGGAGGAGAGCCAGGTGATTCTTTCGGATCTGTACAACGATGACACGAATGGGTTTCTCAAGGTAAAATGAGACGACAGGATAGAGTCTTTGGTTTCGAATTTAACCAACATCATCGTTGCTGGTAATATCTATTTTTTAGTTTCTTAAAATCGTGGAGCGACTTCTCGACAGAATCGAACAGGCCGGATTGCTGCCCCCTCGCATACCCCTTCCCTTCGACCTCCCTTCCAGCAACAATGATCCCGCCGACAATCGCTCCAAGCTCGTCGCAGAGCTCATCGAGACCGAACGCAAATACGTCAGCGATCTGCAGGAACTGAAGGACTACCAGAAACAATTGATGGACGCCGGTCTTAGCAAAGACAAGGGGTACCAGATCTTTGCGAATCTGGATGGGATTTTGGATTTCCAGCGCAAGTTTTTGGTGCAGATGGAGGCGACATTGGCGTTGAACACCGGTGAACAGAGGCTTGGACAGCTGTTTTCGCTGAACGTACGTCAAAATGAAATTAGGAACTTGGTTGAGGGATATGGAACTCATGAATCATGATTAGGAGGAAGCATTTCGGATTTATGAAGCGTTCTGTGGGAACTACGACTATGCTGTGCAAAAGGCTACTGAAGATCAGGCCCTATTGACGGTAGGTTTAAAGTTGGGCCAGAGATCCGCGACTAAAACGAAATGGTAGAAACTATCACCAAAATTGGATCCGGTCATCCAGCTTCCATCGTATCTCATCAAACCAGTTCAACGTATCTGCAAATACCCACTATTCTTGAATGTATGGATTTTTGGGAGCATGAGAGTATAGTTTTTGATGTGTCCTAACCGCCAAGTTTCCATTTCAGGACCTAATCAAGATGACGGACGCAAATACGTACTATTACATGGATGAGCTGAAGGCGGGACTGGCTGCAGTGAAACGAATAACAGACAATGTGAACGAGCAGAAGAGGAGGGATGAGAATCGACAGAAAAAGGCAGATCTTGCGGAGCGAGTGGACGAGTGGAAGGTAATTATATCGGTCCCAAAATTGAATCGCCCTGATGTAATTTGCTGTTCTGTTATTAAGGGGCTAAACCCTGAAGATTTTGGAGAGTTGGTGCTATGCGACAAGTTTATGATGTCTGACCAAGAGTATCAGATCTATCTTTTCCAGAAAATACTTTTGTGTTGCAAAGATCTCGGAAAAAATGTCAAGCCAAAGAAAGAGAATCGACGGAGCACAAAAGAGAAGAACGCTCCACCGGAGGCGTCGAGTTATTCCGTTGTTGGTAACATTGGAATCGATTTGATTGCCCAAGTTTCAGATGTTTCTGGAGACGACAATCAGACGTTTGCGTTGGAAGTGGAGTGGTATGCGCCAGGGATGACCACGTTCACTCTAAAGTGCAGAAATGAGGAGCAAGTGCGATTATGGAAGTCGAGAATGAATCGATTGATGGAAACGTCGAGAAGCAAACGAGGGGGTCGACCTGGAGATTACGGCTCAGACCCCCCGCCAACCAACCGAACTCAAACATACGCAGTTATCCCACGCCCTCCAAGACCTTCGGAAGACACAAATGTTGACGAGGCTGGCTCGCAGCAAGGTTCAGAGAACAGCGGCAGTTACTATGACCCTGGTTATTCTCAGCTCCCGGTTGTGATGCCCGACGGACGATTAGCGAACCAGCTCCCTCGCTCACGATCTATCCCTTTGAACGTGTATCCAGCTGCAAACTCGTTTGGATCAGGACGGTCTGGCTCGATTGATGATGATCGTGGACGTCCGGTCGCACGGAAAGGCTCAATCGCTACACGTGGGACATCCGCTGGTTCGACATTGCGCTACGCAAACAGCAACATGAGTTCCGATAGCATCCCACAGCCGTCACGGAGTCCCCGAATTGCTAGCACGTCACCAGGCCCGAACAGGCGTGGGAGCAGTCCACCACCACCTATGCCTGCGCCATACCAGCAAGCGACTAGCATTGGTCAGCAAGGTTACGCTCAAGCGGGAGGATACAGTCAACAGCAGCCTCCAGTACCACTACAGCGACGTCCTTCGCGCTACGGACCCTCAGTTGGTATCCCGATGCCACCCCCCATGGGACCTCTTCCAGCTGTACCGCAAAGCCCAAGACCTCCGAATTCCAACTATGAATACTCGGCGAACTATGATACCGGTGTTTACATCCCGCCATCGCCGCCACAATCTGTCCCGGGATCACCTGGGCCGAGTCGGCAACGTAGTCAGCGGAGGAACGGTCCAAAAGCGGTTGCACCAATTGTAACAGGCGCAAGTCCCAATGGGACTTCGTATCGCTTGGATGGAAACGGAGCTCTCGCGCCGCCGAAGGTGAACGATCGACGAGATGGCGGCGGAAACAGTCCGGTCACGCCGACGAGCAATCCTCTTTTCGCGAGTGCACCGCTGCCTACCATGTCGGACATCAGACCAGTGTTTAACAACGGGTACGGGCCTCCTTCAGCGCAGTTTCCTCCGCCAACTGGGATGACGCAGCGGTACGTGGAGCCTGGCGGGGCTAACACACGGCAGTACATGGATCAGAACGGGGGCGGGGCAAATCTGCAACGGAGTGGGTCGATTCTTGAAACAGGCAGCCACCCTGCCGCGTCGGCGAGAGTGCAATACATGCGCGCACAAAACATGCCTTCTGCGCAGACGGTGAATGTCATGGCTTCTCCTGTGACATCGAACGGATCCAATATTCTGAGTAGCTCTGTACCTCTCGGCGCATTTGGCACTCCTCCGCCCAGCTTTGCGCTCCCTCCAACGCCACAGCAACGCGCATATGGTCCTCCTCAGTCGAATGTGATCGTTGGGACACCGACCCCGCCACCGAACGTGCCTCTACCCGCGGTTCCCCAGCAGCTTAGCCAGAACGATCGGAGACCGAGTCCGGCTCCATCAACGGCGGGCTCGATCCAATTTGAGCGCGAAAAGTTTCGCAAATCGTCCTCTTCGTCGCTCCGAAGCGTCGACGGGCCGTACCCCTCACCCAACGCCCCAGTACCACCGGTCCCAGTGATGTACCAGCAACAACAACAACCACCCACGACCTACAGCTCACCCCTCAGCGCACCTCTGTCGTCGGGATACCCCTCCTCACCGCAGCAGCAGCACTACAACACACGTACGACCAGCACGATCTCTGGAAGCAGCATCAGCACAACGGGGAGCGGCGGCCCCGCAAGCTCTGCGCCGTCACCGCAGACCTTCATCAAAGTGCGCACGCACTTCCAGAACGAGCTGTTTGTTATCGCCGTGCCTGTGCAGGGTTGCAGCTACGAGTCGCTCTATGTAAAGATTGAGCGCAAGATCAGGCTTTGTATGCCTGCGGGGAGCCCGGAGGCCGACGGGACTTCGCCGATCGCGTTTCAGATGCGGTACAAAGACGAGGACGGGGACAATGTGAGAGTGGACAGCGACGAGGATATACAGATTGCGTTTGATAATGCGAGGAAGAGCGCGAAGGAGAAGGGGGTGGTGAATTTGTATGTGACGCTGTCTTGAGGGGTTTGAAGTTGTTTTGCATCTCCCCCTAAAACCAAAATGACGTTCAGTTTTATTTGATTTTGTTCTCCTCAGTTTTGTTTTTTGTTCACCAGTTTGATGATTATGATCTGGTGCCGATTCTCTTTTCCTTGTTTCTTCCCCCATGATGATGAATTTCTCGAAACATGGTATTTCGTTTTCTTCCAAATAAAAGAGCGATATTATGGTGTGACGCTCTTGGTCTCGAATGCTTTTCTTCATTATTAGTTTGCCTCATTCACTGCAATACCATTCTACAATCTCCACAAGAGAATACGGTTATTATGGTTAAAAAAAAAGGTGCCAAAACGTAAGCATGTTTCCGCTTAGAAAGCTCGACTCCCACCAGAAATTCTGCTTCCCATCGTGTCGATGCTGAACGAAGATGACCTTAGTAGGCTGTCGCAGGCCTTGTTGTATCCTGCTTTCCTTGGGTCAACTCTGGATAACGTTTTCCAGACAAGATCACACTGGACGTCACTCTTGCTTGCTGCAATTGGAAACAATCCATACCTATTCGCTATGATCAGAAAACTTCGTGTGAGCTGCACAGCAGAGTTTGGCGGCATTAAGCTCTAACCTTTCTTGGGCTCGCGCTACCATCTATACGGAGCCTGCGTCGATTTTCGTTTGGCGTCGCTGGATCGATGCGGTTTCCACGACCCGACGCAGTGCTCGAGAGTCGGTGCGGCGACACGTTGGTGACGCAATGCGAGACGTTGGAAGTTTTTGGCGTGGGAAGGCGATCATTATTTTCTTGCTTCAATCTGACGCTGAGACTAATCCGTTTCATAGTTGAGTTTCTTGATAAATGCGGCGCGCTGCGTGAGCTTAAAATCGGGCATACTGGGATGGCACCGTGGATTTGGATGGTGTGCCCCGGTGACTGCAAACCCCGCGCACGAAGCTGACAGCCCTTGCTGTTGAGGGTACGTTTGAAACTTTGAAGGATGCATGCAAAAACAGGGCGGTGGAGCAGGAGCTTTCGCGCATGTCAATAGGCTGGACCCGATTCACTGTAACTGGGCAACTTTGAAAAACTGGAGATTCTGGAAGAATTCGGCCCACGAATCTATCATAACCGGGAGTTTTCACTTTGGTCGATGCGGCCGGGCTGTACTTGGTTCGGTTGTGGGCTCGCTCAAATGGCTGGAGACTTTGTTCATCGGCGGATTATGGAAAGAGCAAGAGAAGATTATCGGGATGCTGTGTTTGCTTGCTGACAGCCCAAACGCTCCAAAACATTCGCATGCGCGGAGTCTCTACAACTCGACCACTACTGCTAGTCAAAAAGGGAGGATTTACAGTCGGCCGCAATCTCGCGCACATTATTTCAATGTCAAAGTTGCAGCTGCTGGAATGGAACGGAGTGACAGTTCGAAGAGCTTCCATTGGATCTATCTATTGACAAGATTCTCTTTCCACAGTTTAGAACCCCACTACAACACTACAACGCAAAGCTAGCCAGATCTTCTTCCCAATGTTTAATGTATTTCGAAGGTCTAATATTTAGGTTCCTTTGGAATCCTTCGTTGCTCTTGAGAATTGGTGGGCTACTCATTTCTCGGGATATTTCTTTTCTCTCAATCATCGAACCTGTTTTCTTGGAATACCCAACTTGAAACCTAATGGAGGGGACGTTCCGGTTATCCAATAATGACTTGGAGATTATGTCCTATTGACACATCATATTATTTGCAATTGCAGGGAGAGAAGAAACAATTCTTAGAAGTCGTTGTCATATTAATGATGCTGGAGTGAGAGTGTTGGCCACACAGCATATCATTGTGGAACGTGCAGGCGAGATTGAATTAAGCTCAGAGATCCAGCTCAAATTCCTGCTCCATCAGAAGAAGGAATCTTCCAATGCCCACCGGCAATCGCACTTTTGGAAATTAAAGTTCGTTGGTGACGATTTCGGACTGCTTGATGACGGGTGCCGCCGTTTTCCGGTTGGCGCTTTGAGGCCATTTTGGAGGCATCATTGAAAATTATATACCGTGATAAAGCAAGTGGTTTTTAGTTTGTCAAGGAAACGGTTTAAACATACTTATGCCAGAGTTGAGTGAAAACAATGACCCACATTGTGGAATTGTGGAGTGAAAATTTTCACGATCTCAATCGAACGCAAATTTGGACAGGGGGAAGATGTTCTGTGGGCACCTTAGTGCAGTCGAGGAAAAGACGAAGATCAAAAATACAAATCGGCAATTCATTGTAATTCATAGCAATGGCTCATGCAAACACTACAACCGTGTAACAAATGAAAAACACAATAACAGTCATGTCTGAAAAGGTAATTGAATCCTCAACGGTGGAGGTCAAGCCTTACTTCTTCTCGGCGTACTCCTCAGCAACACTTGTAGATGCGATTCCCCACTTCTCAGGGTGGCGGAGCTTGGAGTAACGGAAACCAAAAGCGAAGTAGACGACCAGTCCGATCGCGAGCCAAACGAACACACGAATGACTGTGGAAGCAGTGCCTCCGAACACGAGGAGTACGATGATCAGGCCACAAGAGATAATGGAGAAGATTAGGGAGCCAATAAAACCACCGGGGATCTTGAATCCACGCTCGCGCTCAGGTTCTCTCCACCGAAGGATTGGGATGGCAACAGATACCACAAAGAAGGCTGAGAGAACGCGAAAAATTATTAGTTAGTAATCAATGGAAAGCGGCACCGACACGATCACTCACCAAAGAGGGTGCCGACAGATGTCAGATTGGCCAAAATGTCGATGGGAAGCACAGCAGCCAGGATAGCGCAGATTATACCGGAGAACCAGGTTGTGAAAACGGGGACCCCGGACTTGGGGCTGATCTTGGCGAAGATCTGGGGGAACAGACCGTCGTTCGCCATTGCCTGGAAAATACGCGGTTGACCAAGGAGAGTCACCATCATGACGGAAGTGAGACCTGCAAGGGCGCCGAATGCCAAAACGACTCCGAACCACGAGGGACCACCAGCAAGCACAAAGGCAGCGGCCACAGAGGCTTTCAGAGGAATTTGGTTGTATGGGAGAAGCGATGTGAGGACGAGGCACGTGGCGATGTACAGGACAGTGCAAATGCCGAGGGAGGCGATGATACCGATAGGAAGATCGGTCTTGGGGTTTCGCGCTTCTTGTGCGGTGGTGGAGACCGCATCGAAACCGATGTAGGCGAAGAAAACGATGATTGCACCGTTGAAAACACCTTCGAAGCCGTAGGGAGTGAAGGGTTGATAGTTCGCCGGGTTTGCCCACTTGATGCCGGCGAAGATGAACATCAAAACAACGATAACCTTGATAACCACGAAGACGTTTACGACGTAAGCGGAGAGCTTGACACCGGAGGCCAAAATGGCGGTCATTGCAAGAGTACCGACAAGGGCTGCGACGTTGATGTAAGCACCGGTAACCTCGAAAGCTTGGGTGTCCTCATTCCAGATGACCGGGGAGTTGGACCAGTTCTTGTCGAAGTTGATCGACCCACCGGAAGCCTCGTGGAGGAAGTACTCGACGTAGCCAGCCCAGCCGACAGCAACTCCGGCAGCACCGACGATGTACTCGAGCATCAAGTCCCATCCAATGATCCAAGCGACGAATTCACCAAGAGTAGCGTACGTGTAAGTGTAAGCTGAGCCGGAAATGGGAATCATCGATGCAAGTTCCGCGTAATTAAAAGCAGCAAACACACATACAACTACGCGAAAGGGAATTGAGTTGATTTCAGATCGTGGAATGAGATTTGTGTACATACCACCGGCAATGATGTATGAGATCGTAATGGCAGGTCCGGCGTTGAGATTTGCCGCTCTCCCGGTAAGGGTGAAAATACCAGCACCAATAATGGCACCAATACCTATGCCGGTCAAGTCGACCCATGTAAGTGCCTTCTTGTAAGTGGCAACCCCATTAGGGCCGTGGCCGTGGCCACTATCATGATCTAGCCAATCGCCGATGGGTTTTGGCTTGAAAAGTGACTTTATCACCGCGGCCATCTAAAGGAGTGATAACAGTGTGAGATTGGCAATACAGAATTTGCGAGAGTGGGTATCTCAGAGGATCGTTGGTAACGCCCAGAGTGGGTAAAACTCACGTTGGATGTGCAGTCAGGACAGATGTAACTTAGGGCGACTCCTTCATTATTTATATCTGATGCCTTCAGGGCCTCAGTGTCATGTTATCTGTGGCAAGGAGATAAGGGTGTTTGTTCACGGACAGTTTGGTTTTCCAGGGGAATTGATTGGTTGCTTCTTTCATTCACAGGCTACGGCATGCAAACCAATCAACCACTGTCTAGTGCTGACGTTAGTGAGCAGAAGTATCACACCAGATCTCTGCCCAGTGTAACAGCAGTACGCTTTGGATTGTAACAGAAATTAAGGTTTACCTAACCCGCAACTTTTAAACTTCGAAACCTTGAGTTTAACCTAAATTTAGTGGCGCTCCAAAAAACGAACGGCCAACCATTCTTCAATGTGGGAGCTTTCGAGACCTTCAGAACAAAGTTGGGCAAGTTTGGAAAGTTCGAATTGGTTGTCGAAGGCTGGTCTGTGTTGGTAAAATTTCCCTAACAAACTCCAGTTAGCAGCAGTGGTGACATGACATCAAACCACATCTAAATATATAGATAACAACCTAAAATATAAACGAGGAGCTCTCACCTGGCTCAGGTCCATATATCCGGCTTTGGACATCAGAGGTCAGCAGGTTTGCGTGTGAGTGGTTCATTTTGGCAAAGAATTGTTGCGTTGAGATCATGGCATATGCATTTATCCAAGCTCAACGAGATCATATACCATGATGCCAACTTCGCAACGATTGGATGCTTCCCAATATATTTTGCCGTTTGGCCCGGTGTTTTCCCAATCATTCTCCGTCAAGAAAAGACCGGGAAGGGGGTTCCGTTCCATACAAGTGCAAATTTAATTGACGAACTATCTTTAAACATCGTAGATGGTCCCCTCTTTGAGATGGTACAATCCAAAACATTGAGATAACATTCCGACATTGCTTTTAACTCGTAAATGCAAAAAGTGCACAAATTCATCATATCCATCGCCTTTAAAGCTACTCCTCTTCCACAGCAGTAGTGACCAATCCCCACTTCTCAGGATGGCATGGCAAACGATGGTCTGTTCCAGCAGATCTTCGCCAAGGTTAGCCCCAAGTCCGGCGTCCCAGTGTTCACTGCCTGGGTAATTATCTGCGCATTCTGGCTGCTCTTCTCCCCATCGACGTCTTTGCGAACCTTACCTCCGTCAGTACCCTGATGGTCGTCTAAATGTTCGAACTATACACCAGCCCTTTATGACCTATTTAATCTTCTTTTCGTTAGCATTCTTCCTCGTCTCCATTGCGATCCCCACCCTCCGATGGAAAGAACCCGAGCGTGAGCGCGGCTTCAAGATACCTGGTGACTTCATTGGCACCTGATCTAAGCACCGATAACCTCGAAAGCTTGAGTGTCCTCATTCCAGATGACGGGGGAGTTGGACCAGTTCTTGTCGAAGTTGATCGACCCACCGGAAGCCTCGTGGAGGAAGTACTCGACATAATCAGCCCTTCCGACAGCAACTTCGGCAGCACCGACGATGTACTCGAGCATCACGTCCCATCCGATAACCCAAGCGACGAATTCACCCAACGTGGCATAAGTGTAAGTGTAGGCGGAGCCAGAAATGGGAATCATGGATGCGATTTCAGCATAGTTGAAAGCCGCGAAAACGCACACAACTTTGGTTGAAGGACAACGAGATGTTCTGCAATAATAAGCTCGTAAAACTCGCGTGTGCGAACCTCCAGCAATGACATATGAGATCATAATAACGCGCAGGGCTGGCGTTTTGGTTGGCAGCCTGAGGGTAAAATACCCGCACCGATAATTGTGCCAATTCCCATGCCCATCATATCGAGCCAGGTGAGGGCATTCTTGTATGTACCGCCTTGGTACCCTAGGTGTTCATTTCGATCCATTCACCGACGGGTTTAGGCTTGAACAGCGATTTGATCACCTCTCCCATCTTAAAGGGAGATACATGCCAACCACATCCAGCAAGCCTTGATTGTTCAGATTGGAAACCGCTGATGTTCACCAGCACAACGCTCTTGTCTGCCAAGGATACGCAGCCGATCGCACCCCAGGACCCGGAAGACAGGGAAGACCACAGGGTCTTCGTCATTTGCGGGTCCCATCTTGCCCATTCCCGCCAATTGCGACTGCCCAAGATCACCTTCTTTGGTTCGGTTCACGCAAATGCTTTCCAGACTCCGTGTTCCTGTTTTGGTGGCCGATCAAACGGCAGAATGGCGCAGATTCGATCCACGTGTTGCCAACAGAGGTTTGGGAAAAGTTGGCACGATGACGGCATCACAGAAATAACCATGTCCATTGTTGGATTTACAGGCTAAGATTCTGTGTACGCATTTCTTGCAGCAGCCCTTCAATTTGCTGATAGCATTGGTCGTGCCGCGTTATATATATGCGACCAATCGATGTTTGTGCCAACAGAAGCAGACTTGGATGCCCTTGTGACCCAATATCCGCTCCTGAAGCCACGGCTAGAGGAAGCATTTTCAACCATTGAATATGCATTGGACAAATATGGGTCAGTTTTCGTTAATATAACCTATCTTGAGCTATTTACCTGACAAAGTAATCATTTTCAGGATCGACGCTGTTGGGATGAGCTTTAATGGGGGAAAAGACTGTACCGTACTCGTTGCGCTCTTCGCCATCGTGCTTCGAAGGAACGGAATCTGGACCGAAAACGACGACCACCTTGTCGAAACACTCTATGTCGCACCATCTCACCCATTCGATGAGGTCGGAAGCTTTATTGAAGAATGCGTGCGTCCGTAAGTCAGCTTTGGGAATATATTGTGATTATTCTTGATTGAATCTGTTGCGCTAATCAATGCGATTCCCGGGCAGGTAGGTATCATCTGAAAATTACAACGATCGTGGGATCCATGAGGGATGGACTGGCACAGTTCCTCAAAGCGCAGCCGAGGATCAAAGCCGTGCTTATTGGGACCCGGAGAAGCGATCCATATTGCGGTACATTCCAAAATATAGCGACATATCCATGTGCTAAATGCCTTGTTGTTTTTAGCTGAGTTGAAGCCTTTGCACATGACTGACCATGGCTGGCCAGAGGTTATGCGCGTGAACCCGATTCTGGACTGGTCCTATGCAGACATATGGACCTTTCTACGGACTTTGAAAGTCCCATACTGTTCACTTTATGACGATGGGTAAGTCTCCAGAGCTTTCGATCGTACTGGCGGTCTTTGAAACGTCTGGTAGCTACACTTCACTGGGTGGAACCGACAATACGATTCCAAATCCGGCGCTCAAATCGGAAACGGGTTATTACCCGGCGTACGCGCTGGAAGATGAGACCAAAGAGCGGGACGGGAGGGTCAAGCGATGATGACATGTCACCTTAAATAGAAATACATATCAAAAGAAAGCACTGATGAACCATCAGTGGTTCATGGACCCAAGAGCATTCGTTACGTGGTCAATATTTCTACGAGTTGCACACCCCGGCCATTTTCATGAGCTGCGCGACGCTCCAACTCCAAGTTCCATCACTCCTCGTCTGGAATAGTCCTGAATCTGATAATTTTGTGCTATCCTCGTTTGTATCTCCGGTGCTGGAGGGATAAATAAACCAACTCTCACTCCCACCTGCGCCGGAAATCGAAACGCAGAATTACCGCGGGGAATAGTTCCGTTTGGGAAGATCGGAAAGCTGTCCAAACCGGCGGAAAACAAGGAGCTTCGCGAGAAGTTGTGGTGAATCCATTTCAGAAACTGTCTGTATAAATATAGAATTATAAGAGGCAGCGGAAAGTTTTCAGTATCTGAGAAGCTCGTTTGACAGAAAAGCAAAGGTAGAAAATAAAAGCAACAGAGGTGAACAGCTATGTACTTCGGGCGATGTTGAGTAACCGAGATGATCGAGATGGGTAGATCTTTATGGTATCTTTGACTGGTGTGAGAATGTCTGATTTCGAAGGGATTTCAGTCGGTGAGATGCTACACAAAGACCAGCAGAGTGTACAATTTGCAGATACGGTGGTTTTTAGCGGATCGCTGGCTGTTGCCAACCCGTGACGATATTAAATTTCGAGTTGCGATAGAACATCAAAACGTCAACGGATTGCCAAATAGATCAGCACTTGATGTTCGAGAGTTTTTTGGGGGGACAAAAGAGGGCTGGAGGGGAAGTGATTCTGGCTTTCAAAGATAGAAAGGCACCAGGACCATATATGGCAGTATTGTGGGCTGGCTGGCAACGAACAACTGGCCACAGTCGCAATTTGCAATTTGGGTGAGAATATGCTGGCAATGGTGGCAATAAGTGTGTTTTTGGCAATGATGCGTTTCTTTGCAATCTAGCCTAATGCGGTTCTATTGAAATCCGTTGCACGTAAAATGAATGTGATCTTTGCTGCCCTGCTGTGCTCTCTCCTCGCCATCCACGGCCTCTCTCGCCGCTCTTTGTCTCCCTCGGGTGCAACTGCAGCTACAGTCGTCGGCCTCGCTACGTTTACACACAATGCATCGTTCACAACTTTCACTCTCCTCGCGTTCTATCTCTCCTCATCGTTCCTAACGAAATTGGCACCAAAACGAAAATCATCCATCGATGCTGATTACAAGAAAGGAGGCCAGAGAAACGCTACACAGGTCTTCTCAAATGCTGCTACTGCCGTGATTATTCTCATTGCGCATCGATTATTGAAATTGGACCCCAACGTGAACTGCTTAACCGGGACAGACGTTGATGATCGGTTGCACGCAGCTCTATTTGCCGCATACATTGCGTAAGACATAATTCCATAAAGAGATTGCGTGTTTGTTGACGTTTGGCACTTACAGCCACTATGCATGTTGTAATGGTGACACCTGGGCGTCCGAGCTCGGAGTGCTCGACCCATCACCTCCGATTCTAATTACTACATTCAAAACAGTCCCTGCTGGAACTAACGGGTAAGTTTCACCTCAACACAGCTGACAAATTTTTTATGATCCGTTCACAATAGAGGTATAGGCCTGAATGCTTTCCAGAACTTTTTCACGTTGACCGCTTGTTGCAGGCATCTCTCGCGTCGGAACCACTGCTTCTCTTCTCGGCGGACTGTTCATTGGTTTGGTTGCGCTGTTGACCCTTCCTTCTCCTTCCCATTGCCAGCGGATTCCCTTTTACATCCCCATTCTATTCGGCGCATCCGCTGGTCTCCTCGGCTCTCTCGTAAGTTTCCAGACACCCCGCTCGTTCATCATGCAGTTCACCAAACTTTCATTCAGATCGACTCGGTTCTCGGCTCTACCCTTCAGCTCTCAATGTACAATCCCAAAACTGGGAAAATTTCCAACGAAAATGTGGAGTCGGTAAAGCAGAAGGACGGTGACGAAGGGAAGTGGGTGCTTGTATCAGGACGGAACGTGCTCGATAACCACCAGGTTAATTTTGTGTCGTCGCTGATAACTGCGGTGATCGGTGGTGCGGTTGCATGGGTTTATTCCAGCAGTGTGGTTTAAAAAAGTTGTACAGGCTCTAAAGTTCAATTTTGCAGTCCTCCTAATAATTACACAGAATATGCTTGGTTGATGCCAAAGAGCAACCAAAGGTGGACTGGCATAATTATTGATTTTGCTGGGGCGAGTCACTCTTGCAAGAAGGTTCTTCGACTGGTACTTCAACTATTCGGAAGTCCATACGCCTCTGGCAAAATGTACGCGTTGGGGTGTGAAATGCTTCCGAAGTCCCGGCTATCAATGAGCTCCACTACAGATCAGGAGCGTACAGGAACCAAAACGGTCTCCTGGCCACACTTAACTGCCGTGATCCTCACTGTTCTGTGCATAACCACCCGTGTTTACCAATTGGCTCAAGGTACGATCCCTCGTCACAACGTCTCCCAAACACTCTGATCCAAGATCTCCACAGAGACTCTCAACGCGAAAGACTGCAACGACGCGCTGGAGGATGGATCCTGGCACCCCGAGTCCCTCCAGTGGCGTCCTAACACCTGCACCCTCCTCTCCCACAACCCAGCGACCATCTCCACCTGCTTCCGCGACTCCCGCATCGACTTTTTCGGTGACTCCACCGTCCGCGCGCTCTTCAACGCCCTCGTGACGCGTCTGGAAGCCAACCAGACCGTGCGCGAGAACGGGATGACCTGGCGCAAACACTACGACCGCGTCGCGTACGCACCGGGGAACGTGACCATGTATTTCCGGTGGGAGCCGTACTTTAACCGCTCGCTTGTGCACGTGGAGGAAGGCGACGGGATTGTGGCGAGGGTGATCGGGTTCGGGCTTTGGCCGATGAGGTATGGAGGCGCGGACGACGCGAGCGCGTTTGAGAGCTTTAAGAGTGGCGTTGGGAGGGTTGAAGAAGCCGCGTGTGTGAAGGAGGTGGAGGGACGAGTGGTGGTGAGGTTGGTGCAGCCGCTTGTGGACGATATGATGAGTAGGGAGCAGGCGAAACGGATGGCGGCGAGGAAAGCAATTGAATTTAATGAGTATATGGTTCCGGAGTTGACGGAGAAGTGCGAGGGTCGGAGGGTGGAGTTGGCTAGGGCGGAGTATACGATGTACGTCGGGGCAGGTAGGGAGAACACCAAGGACGGGATACATTACAGCAACGAGACGGTGCAGCAGGAGCTGGATATTCTTTTGAATCGCTTGTGCAATCAAAAAGTTTTAGGTGCTCAGGTTGGTGCATCTGGGACATGCTGCGTCAAGTATCAAGGTCCCTCGGGACGAGCGTGGATGTTCTTCGTGATCCTAGTTATTATTGGGCCGATCACTTTTGGACTCAGGATGATGCTCGGCAAAGGTAGTATCAAGATGAAATCTTGTTCCTCTTTCTGACGAATTACTTGTTGGACATGCTTCCAGAGCCAGTTGCGTGGTTGGACAAAATTGTTCCATCACAGACGGTTTCGCTTGACTTTTCTAAACTTGCCCTCATCGTCATATTTTGCCATATCTGCGACCGGACGCCTCAATTCCTTGAAGTCGGTGAAAGCCACTGGATCACCTTTGACCTCTTGTTAATTACCGCGCTGGCTGCCAGTTTCCTGACCACTCACGCTCAACAAACCTCCAGTGCATTCTTGAATCAGAACCTCACAAATGAATGGAAAGGCTGGATGATCGCAGTGATCCTAATAATTCAACTTTCAGGTCCTCAGCCTGCGTTTGAACGGGTCAGGTATATCAGTGCGTCTTTTTTGTTCATGACCGGATACAACCACGTCCAGTCCTTCTACCAAAACAAAGACTACAGCCTTTGGAGAGCAACAAGGACCATTCTGAGACTCAACCTTCTGTCATTGCAGTTGGCTGCGTGTCTGGAAACCGATGTCCAGATGTACATTGTGGGACTGTTGGTCGGATTCTGGTTCCTTGTGATATATGTCACGATGAGTGTGATGAAGGAATGGAATTATCACTTGTGGTTCGTGGTTGCAAAGATTCTGTGCTCAGCAATCGTGGTCACGCTACTTGAGGTCCTCGGACGGTCGTTGAACACCCAGATGGACGGTAATGAACTTGTCTTGCGGCTTCAAGCTGACCGGTGGGCGGTGTACGTTGGGATGCTCACGGCCTTAGTTGTGACTCGCCATTCAGCTGCCAATTTTACAAAATCGGGAACTTACAGGGCGAGACCTCGTTCGCCTTCCTCGGAGAGGGACTACGAGAGCGAGTCGCCGATCGGAGATAACTTGGATACACGATCCGTGGATTCTGAGGACTTGAAGGCGTTCTTGCTACCTACCCATTCACGGAGCTCGACGGTGGAATCGATCCCTCAAGCGGCACCACAGAATCAGATCTTTTCGTCTGTGAAAATTGGAGAGCTTTGGAAGGCCGGTGTTGTCATCATTGGAACTTGCGTGATTCTTGTCTTCATGTACGGAACAACTCACCTTGATCGTGCTGGACAGATCAATGCCATTGTCGTGGCTTCATTTGATGCAAAGAACGACACCGTTCCCATTGCCCATGGTGTCAATGACGTGGTGTCAACCACAAATTATGCGACCTACTATTCACCTCTGCTCGCATTGCTTTACGCTGTTGTTCGGAATGCAACACCCCGTATTCGCCAGCGTGGGTCGTGGCTGTTTTGCTGGATCGGGAAGATGTCACTCGAAATATTCGTGCTTCAGTTTCACTTGTGGACAAGTCTGGATAGACCAACTAGAGTTTCGGAAATTACGAACATGGCTGATACCCTGCCTTTGGAGCCGACGATCTTGTTTTGGATCAAGCTGATCTTGACAGCAACTGCGCTGATCTTCATGTGTGACTTGGCAGCTCCGGCGACCAGAAGGATTGTGGACTGGATTATCGGCGATGAAGAGAAAGCCATCTGGAAACGTAGCATCATTATTTTGGTCACCTTATTGTTAGTTATCCCTTTTTGAAGGTGGTAGAAAGTCTCGAGATCGTTTTGTGTTGTCGTAAATATTCGTTTTCAGCCTTGTTCGAATGTTTGTTGCCTTAATGTCAGTTGCATTGCATAGAATGATGAATGGAAAGATCCGCCTTCTTGTTTAGATTTGATCAAGCTTTGAAGCTGCACAAAGAATTCATATCAAGCCTCATAATAGACTGGGTCCGAATTCTCCATTCTCTTTGGATCGTTTGGGCAGTGTTTTCCAAAAAATCTATCGTGTGATATGAAAAGTTTAATATTAAAGAATAAGAGACTGGATCTCATTGGGATGAAAGAAACGGTGGATGATCTGGTATTAAAAAGCGCTTTAGTCAAAGGTGGCCTGGATGAGCCTGGTTATATCATCAGCGATGAACTTGTGAACCGTGGTGGTGGGTGGAGCCCGCCCAAATGAGTTAGATTTCAGGATTCGAGCAAACAGTAGCGCTGGGTAGACCGCTAAAACAGTGCCTGCAGCAGAAGTCGGGACTGCCGATCAATTTGGGTTGTACGAAGTCGAAAAGAAAGCTGTGAAGGGCACCTCATTCTTTGCGATCGTTACTGAGGGCCTTTCCAATTTAAACTCCGCGATCATAGTGTCGATTTTCGTGCTGTATGAAGTAAAGAAGAGTGGAACTAGACGTTGAAGCAGCCCTGGATAGTAGCTTGTATGTCTGGCAGAAGCGTAGTAGGATCCGCTCTTGTTCAGACCAAGAATTTTGTTGTCGAAATTGTAGTTGGCTCCGAAGAAGATCGTGCTGAGGATTTTCTTTATGTCGGAGTCTTGTTCTGCGAGGTAAGATTCACCTGGGTGTCGACACCGGGAACATTCTGAATCAAGTCACCGCCACGGAGAGGCTGCAAGAAACATTGAAGGAGAGCCGCCTTTTCGATGACAAGAAAAGATCCATATCTCGCCAATCTTGCCGCCAACGCATCCCTGGATCAACTTGTCCGAGTGGTGGTTGCCAACGGCAGCAAAAGTTGGTCACCGCTAGGCCTTTTTTCTGGACGCGATATTCGAGCCAAACATTTCCGTTGGTGAAACGACCGTTACTTAGGCGTTGGAAGGAATATATGGCCTGTTGATCTTCTCACTATTCTTAAAAGTGTCACTTCCAGCTGGGACCTTTAAATCCATGTGAGAATGTGTCATTACATGTGTAAATACTTCTCACCGGAACGGTCAGCGGAGCGAAGACAAGGATGGTGGAGACAAGAGCGATTTGCATTAGATGGTTCGTGCAATGGGCGGCGAGTCTCTTTTATGTACCCTTACTGCCTTCCTCAAGAGTATTCCACCTAAAAGTATTGTTCGCAGGGTGGAGAAACTATTAATGTAGATTATCTATCATGATCGGCTGAAACAAAATACAACAGTTGTCCGTTTCAGAGCATTCCAAAATTTTCCCTGGCATCATCTCATGCAACACAACAAAACAGAGATTTAATACCAAGTGACACAATCTGATCCGCTTCCTTTTTTGTTACTGACAGTTTCCATGCTAGGAGACGTTGAATATTTGACCTACAAGGTGTTCTTTGTCTACCACGGCGCCAACTACCCGGAAATCGCAGCAGCGGCTCAGCTCCTCCAACGAGCAAACTTGAGAGTGTGTGGTCGACTCGTATGAGGATACGCGATAGTCGAACCAGACTACGAGGTGTACTGTAAGCGTGTGGGAGTCCCGTTTCCTTGTTTGATCGATGAATAGACCACCTCTAGCATCGAATGAAGCAATCTGTGGTGGACCTCATTCTGAAATTGCAGCGATGCGAGAAAGAGGGCGTGGTCTGGTGACGGGAGCTCACTACTTTGCGCAGAATGTTGCCGTGAAGTTACAGATTCCTGTCGAGTGTGCCGCTTCCATTCCCGGGAAACGAGCACCCCGCGGTCCTGTAAAAAAAGAAACAACAAAACTATGCAAAGTATCGCAAGAGTTACTAGGAGCTGGATGTCAACGTGAGTCTGAGTCCCCGTTCGGTTCCGCGACCGAACTCCTGACCAGAAACTGAAGTGATGGGCGGTATCCATAGTGTAATCGAGTAGGACGCTGGTGTGGAGGCGGACTCCGATTTTCATTGGCTTTGGCACGATCAACATTCCTCTACGTTCAAAAGTCCTCGACTTCATAGAGCGTGCTGTTCAACTTTTGCACGACGAACGCATCATTGTTTGTTTTTTTGGGTGGAGCTAAGGATTTGTCAACGAAGACTTGAAAAAGCGATTCGAATCGGATCGTGTCTATGTTGTGTTCAAAATGGCCCAACAATGTGGTTCTGCCGAAATGCAAATTGATGGTACACAATGGTGGACCAGCTCTGATGGCTGCTACTTGATGAGTTTATTCTTTCAAGTATTGCCTGGACTGCAAGTTTGATGACAATTGCATGTATGCGCATCCGACGGCTGCTGGTTGATGAAAAGCGCAAACACTCAGGGACCAGTCCTCTCTCAAACATCAACCAACAGAACAACGGCTGATCGAGAAGGAAAGTCACCATCACGGACGGAGTTCCAAAGAAGCGCCATCAAAAATCCATCAATAAACTCACCAGCACACGTCCATCCATAGGGATGCCGTGTGATGACGATCCATGGTTTCTACGACGCGATAGGCAGAGTGAGTGCGCAATGAAAAAGAACCGGGTACGAAGCAAAAAGTGATAAACGAGTGCCACGAACCAGCACCATCGCTGAGGGAGCAACCAGAATGTGTTCAAGAGGTGGAATTGCAGATTAGCAGCCATCGAGCTTTGAGACGTAGTGGTGAGAAATGGGAGAGCCAGCGCATGTTAGTTCTTTTTGACCGAGGCTCGGATCAATCTCCCGCTGCTGAAAGGTTGTTCGGTGGGTACTTTCCTAATCTGGGCTGTGTCCTTGGTTACTACTAATGTGTGTTTCTTAACTTTTTAAAGGCTGTTGTTCGGTTAACAAACCTTGAAATAAAAAAAAGGGTTTTGAAAAAGAGAATGAGAAAAAAGTCTCCCCATCTTGCGCCTGCAAAGCGCAGAGAAAGTCCAGAACACTGCAGAAAAAAGTTGACAAGAAAATAGTGTGTCACTTGCAAAACGAAAACTGTAATAAATGGTCCGTGAAAAGAACTATCTGTGCAACGACAAAAAACGCGGGGACTCTTCGAGTACCACTTGACAACCACGCAACTTCGCATTCACTGCCCTACCGTAAAAGAAACCAGAAAAGCCCCCAAAAAATTAACAAGAAGGAAAAAGGAGAAATAACCCCGTACCACATTAAACGATAACCCACCTACACCACACTCAAAGGAAGAGACAACAAGAGTACAAATATGCGTGCCATTACGGACTGCTCGCCTCCGGACCCGAGCTGGCCTCCGTCGTCGGGTGCACATACATGCAGTTATCCCCAAACTTGCAGTCCGGATAATACCTTACAAAAAAAAGGGTTCAGTGCCAAGAAACGCCATTCACAAATCCAAAGAGTCGTACCTGCAAACATCGGTAGGGTGCCTATACAAACACCTCTCCTTATTCGTGCATCGCTGCCCATACAAGCATCGCCCCTTCTTCATCTCTCCCCGTGACTTCTTCGTGCTCAAACTCCGTCCGAGCTCCCCGTCTTTACTCGACGTCGCCGGCGACGCGGATGCCCAATCGATCTCGCCGCCACCGAGACCCCTCCACACCTCCCCGCCGCCGACGCTCTCCCGCCGCGCCGAAACCGCCTTCTTCAACGACGAGCTGCTCGTCGAGCTTCGCAGTGCGGATTTCGGCACGAAATCGAACAATGTGGGCGCATTGGGTTGCGGCGCGGCCCAAGAGTTGCGGTAGCTGTGTTTGCGGTCTGTGGTCTCCCGGCGGCGCGGGTGGATCGCGGAGGCGGGGGTGTCGTCTGTGTCGATGCGTTTGTGCGGATGGTTCCCGAGGTAGTGGTGTGTCGAGGAGGCGGTGCCGTTGGCAAAGGAGCGTCGGTTGTGACGCTGCGGGGTGGTGTCTTCTGAGGGGCCGAAGGTGGGGACAAACTCGGCGGCGTTGATGTTCCAGGAGTCGCGTTTGGACTCTGATGATCCGGGGACAAACTCGGGCGCATCGGCGTGGAGCTCGGCGGGGTACCCGCTCTCGGTAGCGTACCCCCCTCCGTAGACGGCCGCGACCGCGGGGTCGTACGAGTCGTACATGGTGTATGCGGAAGGATCGTACGCGGCGTACGGGTTGTATTGTGACGGGTCGTACATGATGGTGTTGCCGAGCTCGTCAATGTAGTACTGCGGCTCCGCGGTCCCGTAGAACGCGTTGTAAGCCTCCGAGTAAGGTGCTGCATTGTAGTCGAACACTGCGTCAGTGCTGGTTGGGAGCGGCTCGACGACTTCCTCAATGTAGTCTGAAATCTCGTGGTCGTGGAGCTGGGATAGCATCTGGCCAGTCGAGTCTTGCTCAGAAATCTCGGCCGCACTGTCCGACGACGCCTCCTGAGGCGATGTTGCAGAGTCGAGGTTGATCGTCTGTTCAATGGTAGAGTCGGATGCACCAGGTTGTGTTTCTTCTCGGGGTAGTGGTTCCGTGCTCGCAGAAGGTTCCTCTGAAGTTTCCGGCTCGACCTGTGCGACCGGCGCTGCCTCAACAGTCTCAATGGCCTTTCCAGCACCCACATCCTCCTTCGTCTCCTCAACCTGCACATTCTCGACCGCTACCTCAACAGCCTTCTCAGCGACCTCAGCCTCGACCTTCGCAACCTCAACCTCCTTCTTCGCCTCCTCAAACTTTTCGCTCTTCTTCTTTGCCCACACCGAACTCGACCCCAACACCGGACCCTTCTCTTCGCTCCCGCCGATCGGCGCGGCCTTCACAGCCGGCAGCGTCGCCCACGAGCGCTTGGTCCCAAGCGCTTGCAGCACAGGTTTCACGTCCACATGTCTAGTTTGCGTTTGCGACTTCTCCGCCGCGGGCTCCTCGGTTTTCAGGCTCTGCGTCGAACGCTTCATGTTCAGGGGCGAGCTTGGCGCTGCTGAGGTGGCACGCTTGGACTCCGACGCGGGGGAAGAAGAGCCCAGGCTCGCCACGCTGGATTTCTTGGTCGGTTTGCGACGCGAGGTGTGCACGACTTCGAAACCGTCGTCCTCGTCGATGGGTGCTGCGGGAGCGGGTGTGACAGGTGTAGCGGGTTGGACGGGGTGGTGCGATTCGTCGACGTCATCGGCCCAGCTGAAAGAGTCGGTGGTAGTGAACGAGGCGGTGGGGGTCGAGGGTTTGGGGAGGTCGTTGCGGAGGTCGATGCCGCTGTCCATGGGACGGACGGATTTGATTTCCACGGTGGGTGTGGTGAGTTCCTTTGGTTGAACCTCCTCAGCGGCGGGAGTCGAGATGGTGGTTTCCTCGACCTTCTCGACTGGGGCAGCGACGGTGGGTTCCTGGACCGTTTCGACAGATGCGACTACTGAAAGCTCAGTTTTCACGCAGTATGCAGGTGCCGCCTCCTTGGGCTTCTCGACAACGGCGACTGGCTCCGCACGTGGAACGACAATGTAAGCGAGCGTGCATTCCGCTGGGAACCCGTAGAACTCCTCGCGAATGTACTGGTGGTTGTAGCTGCCGTACTCCTCGCAGGCTAAAAGCTCTGCGGTGAGGTCAACCTCAGTCTTCACAACCTCGGCAACTACCGCGAGAGAATGGATCAGATGGGGAGATCGGAAGGATGATGGTATTTACCTTTAGCCACTTTGATGGCATCGACAGGTGCCACTTCGACCTTCTCAACAGAGGAAAGCACAACTTTCGCAACATCGACATGCGACACCTTCTCAACAGCATCTGAATAGAACAAATCAATAAACACTTCCAAGGAGTAAATGCGTCATGAGACGTACTATTCACATTCGCCACAGTCTCGACCTTCTCAATTACATCGACCGCGGCCCTCGAGGTCATGGTGCTGGAGTACGCAAGCGTGGGGAGAGAGGAGGGGTCGAATCGGAACGGTGCGGGCGAAAAGGGGTAGTAGTTAAACTCCATCGTCTCGAGAATCACAGAGACATCTGTGGGGAGTGTGCACTGTTCCGCCTCCTTTTTGTCTTCGGCAGCTACGACGAAGCCTGGGTGCTCCGAGGTGTGACCGGACGGGACAGATTTGGCGACGGATGCCCATGAGCGTAAAGGTGCAGCCGCGGATTGTGTGACGGGTGACTCAGACGACTTGGTTCGAAGTTTAGGTTCGCTGGTTGATCCACCTAGCTCGGTGACCGTTGGTGGTGAGGATCCGGTAGTTTTCTCCACCGGCTTGCTGACTGTTACGGGGGTCGACACAGGACCAACCGCAGCGAGCATCGCAGTCGTACCGTTCTCGTCTCCCTCGATAAAGTCGCGCGGCTTAACAAACCTGTTAGAACGCAAAAATCAAGAGGTGATATCACACACGTACCTTGACGCCCGAAGAAGCAGAAAAGGTCACGTCGGACCACGACACTGATTTTGTCGCGGGTTCCACCGGGTGGTGTTGTTCAGGCACGTCCGGGGAGCGCGGCGATTCATCTCGCACGGTAGTACCCGATGAGGACGCGGGTGATCCAGGCGTACGCGAACCGCTTGCAGCGCTCTCGTCCACGATTTCCTGGTTGATATTGGGAGTCACGGAGGGGTTCGCGGAGCCCGGCGAGTCAAGGTCTACCAACCGAGAAGTGACCGGGCTTGGTGCATGGACCGACCTTGATTGAGTCGGATGGGCGAGGGTGGATGTGCGCGAGGGCTGACGGGGAGAGTTTGCAGCTGACGATGAAGCGGATGAAGAAACGCGGCGGGGTTTGGGTTTGGGTGATTTCGAGCCCTTGCGCTTGGGGTCAGAGCGCACGGGTTGGGCGAGGTTGTAGGCGAACAGGGCTAGGACAGCGGTAGCGACGACGGCGCCAGCGATTGTGAAGATGGCACCCAGCCTGGGAGCGGCAGACATGGACATGGAGGCGATTGACGGGTTTCGTTTAGTTGTAGAATAAATTAGAGCGATAAGAAGCTATCGAAGGGGAACGGAATCCAGTCAGTCAGGCACCGTGCAGAGTCCCAAGGGTAAGGCGGGTTGACGAGAAGGCAAAAAAAAGCGACGGGAGAGAAACAAGAAAAGCGCGCAGCACAGCACAGAAAAGGCAAAAGGAGCCACAGACACGGAGAGAGAGATGATGTCAAACGGAGAGGGTGTTAGCTGTGGTAGTAGTACTGCTAATGGTAGTAGAGGCAGTACTGGGGAAGCGTCACACACACTTGACACGGCGGGTGTTTCAGTGGTGAAACACACCGCTTTTAAGGACCGACCGACAATGGTATTGCTATAATTGCTACTATTATAGCTATTTATAACTCTCACAACCCACCAGCGACCGTGACCCAGTAGTGTTGTTTGGTGTTTGGAAGTGCAGCACCGACCACCAGTCAACCAGCACTGGTATGTGAATTGATTGATGGTTGAAATAAACATCGATGTAATTAGTTACTAGCATTATCATTAGCATTACCATTGGCATTGGTATTTCATTGTTGTTCTAACATTACTGTACTTGGTACTTGGTTAGTGTTAGTTGTTCTATTATTACCTCTCAAATCAACAATCTGTAAATCCTCGGTTGGTCCAATCCACCACCCGCTTTACCGCGTCGTCGCCCTACTCATCGTCGTACTCAATTCTCGCTGCTGTTATTCTCTCAATGCTGCCTATGTCTTCAGGCTCGGTTCCTGTTCCACCTCTCCATACGCCGCCGCTCCTCATCGCTCCAAAATGCATCCTGAGAACCTCATGCTTTGCCGCATTTAAATCATCCCAAGAAAACTTCTCTACTCCGCTCTACTTATCTCCTCTCGCATCAGTGCTCCTCCATAAATTCAATCTCGCTCCACATACTCTCCCTTCTCTGATCGTCTACGAACAACACCCACACACTCCAGAAGAAGCAGCTCCGCAATTCGAGTGCTCGATCTTTGGGACCCTGTCCGTAGAGTCGCCGGGCCATGCTTGGTTCATGGACGCGTGTGTGCATCCCGCGATGACTCGCGACGACGGCGACGATGACGAAAACGCCGTGATCACTTGGTACTTTTTGCGTAATGTATCGGATCTTCACATTCTGTACTTGCGCGAAGGGACCACCAGAGAAGATCAGAGCGACAAAGATGATTTATTGTCGGATGATATAATGGAACCACTGGATCGATTGAGTGAATCGAACGACCTGTCACCCACTGAAGACCCCCTAGTTCCACCCATAACCCGTCCCATTACGACCACAACGTCGCACTACGACCCCTCTCGGACAGAAGAATCCCACCAGTCACTCCTGCCACCACCACTAAACGATCCTCCAGTCTCTCCTGATTCACCTGCGACTACACCAGACTCACACCACTTGTGCACTGCCCTCCTGTCCATCTCACCCTACGGCATCATCGACCACATTCACCCCCTCATCCCACAACCCCACCCGATCCCACAACACCCCTCGACACTCATAAGCAACTCTTTAATGCGCTTCGTACACCCTGACGACGTCCACCGTCTCGTCTCGGCCCTCTCGGACCTCCGTAAATCAGCTCAGTGGAGTCGGGAGAGTGTCGTGTGGATCGAGGAGATGAGGTGGATGACAAACAACGAGCAAGAGTGGAGCTGTGTGGACGTGAGTGCGATGGTGTGTCGTGGCGGTGTTGTGTGTGTTTTAGAGAAAGTCGATAAAGAGAGCGAGAGCGACGACGGACGGGGTGCGGAGGAGGGTGGTGATAGGTACTTTACGCTGTCGAGGTGGATCCGGTCCAAGGCTCGACACGTGTCATTGTACACTCATGTGAGGAAAGCATCAAAACCTTTTCCTTTCCTTACAATGACTGTTGGTGTTCAGCAATACGCATCGATGGTGCATGCAGCGTTGCAATCGACCCTGGCGCAACTGTATGTTCTCGGCCACGAACAGCACGTTTACAGGATCACCGATATCGTAAAGCCAACGACACTGCCCTGTGAAGACGAGGTGAGTGGGGACCCGGTCGTGCAGAATCTTGCTGGTGATGCGAGTGTGGTTGAGATGGATCGAAGCGGAGTGATTGCGATGATACCACGACCGTTGCTGCGGATCATACTTGGGCCGACGCTGAGGTTGTGGTGGATTGCGGCGGAGTGGGTCGGGCTGCGAGCCGGAAGGGCAGTCTGAAAGTATGTAGCGAGCAAAGAAGAAAGCCATGACTTTTTTTGGAAGAGGACCACTGCATTTCCGTCGACTCTGGATATTTTTATTTTCGTGTGTGCACTAAAAGCTAGTATTAATTATTGTAGAGACATTCAATGAATTATTGTTTTGTTATTTTCTAACTTCGCAAAACGTATCTTTCTCCACACGCCCCACCCACCAGACACACTCACACTCGAAATGGGCAAGACAGTCACCAAGGAGCAGCTCTTGACGGTACGTGCGAGCAACACTCCGTCACAAATCAATTGAACACCTGACGCCTTTTGACCGTTCGAATCCCCTGTTGTGATCCTGTATATTTGTGTTCGCATGGCCATGACCTGACGATCTTCGCCTTGTGTACTCCCAGTTGTTCGACGCCGCCGACGTTAACGGCAACGGCAAACTCAGTCTCGCTGAGCTCGGTAAGCTCCCCACATCCCATCCACTCCATCCCCCTCCCACCAAACAGAAAAGTGCCACCATTCGGAACCGCTCTCTAACAAACCCCTCCCACCCCGCCCAACAGACAAGCTCCTCGTCGAGCTCGACTCCTCCATCGCAGCACACAAGCGTGTCGTCATGCGCGCGTACAAGGCCTCCGCGGGCGCCGACGAGTACGTCGAGCGCGACGAATTCGCAGAGTTTGTCGACTTGCTGTACAAGTACGACGAACTGTACAAGAAGTTCGACACCATCGATAAGAACAAGGACCACAAGATCGAGTATAAAGAATTCATCAAAGGCTTCGGCATCTTGGGCATCGAGAGGAGCGGGGATCCCGAGGCGGACTTTAAAAAGTTTGATGCGGACGGACACGGTGCGATCTTGTTCTCTGAGGTGAGAAAGGATAACGAGAAAACATTGGAAACGGATGGTCTGAAATTATTATTTTGGGGCGCTATTGCAGTTCGTGGACTACTTTTTCAAAAAGACCAACGCCGACAAGCTCAAGCACTAAAGTAACTGTGTGTGCATTGAAAATGCCTGCATGCCTTTTCCTTTGACGATGCGGTCGGTCTTTTTTTGTTGTAATAAAAGCTAAAAGCCTATGGTATTTCTGAACGTTTATTGTGATTTTTGGGTGACTCCAGCCCTTTTTTTGGAACATTGTTGAGGCGGCCCCGAAGAAGTAACCCTTGTTCAGTGCGCTCTGCACTCAGAGATCACATTCTGATCATTATTGAGAGGTGATCGACCCTTCTCTTTGTGTTTAACCGTCGTCCGGATATCCAAACCATGAGATTATACTCCAACATTGCCAGATGGTTAGCCCTGGTTGCCATCAGCGCACTACCGCCATCATGCCTAGCCGTGAGACGGCAGGTGATGTCCAGAGTTCTCATACTCACAACAGGTACTTGAGCAACCATACCAGAGAGAACAAACACTCCAAGGCAATAACTCTCCAAACAAAGAATCGTCGCCGTACTTACCCACGGACGTTTTCCAACGTTTCAAAGTCCCCAACGACACCCTCATCTTAAGCCCGGACTTTCGAAACTCGACTGTTCTGTTAAACCTCGAGCTCCCAACAACCACAGCCGACCTCGCTACAGGTCGATACTGCCTTGTCGTCGTCACCGACGGCTCGCTGTCGTACCTCCAAGCTGGGTCCGACCAGTGGACGTCGTCGCTCAACCCGGCGCAGTGGGAACACCTCGTGGAGTACATGAGGACATATCAAGTGCGCGCGGTTGTGCTGAATGATTACCCGAGGGCCGGGTGGAGCGGCACGGATCCGGTGTATGCGCGGGGAGTTCCCGGGTGCTGTGCTACGGGTGTGGAGCAGGAGTTTTATTTTGGAGACGAGCTGAAGGGTTCGGTTGGGGTTGACATCGATGCGCGGAGGTACAGCACGGTCGGGTGAGTGCAAAAACGAGCCACTTCCGGGCCATTGCCTTTCTATGTTTTTTGATTTTCGAAAAAAAAACAAAAAAAACAGGCTGTACCATTATCCTGCGACGGTGAGGAACGACTCGAACGACGTCGTCGTTCCGGTAGCGTACTTTGCGCCATCTCCGCCTCAGTTTCCGACGACGACGGTCGCGGCGGTGGTCGTCAAGGGCGCGGACGGGAGGGAGACGCTCACGTTCTTCATTGCGTTTGGAGACTGGTCGGATGTGTCGAGGACGCTTTCGGTAGTTTGGTTGGCGTGGGGGATGCGGGGGTACCTTGGCGGCGAGGATCGGGCTGGCACGGTTGGAGGCGATTCGTTGTTTGTGCCTGTGAGTGCGACGGTGGCGAATTCGACGACGAGCGCGGGGGTGGGTGGTGGGGCTAGGGTCGGATATGGTTTAATGGGGTTTATGGCTGTTGTTGTTGGATTGGGGGTTTGGGGATGATTCAATGCTAATAATGGGTGAGGAGATGAGTGTGACGGGTAATTGGAGGTGACATTTCTGCGATGGCCACTTACCCCAGCCTCTAAACACATTACCTGACGGACAAAACACTGAGTTGTAATCTGCTCTGTCCCTGTTGTCTCATGAACTGCAGCCTGGCTGGCGAAATTGCGGGCTGTGCATCGGCAGACAAGGATCTACATGACATATGTTTGTTTCTGGGCATCACGGCGTTGTATCATCCGAATTCATATTCGCTTGGACAGAAATCAAGTAGGGCGAGCTCAAACACACCATCAAAAAGGCGGACGGATCTGGCACTTCCAAGGTCTAACAAAATTTTTAGAGTTCGAAAAATTAAACAATTGGAAATATTATTATGCAAGACACCCATCCGATCTCAATATCCAAGCTTGTCGTGATGCGTACACTACTTGCCTTGCAGGGGAACCCCCAATATGCGGCAGCTGGAGACATCCACTGTTAATCGGGTTCACAGCCAGCCTCCACGTAAATAAAAACTAGGGCATCCCCCATCAGCGCTCATTCACATCAAGAGAGCCACTTGAATTTAAAGTTCTCATCAAAACAAAAAAGCGTCAAGCGAAGCGGCAATGAGCTCCACAACGAACCAGAGCGGCACTAATTCGGACCCAGTTGACCTGAAGGGCAAATCCAAACGGGATGGCAAGATCAACCAAATCTACATCAAGCTGGATGCTGGACTTGGACAAGGATGCGAACTAGCGGGTACGGGCCGCGATGATCAAGGCAGCTTCACCGTCGAAGGATACCTCGGTATTCGCATGGAAGACAAGGCACTATTTTCGATGACTTGTCAACGACAGCGAGGGGACGGGAGAACCACCAAGGAGTTCTATCAAGGTGAGATGAGATATTCCGAAACAAAAACGCACCTTTCCATCAGCTGATCCTCCTCCTCAATAAAACAAAGGCGCACTCAACTACAAAACGGGCATGATATCAGGCAAATGGATGGTGGGCGAAGCGAACGACGACTTCCAGCTCGAGCAAGTCGTGGCGACCTGTGATTCATGCAAGGACGCACTTACAAACTCGACCCGTGTCGTGTGCACCCATTGCACAAAAGCGAAACGTGATGGCGACTCCCATGATCTGTGCCAAAAGTGTCTGAAAACGCACAACCAGAAACACAAGGGTGTTCCCGCCATGCTCATGACGGCAGGGATGACGGTGCTGGGAGGGACCGTGTTGGCTTCCTGGACCTTCACCGGTAGAGATATCATCATGGCGCTGCAGGACGGGTATATCTCGACGGCGGAGATTGGAGAGATCTCGGCGGCAATTGGAACGAGTGCGATGGTGACGCTGTTCCCGCCCTTGGGGGTCGCCAACATCGGCTACAACGTCGGTCAGGCGGCTGCATCGGGAGATATTTCGCAGATCAATGATTCGATGGCGGAGAATGCGAGCGAGCTTACAAAGTCGTGTATGCCCACAGATACGTTAGAACCGATTGCGGACGTCCCTGAATCTGGTGGATCTCTCATGGAGGGGTTAATGGAGGTGTTTTCTTTCTTTTAGCCGTAACTTTATTGCATTGGGTGCCAGTGTGCGCCATACTTGTTCAAACTTTGTCTACGTTCCATTAGTCCTTCCATATTTGTGTCTTAAACCATATTGTTATTTTTATGTTTTCTTACGTATGAATATTTCTTATCACCCAGAGAGTCTTAAATTTGCAGAGCCATACTGACATAGTTTCCTGCAATCGAGGATATCGAGCTCCCCTGCAGCTCGCATCGTCCATTATCGACGCGCTCCAACTGAATTCCATTCGCTGTCTTCCCCCCACTGAAATAGTTCAATGCGACTTTGAAGGTTTGCTTTGTCAAGCCCGCTGCCCGATAGTTCGAGCTTCGGCGCCACCAATCCAGCACATCAATGTATCCACACAGTGATGGCTTCTAAATCACCAGGTTGCTGTATTTGAGCGGTAATCCACTGGTTTCCACCAATCAAGCACGTTCAGATGAAGAGAGTAGGTTCCTTCCCTCATTTCTTCTCCGGTCACTTGAAACAGTATCCCGCTGTTCTTCCACCATTCCAGCACTTTGACATGCCCGTTTCGCGAGGCATCCCTCAGCGCGTGCTTGCTGTACCCCAACCGTAGACCACTGCGATTCCACCACTCGAGAACATCCACGTACCCTCTGTCACTCGCCCAATCCATTTCGGTCCACGGCTCACACGGGACCTCATATTCAATGTATTCACCAATGCGTTGCGAGACATCCACATGATCCTGTGCGGAGGAGTAACGGGTCTCACGCCAACGTTCTGATCCGTCGAGCAATCCGCTCGCTTTCCACCAATCGATCATTTCAAAGCTGCGCGCTTCGCCAGCGGAGCTCAGAACCTTGCGATCCGGCTGTTCGAGCTTGCTCTGCGCGGACCATTAATTGGGCGCGAGGTCAAGGGAATGGACCGACGCGAGCTTGGCGCCGCTGTTCTTCCACCGCGCTCGCTGGCGGCGTCCATCACACAGTAGAACGAGGATGGAAGCTCGATGCCGGTGCTGTTCCACCACCATTCAAGCACGTCAATGTGCCCGTTTTCCGACGCTAGCTTCAACGGACAATTTTTGGGTCCGTATTGATATCTGTAGGGAGCGAACAGGGCTTGCGTGATTGCGCCGGTGTCTCTGTGGTAATGCAACAGTCCCACATGGCCATTCATGCAAGCGTAGGTAACTTCTCTCAGTCTAGAGCTTTTTGATGTGCCGTCTACGGAGATGGGTCGCCAGACTGTAGGCTAGCGCAGGCTCTCCAGCCCATGTTCCTAAAGCGAGAATAGTCTGGTCGATAGTTTCGGAGGGGAGTTTGTGTTGGGCCATTGTGGACGCGAGTTTTCACTGACCAGATAAAAGTTTCACATCGTGGATAGTTACTGGATAAAGATCAATAATATTCCACAAGAGAAACACTTTCAATGATAGACTGGCACAAAAAAGTAAACGCCATTTGGGAGAACAACAGTGAACCACACAAATTGAAAATGCAATGTCCCTTTCCCAATTCCACGATTGTTTTGGTGACCTCAACAGCGGTGGATGTAATCGCGAGATCGGTGTTGTACTGAGCAACTGCGGCGGCGTAGTTCGGATCAACTGCATCGGGAGCAACCGGCATGGTTTGGTCTTGCAATACAAGGTCATCAGGCCGGGCTTGGGTGTCATAACCGTGTCCATGCAGCAGCCCGCTCCCGGATCAATTGAGCGTTGCCTTCATACGCTTCGCGAGTTCATTGATGAAGAGTTCTGAAATGAAGCGTTGGAGCTTGAGGTTGTGATTACGTCCCATTGCTTTGGCTTGGAAGTCAGGCTGTTTTCTGATTGGTGATGATGTTCGCTTAATGTTCTCTGTGTCGAGCTCCTGGCAGTCGGCAGGAGTTGCGTTTTCCCCGTTCATGAGACTGCAAACTTCGATGGGTCACCCAAATTTGCGTTCTCAACAAGCGGATTCAATCTCCAAACTGTTTCTGTGAATATTCTCTGGAAGGCCGCAACAAAAATTAATAAATGTAGTCCTATTAAGATCGAAAAACAGAAACTGTGAGCCCCACACATCCCGCCAGGGACTCGTGAAGACTCGGACGTCTCCGAGTCACCATTTGTGTCCCGCGGGGAAGGTTTAGACTGTAGGACATTACAGGTTCAACAGTTTCTACCTTATCGCTTCCCAATGTTTGTCAGTTTCATCAATAAGCATCCATCAAATTTTGCTTTTTTAGGATTTGCCCGATCGCATTAAGTTTGGGTTGTCGGTCCATACCGTGCCAGCGCATTTCAATTTTTGTGTCGTGAAATGTGATTTCGGATCACACGTTCATCTGCTCAGTGCGGAGTTTCTCTTTCTATTGTACCATTTATGGTACGATCTTGCTACAATCTATTCCGATCATACCCCAATTTTTCCATGCCTAACTAACCCTTCCTGCGATCATTTCCAGCTATTTAAGCACTGTTCACTGTCTACGAATAGATGAGCGGCGACATGGCTACATCCCATTTCACGAAATTTTGGTTTCTAAGTCACATGCGGAACCAATCAAGCGAAATTTTTTTTATAGATGGGATAGATCGTGATCTCTTTGCTGTTGTGCTTGACGGTTCCACCCCACTATTCAGATATGGCAATCGCACAAAATCGAAAGTTCACATTCAGTGCTGGCGTCCTATGGAACAGGGAACGGAGAGATCAACCGCACCAGTGTACATTAATTGGTCCCATCTTTTTGGACATCGGTAAACAAATTACAAAAGAAAATATTTCGGCCAAGTCTCGTTCAGTTGCAATCTGCCTGAAGTGACCGGTGGGTCTGTCTACGGAAAGACCACGGCGTGCTGGATGCACCTGACGAAAACATTGTGTATTGGTGGTTCCAGCTGAACACCTTCAATTGGGATCGATAGTAGGAAGCGCTCTTTGGAAGCTGCTTTCAACGTCCCTACAACAAACACCCAGAACCAGTGCAACCAGTTCGAAATAAACAAGCGCATATGGACGTGTGGGCAGCTTAAACAACCAGACTCGTAGCCAGCACGACGCTGCAGTGGCGAAACGGATGTTGGCGAAGGACGACGGCGCCAGTATGATTGCGATCTTGAAGGATCTGTTCCCCGAGGACAAGATGCGCAGTGCAAAACATGTCGAGAACGCGATGCAGCAGGTCGAGGAGTTGCGCACGATGTATGCTAGTGAAAGCGAATTCCGGCGGAGATCACTCAGCGGGGAACCCTAGAGCTCTTTCATCAACCTGAAACTGAATGACCCGAACAGTCCGAAATCAATCAGCATGTTCGGATTAAGCTTGGAACGACAGCTGATGGCGCGTGCGCGCATGTGTCGAAAGGATGATCAAATCCAGGACGTTATTAACACGCCGTTATTCAGCCGCACCGTCTTCGCGAGCGGGACCATTTCAACGAACCCTTCATCACTTCTTGAGGGGGCAGTCTTCTCTCAACTGATGCAGTATGCAAAGGTTCGACTGATAACAAGAGTCTAATAGATGTAGCCATTCGGACCCAGCGACGTAGCCTCTGCCGCCAAAGTCCGCGAACAGGTGCGGGGTCTGATCATACGCTTGAAATTGGGGGTTTTGAACTCCCACAACATCGCACCGTCTGAGTTCGCAATCGGACGGATCTTTCCGTGCAAGGCGACGACGACTCTTTTGTTCCGTGAGACGGGGGAGCGCGAGGACTTCCATGAGAAGGGCGAGCTGGAGGACATCCTGTGATTCGAGTCTGCTGTGATATGTGGTCCCTGTTTACAACATCGGCCATATAAAAGCAAGATTCTCCCTGGAATCGCCAGCCCATAATGTCACGGACCGAAATACACTGCCGCACTGGTGGTGTACCTGCAGCATCATTGCTGAGCACCTTCGATACTTCATGATTTAGTGATAAATTTTGTGGGGCCAAATGGAGCACGCTTTGCTAAGCAAAATGGATATTCGTAGCATCAATAAAAGCACAAAATCGAACTAGAATTGAGGTAGTTGGTCAATTATTCCAGCGTAACACTCGCACTGTCGCTCTTAACGCTTCTCCTTTTGTACGCGAACTGAAGTTCTAGTTCTGATGCCCATGTTCTCCAAAAATGTGGAAGATACACGCTGCTGCGATTGGTCTCCCCATTACCTGTGGAATAGCTCGACACCATTGCAAATGGAGAATCAAACCTTTCAGATTCCCAGAGCTACGAAAGTAAAGATCGATTAGCTGAACCATGAGACATGGATGATAATAAAACCTTCTCGCCAGTGTGTGCTTCCAAACAATACACATAATTAGCAGCGGCAATGTAGACTCGTCCATCTGCACCAGGATGCACAAATGGCGGCCTGAGGCTTCCGGGGACGATGAAGGATGGTTTGTAATCCCATAGTTTTGACCCGTCCGACAATGATATTGCGTGGATCTTTCCATTTACTGCAAAAAAGATCCGGTCATGGTAGGATGCGTCAATCGTTGGAACATCCACAGAACCTTTGGAAGGATTACTGTACGCCGGAACCGGAACGTACGGTGTGTTGGCGACTCCAGCTCCGACCAGTAGGGTCATTCCGGTGTAACCCATCCCATCCATCGTGTTCTCCCAGACAATACTGTTGTCGCTCAAGGCCACTCTACGAACAACACTTCCAACGGACAAGATTGCAGTGTGAGAGGACGGGAGTGGGATAATGTGCGGTTCCGGCGGGAACATGACGGATCCGGTGGGAACGGGTGGTGTTGGGTGGAGATATACGGTTGTTCCGTGGTCCATGTCGAGGCTGCTCAACCCAGCGAAGACCAGACCTGAAAGAGGCAAGTTTTTGATGTCGTAAGGTAAAGATGACGAGGGGTCGAAGCGAGTGGGACGGGAAAGCGGGCTGGACCGCATAGTTGCGAGGGTGTGATAGCTGTCCCCCGACGGAAGTTTTGTGCACCACAGCTAAACAAAAACAATCACTTCAACACTGGAGAACTATTCGCAAAAAGATTGTTAACCTCTTTGCCTTTGTATGGGTCCAGTGCCCATACGTGGCGATTTCCAGACACAAAAAGAACTCCGTCCTCGATCAAGAGCGCTGGGAGTGTAGAGCAAGATCCGCTGAGCGGAGTCTTGAATTCCCAGAGATCGGCACCATCGGAGAGCCTTAATGCACGAACGGTCCTGTTGCCACCGACGAAAACGTAGTCTGACAATTTGATGAACTGCGAAGAAGTTGACTCGGGAGCGGGGACGGCCATGGGGTTCGTGGAAGGCTCCATGCCAATCATACTCAATCTGTGACCCGGAAAGTCAAGCTTATTTTTCCAGTTAAAATGACCGTTCGTTGCTGACAAGTCAGTGAATACAAAAAGGTGATATAATTGTCAATTGAGAAGGTACCTGAAATGCTAACTAGAATGGGACCCGCCGACACCAAGAGAGAGGATGTTGGTGGATGGGGTTGTATCACGGTGATGAGCAAGTTGGATGCACCAGCACCGGTTTTGGACGACCACACAACTTCTCCGGAAGACTTCCGCAGTGCATGGACGAGGCCAGAAAGGCCTACGAACATAAAATCATCAGAGGACATTGCGGGTGGTGGCAGAGTAGATCTAACTAGACCTAATGCTACAATAATGAGGAATTCTGGTGGGCGGCTCCACCATTTTGATGAGGACAACCTTAATACATTTCTGTGTTAAATTTTCGTGTTAAACTTTCATTCTGATTCCCGCATAGAGTTCATCATCTACCGATAACAAGTACGTTTGGATATTCCGGCAGAAGAGCTTCTGAACAAAGATTAAGCGAAGTTTCCCTGGTATTTGAACACAGCGCGATGAGGACCTGAGCACTTGACGCGCACATTCGGAGGAGCTGATCTTTCGGGCCACGTATGTTAGGTACCGCCCCCAGCCTTGTGGCGATCATCGTCGTCTCGGGTTCGCTTCAGCACAGGCAGGAACGCGTTGCTGCGGTTGGTTTCACCGTTTCCAGTCCCGTAGGAAGAGATCGTCGCGAACATCTTGTATGGCTCCTTCGACACCCAGATCTGATTTCCGTTCTCGGCATCGACGCAATGGACATTGCCGGACCCCGCGACGTAGATCCTACCGCCAAAGTCCGCGAGTAGATGCGCAGGCCTGATGATGCGCTTGAAGAACGCAGGTTTGTACTCCCACAACATCGCGCCGCTCGAGATTGAGATTGCACGGATCTTGCCATTAATGGCGACAAACACCCTGTCATTCCACGCGACGGGCGAGCTGGAGGACGATTCACCGTATTCAGCTTCGGTCCCGTCCGCATACGCAGGGAGCTCCTCGCTTTCAGCCTGGCTGTTTGACACGATGCCTCCACCAACAAGGATCGTGACGACACCAAATCCCATCCCCTTGAGCTGGTTCTCCCACAGAACCTCGTTGTTTTTGAGCGAGATACGACGGACGTTGACGCCCGCAGCGACTATCGCGGTGCTCGAAGAGGGGAGCGGGATCGCTTGGACTTCGGGGAACCCGACGCCTTTGATAGTGATGTGCGCAGATTTGTCGTCCAATGGCGCGGGAAAGCCTTGTTCGCGCTCGATGCGGGTAACGAAGCCGCTCGCACCGACGAACAGGATGCTCTGGAGAGCTGATTTGGTGGTTTCATACCCGGCTACGGAGGATGGGTCAAATCGCTGGGGGCGAGAGAGAGGTCCAGAACGCATAGTAGCCAAGGTGTGGTAGCTATCACCATCGGGAAGGGTCGTCTGCCAGAGCTGAAGCAGAAAGCAATGAATTCGATTTGTTTAAAGAAAGTTATGAAGTATATACCTGCTGACCCTTGAATGCGTCCAATCCCCAGACGTTCCTGTTGCCAGAAACAAACAGTACTCCGTCCTCGACTAAGAGGGCCGGCAAAGTGGAGCATGATCCGCTCATAGGGGTGTCGAACTGCCACAGATCGACACCGTCAGACAGACGCAGAGCACGGACGGTCCTGTTGCAGCCCACGAACATATAATCCGCGAGACGAGCGAGATTGCTCTCGGGCTGTACGGGAGGTGCCGGGGCAGGATGGGCTGGTGGTTCCAATGCCACTGTGGAGTAGCCCATTCCAAATCCAATCAGAGGGTTCTCCCATAGCTGCTCCCCGTTCGACGCTGTATTCGCAAGGATCAGGGTATGATCTTGTCGGTGTTTTGATTAAATCTTTACCTGAAAGGCATCGAAGGTTGGCGCCAGACGAGACGATCAGTGAGGTCGTGGGCGGGTGCGGCTGGATAACGGTTGGATTGAAACCGGTTTTGTCGAGAGTCTTTGACCAGACTAGGGTTCCCGATGATTTCCGCAGAGCGTGGACGAAGCCTAGTACACCGACGTAAAGGAGATCATCTGCACTGATGGCCGACATGCTGCTGTTTGAGTTTCAGGGTTGCGCTACTGATCCACGATCCACGGTGATGAACCGGTAATTATACCTCTCCCGTGGGAAGAGTGCCCCCCTGTAGCGGCACGGCACAGAGCCACACCATGCGGTGTGGATACGTGCATAAGCGACAAGCGGTGAGGCTCAACTATTGGGATCAACGTTGATTGAACAGTCCTATCATCGTTCGGTTGGCAGTGCGTTTCACAAATTTTTGTGAAGCTTTGCTCATAATGGCCGCGAGAATGATTTAATCAATGTGCTTCCATTCGTTTTTTTTAAATATTCTCAATTATTCGTCTGAACTCGCTGACATTATTATGAACGCCCAACGCCTTCCAGAACATCTGTGCTTGTTTTTGGCCGGGAGAAGCGACAACGATCGAAGAACCAGACAGCTTTCTCCGATTTTACCCACATTCAAGCCCGACAATCCATGCGGAGTGCAATCGATTGGCCTTTTCATTCACCAAGCACTCCACGAACCAATCACCGGTACGAGTGAGACAATTTTGTTCAGTCAACAGCGGTTGATGACTTTGTTCTTATCATGAGGATTCAGAAGTATGCCGTTGCTATTTAGAGTGCACCGAGACTGCGAAGTTGTGGAGCACAGCACCCCACGGCAGATTTTTTGCGTTCTCTCCGATGGAAAATCACATCCCTGCATTCGACCTGAAGGATCATCGTCACGATGATGATGCAAAAATAGTAATGCTCAGCGGGGCACCAGATCCGCGGAGGTGCCGTCCCATACCACCATGCCCCTACCGGCATCCACAGCCGCGTGTCTTTTATTTATCCAGCAGCGATTGGTATCCGCCTTTTATGATCCCTGTGTGTGATCGTGATTCGTGTTTTTTGCGTTATGCCCAAATCGGGACATATGCAAGGGTTAGATGGTGCAGGGTCCGACCAATCATTTCGCAGTCGGCCATGTCGGTGAGGAAGTTTTGATCTCGCAGATTTGTGCAATATATGGTGGTGGAGGAGCGTGTACCTGACTTTGCAATCGTGCCTGGTGCTATCGTTCCAGTAACTGGATGTGTGAGTGCCGTGTCTGGAAAAGTGTGCCCGTTTTTGTTGGTGCCGGTGTGTGATGAGGGCGCAAAAAAACACTGTGGACCAACGGGGTAGTTCGTGGCGAATGTGAGACGAGACGAGACTGGACGGGATGGGACCCATGATGTGGTCGCTTGTGTGTGGATAGATAGGGTGTTGCATGGATGGATCCTGCCTGGCCAGCCAAAAAACCGATCCAACATGCTCAAAGCACTAACACTTTTGCTTTTCGCTCCAATGCAGGACGCCGAGTCTTACACGACAGATATTACTCAACAACGCTTTCAAAATCCAACGCTTTACACTATGGACATTTTATCTTCAGGCGAACTGAATCCACTGCCGCAATGGCACTCAAACTCACCAACGACCACTGGCTCTCCACATCTCGCACCACGAATGGAACGATTCCCTTCTGCACCTGCATCTGCTGGCAACGCTCTCTCTCTCGCTGACCGACAGCGTATTCTTCAATCCCAGCGTTTCGAATACCTCAAGGAAGCTCTATCAGGCACCTTTGTCATTCTTAAAAGCCAAACATCCGAAACCATCAAATCTTTCACGTTCTCCATCCAGTTCCCCCTCCGACCCGATCTCTCTCCCGTTCGCGTCTTCAACCCATACCTGCTCAAGCCGAAAATCCAAGATCTCTTGGTGACAGAATGGCAAGGATTATCAGCTGCCTTCGGGTTCACTGCGGAGCCGAGACAGACTGAGACACCAGAAGGGACGGAAGCTGTTAACATGGCGATCCAGTCTGTGCGGACTGGACTGGAACTCATCAACGATGACAGGAGGTTCACCGAGGGAGGCATTCTCTACATGATCGGAAACGGAGATCTTTTCTGGACCATGATGATTGTGTGGCATCTTAGGCGACAGGTTGGTAGAAGTTGGACCATAATTAATTTGTCTGGGCACCTAACTAACGCTTCTTTAAAGACTGGAAACAGCAAGTGGGACGAAGAAGTTGCCAAACTTATTGAAGACAACGACGCTGTCCCGTGCATGTTTTTCCAAACGCCGTTCGGATGCCACGACCTCTCTTGCCCTTTCATACATCATATAACTCCCAGCTCATCCAATTCCGCTTCCGTCGGAAGGCACAGATCCTATTCTAACCTTAATGGACTTCCAGCATGGCATCGCCACCCTGTCCGCCCAACACGTTCTCAATCCAACAACCTTGGGCTAAGTCTTGATCTATCATCGCTTCCGCCGCCTCCCCCGCTCCGACAGACTCAATCGCGCAGTGCCAGCTTGGAGGCTGCAGAGCTGAGAACGGATCGAACGACAAGGAACCTCAAATCCTTGATCGACTTTGCCATCGCCGACGGGGACCCCAACGAGCCACCTGCGCCATTGATGTCTTCTGAGGAAATCAGCAACGTTCCAAAGAAGCATCTGCACCTTAAGATCAACACGACGTTCTCGGTCCGCCCACCAAGTCCGGCCGTCAACTCTGCAAACACTTTTGGGGTCGGAGGGGACTGGAGAAAACCGAGACCGGTGTACCGCTGCGCAAACTGCGATATGGCGGAACCTGCAGGAGTCAAGTTTAAAGTGTGCTCGCGTTGCAGAAAGGAGCGGTACTGCGGAAGGGTGTGTCAGGAACAGAGGTGGAAGGACGGACATGCGAAGGTGTGCGTATGCTGCGACGAGTGGATATTGACGCATGGGCGTGGGATAAAGTATCGGTGAAACGACTGCCAAGAGAAAATAAGTGCCCAATCGACAGGGATTCGAGTTGTATAGGCTTTCCCATGCATCGAGAGTTAGAATTACGCACCCTCACACCTCTTTTTGTTTTATTCCACGATTCAGAGCTATTTGAATAACCATCGCAATTCCCTTTGTTTCTGTCTCTAGCAATTAAAATTTTCTCTCGTCTATTCCTGTTTCCTCTTCATTCACCAGGGAATACCGACGTCGGTTTACTTCTTTATTTCTTCCTCTTCTGATCTCTCTCTTTCTATTCGCCTCTACTCTTTTCCCCATTCTGGTTCTGTGGGCTCTATGTATTGCCCACCTCATCATTTTTACTTCCAGTTTAAGCTCGCACGATAAAACATCGCTTTAGTTTCTCATTGTGGGTTATAATGTTGTGGATATGGTGACTCGGATTGCTCATTAGTCTGACGCCTATATCGGTCGAGATTCTGGGTTTGCGGTTGGAGTTGTTTGGGGAAGGAGAAGGATAGTTTTTGGAGCAGCGAGAATTTCAAGGAAAGAAAGGATACATCTCCTTTAGAATTTGGTTTTAGTTGGTTCTGTCTTGTATGATTATTTTTTTTAGATACCCCCCAATTCGAAAGCCTTCATCGGAAACTGTCTATTCTGCATCGATAGTTTGGTTTTCGCTTTTGGCTCCCACTCCTCTTTTGGCTTCTGTTTTTTGAGACATTTTGTAGTAGCAACAGACAAAAATACAGCATTTTAGATGCAGAGAGAGCTCTTTTAGGGCCAGTTTGAGGCAGCCAGGTCTGCCTTTTATAGATGGTGAAGGAATAGTTAGCCACAAGAACACTCGCTCGTAATTCGGAAGGATAGGAAAGAAACGCAAAACAAAGTATCCAAACAACCTCAAACGTTGAATCATATCACTATTTAGCCTTAGTTACGAACATCGGAATCACAGCCGGCAAGTCGTCGAGAGCGGATTTTATCTCGTTCACATTACATATCATCAAATACAGACATCTAACTGATTCTTTCAACGTCCCCTCAACGTCGTGATCTGCCTTATTTGAGTATCTATTTTTGGGTTTCGAACGCGGTTTCAATAATTGTTTTATGTGTCCAAGGTAAAGATCCAACAGTTTAATCTTAAGCGGGCTTTGTGACTTGTGTCTCTTGCTACCAGCATGCCCGATCCCAGCGATCCCAGCACTCTCGCCGTGAGTTTCTTCTTCCGCCCAAACAAACACTGCGCCTCTCTCATCTTTTGTTCCCCCAGTCCAAATCTTTCACAACGGCGACCTCACACCCCCCATCCGTGACCGTCATAGACGACTCTGAAGAGTACCTGATCGAAGAAGAAGAGATCCTCGAAGAAACCACTTACTACCCTTCGTCTGCACGCACCTCGATCGTTTCGACTATGGACAAGCCGGGATACTTCGGGGATTTTGCGCACGCGCAGGCTGCGGCGGCTGCGAATGCTGCGATGGATAGAGAGAAGCTTGCAGGAGTTGTTGAGGAGGAAGCGGTGGGTGGAGTCGTGACGAGTGTCGAGGCGGAGTTTGTGGAGGAGGTTGTTGGGGGTGTGGTTGTCGAGCAGGAGTTTGTGGCGTATAAACCCGTTGCTGGGGATGTTGTGGAGAATGGGGTTGTGGAAGTGCGTGAGGAGGCGATCAACGTTCAAGAAACGGTCGCTGCACCTGCTTTGACAGAGCAACTTGCCGTCGTCGAACAAATGGCTGCTGTTGTTGACGAGCACACGACCCCTGTTGTGGAATCCAGCTCTTACGTCGTTGAGACTGCCACTGTCGAGGAGGAGAAACCATATGTTGCTGAGACCGTTGCTGAGACTGTTACCGTTGAAGCAGCGAAAGAGGAGAAACTTGTCGAACCTGCGCCAGTTGAAGTTCCTGTTACCAAGGCGACAGTTGTTGAAACGGTGAAAAGTAAAACCGTCGTTGAGGAGTCAACATACGTTGCTGAGGCCGTGACCGCCGAGCCTACTGTCCCTGAACCTATCCAGGAGGCTCTCGTGGAGTCCAAAACTCCGATGACTGTGGAAGCTACGTACGTTCCTGAGCCTGAACCTGAGACCGTCGTGGAGAAAACTATGGAAGTCGAGTCGGTCGAAGCACCAGCTCCAGTTGCTGCGGCTGAGGAACCCGCTTACGTTGCAGAAACCATCGAGGAGAAGGTGATTGTGCCTGAACCTGCTGCACCAGCCGTTGAAGAGAAATACGTTGCGGAGAAAACAGTTGAGCCTGAACCTATTTATGCACAAGAACCAACCGGTGTTAGAACGCCATATGTGGCCGAAGTCGTCGAAGAGAAAGCTGGCGAGCCCGAACAAACACCAGCGGTCACGTACATTGCTGAGACAGTAGAGGAGAAGGTGGTAGATCCTGAACCAGCCCAGACGGTCGAGGAGAAGGCAGTTGAGCCTGAGCCTGCACCAGCAATAACATACGTTGCTGAGGTAGTAGAAGAGAAGGCAGTCGAGCCCGAAACATCTTCCGTGGTGGAGGAGAAACCATATGTTGCCGAAGTAGTTGAAGAGAAGGCGCCAGAGCCCGAGCTCGCCGCAGTTGAACCTCCAGCACTTGTTGTCGAAGAAAAGGCTCATGATCCTTTGGAAAGAGCTGCCTTATCCCCGCCAACCACGCAAGAAGCGCAAGAAAGTGTCACATCAACCACCGAGGAAGAGGACGACGTTGAGGAAGAAGTTGTGTCTCACGCCGATTTGGTCGCCATGAACAACTACGAAGTAATGAATGTCACCAATAATAGTTGTAGTAGTTAAACTGACTTTTATCCGTTATTTACAGACAGGCTCTACTACTTCTTCCGCGACGGCGGTTTCAATTGCTACATACACAAGCTCGTTCCCAACCACGCCCGAACGACCGAGCAACTATACTTCACACCGACTTTCTCGACTACCTTCTAACCCTGCGCCGATCTCTTCACCGATCGCGCGTACGGCAAAGGACGGTGCCCCTCAACCTCTATACGCGATCCAGGCTCCTGTGCGTGCAGTGAACCCCATTCTCGACGAACTCTACTTTTCTCTTGAGCTCCTGGCTAAGGATGACCCCAGCCTCGAGACCTTCGACCTGCAGAACTCGATGATCTTCACAGCCGTACATGGGACCACGCTCGCGTCTGCCCTGGCGAACAACACGCACTTGAAGCACTTGAACCTTTCAAACACAAAACTGCAGACGCAGACGGCGATTGAGATCGCGGAAGCGATGAAGACGAACCGGTCGCTTCAGGTGCTGAACTTGGAGGAGAACCAAGTTGGACCCGCTGGTATAAAGGCTTTGGCGGAGATGTTGAAGGAGAACACAAGTCTGTTGGAGCTTAGGCTCGCACAGCAGGTAACTAATGACGAGTGCAAGTTTAAGTTTTGGCAATTTTGTTAAGTAGGCAATTATTTTTCCAGCGCAATCCGTTTGGAACCGAGGCGGAGCAGACATTGATGGAGTCGATGCAGAGGAACGAGACTTTGATTCGGTTCACCGGACAGATTCGAAATGCGCCGTCTAGGAATGCGGTAGATCGGGCAATCACCAGGAACAAGGAGCTCGAGCGAAAGAGACGACAGGCCTCGAAAGAACAATGAGAAACTAGGAGTATACATGGGAGAAGTGTCAAGGGATGTGTGTACTGGTTATTATCTTTTCTCCTCTCCTTTTCAAGATCTTTCTTTGATTATTTGAATCCCCTTTATAAAGTTCGACGAGGACACATCATCACTGACAAAAAAATTATGCAGGCTGTATGATTGATTTGGCTAAGGGTTTTACGTTGTGGTTAGTCGACACTTGTTTTTCCATTCCTCATTTCTTTTTAGCGTTGGTGAAATGTGCAGACTTACTCGAGCTGTATTGGACCTCTTCTTTTGACAACAAATACACTGAACTGATTTTTCAAAGGGCGACTGCAATGTTCTCACGCATGGAATAATAGCAACCCTCGACTGTGGCAGTGTCGCCCCACCAGACAGCACACCGTGTGAGACGTGAGACGAGCAGACGTTCACTGCCGAGCATCGATCGACCCGAAAGAAAGATAAAACTCTCTGCGAGAACGCGAGAACGACAGATTATCTGCGTTTCAGTGCTGTACCAAACCCTGTTGTTGACTCTGCGCGACTTCGCGGGAAGATTGTCATCTCGAGACTTGCAAATCTTGGCGACATTTCCTGTCAGGTGTAAGATCTATACGTCCTGTACTTCTGCCCAAGCTGTTCTTGTTGCTCCCTGGTAGGTAGTCACTTTTTACTTAGTCTCTATTTTGTTTCACTCGCTACACGCTTTATTACTCCCTGAACCCCCTCTTTCATTCCTCTTTCTTTGTACTCCATTCTTTGTACAACTTAATCATGTGTGTGGTTTTATATTGAAGGTTTTCAAAGCGGGTGGATTATTAATCGTAGGCTAGAGCCGTTAAATTGGATTTGAAATACTTGTCACCAGATCCCATATTCCGGCAAGTTATCGTTCCCTGGGCTACTGCGTCAGTACAAAACTTCACCTATTGGTACACATTGTGAGCCTTTTGCGCGATGTCGATCACGTCCGATGATGAGGACCTGGAGTGTCCCCTCTGCATGGAGGAAATCGACGTCACTGACAAGTATTTCAAACCTTGTCCATGTGGTTATCAGGTAGGCAGTCTAACCAAAGTATTTTCCGGCCGCTTACGCAATTTTTTTAGATATGTCGGTTCTGTTGGAATCGAATTATGCAGAACCACGGTGGACTCTGCCCTGCCTGTCGACGCCCCTACTCGGAAGATACGGTGGAATTCAAACCAGTATCTCCAGAAGAGTATGTAAATAGTGTGAAAGATATGTCTCGTCAGTAACTAATTTCTTGATGTAAGAATGATGCGGATAAAAAACGCGAAAAAGAAAAAGGAAAGAGAAAAGAAGGAGCAAGAGATCACAGCTAGACGGCAGCTTGCTACAATGCGAGTGGTACAGAAGAATCTAGTGTATGTCGTTGGACTTCCCTCGAAAATCTGCACAGAAGAGGTGAGAAGAAAAGTTACTGCTAATTTGATCAACGAAGTGACGTTTTTTATTTCGCCAGACTCTTCGATCAGTTGACTATCTGGGTCAATATGGCAAGATTACTAGGGTGGTTATAAACCGACGCGGAACAACTCATGCCCCAGCAATACCTGGTGTAAACGGTAGCGGTGTTTATATTACATTCCAACGGAAAGAGGACGCTGCAAAGGCGATTGAGTCGATCGATGGAAGCTCTTACGACGGCAAGGTCATCAGGTAAACATCAGAGCAGCTCATTACATCTCTTCAGATCTTCTCATCGATTTCAATCAAGGGCACAATTTGGAACAACAAAGTACTGCTCGTATTTCCTTAAAAGTCAAACGTGTCAGAACCCAGGGTGTCAGTATCTACACGAGCCTGGGGAGGAAGCGGATACGTACACTAAGGATGACCTCAAGACGCAAGGTGTCAAGGACCGGCAAACAAAACCTCCACCATTCCCAATTCCAGCTTCGCGGAGAGACGACAGGGAAGAAAGCATATTGCCACCAACGGCGAACTGGTATGTCTCGTGTTTTGAATTTGTTAGCCTCTTCTAATATTCGTCCAGGGCGAAACCATCGAAAGGTGGATCTGGTAGTGTTACTGCAACACCAGCGCCGGCGTTTGCTACTCCTGAACCCGAGACAGAGTCAGATGCCGACCCACCGCCAGTTGCGACTCGTAAGGTCGAAACCCAATCAAGGGGGAAAAAGCGAGCTGTTCAGTCGGATCCAAGAGCCCAATTGTCTCAGTCCTCTGCTACATCGTCAAAGTTTGGTCGAACGCCTTCACATCATTCGGACGAAGATGGCGACTCTGTTATGGGATCTTCGGCCCTAGATGAGGAGCACGTTCCACAAATGTCACCAGGCAGTACCACTGCCTCTGATCGGAATATCGAGCACGCCCAGTTTTCTGGTCGTCCTGTTTCAGCTACCCCATCAAACTTTACGAGCTCTGCATCACCACTCACAAGTGCACAGCTTATCGACGACTCCGTATCTCTGACTTCGCTCGGACTAAATCTTCATCCGAGATATACTGGCCCTCTCGATCCATTTGGAGTGGATCCTCTCAGTTTGCTGAGGCAAAACGACCGTTCCATTGACGCAGGACGAGGCACAGACAACTTCCGCTATGAATCATTTAGGGATGATAAGAATCCTAGCCCAATGCGAATTGGTGAGCGCCGGAGTCGATTTGAAAAGTATTTTTCTGGCGGTTCACCAGAGCAATCCAATTACGGTCTCCAAGGAAGAGAAGATGGGAAGTCTAACCAGGTAGGCATTCGTCCATTTCTACTAAAAAGTGCGAATCGCTGAATTTGACGTCAGGGGGAAGATTTCCGATCTGGTTATGCAGGCTTGAACTCCGGATTTGGAAACTTGTCCCTGGAGAACGATGGTTCATCCACCCGGTGGGGGGACAATTACACCACCACAACTGCAAAAGCTTATGACCAGTTGAACGGTGGTGCGCCTGAATTTTGGAATCAAGCCTATGGAGCAGGAGGGCTACCTACCGGTGGGCTTCCTCTACGACAACAGCATTCAGCTGCTTATGGCTATCCTCTTCCGCGCACACCCGGTATGAATGCCCAATACGCGCTCCGCCAAGCCCTCCTCCAGCAGCACCAACAGCAATTTCTCCAGCAACATCAACAACAAGCAATGTTAGGGAGATTGCAGCAGCTGGACCTGCAACAGCAGCAGCAGCAACAGTATTCGCTCCAAGGCGTTCCGCCACCTGATGAGTTCCTTACCCAGTTTTTGAGGGAGGCCCAAGGAAAGCAAGCACCGTCAAGGATCGGGGGGGCTGCACAAAACGCTGCAAGTTTGGGAGCCGATCTTCCGTTCAGGGACCCTGCGATCATGTCTGTGAAGATGAACCCTGGCGCACAGCAGCAGAATGGTCGATTGAGGGTTTTTGATGGATTTGGCGGGCAAGGATTCGGAGCAGGTTCTGAATGGGCGGGTGCTGGCGGCGTTGGTGCGGGTCCAGGAGCTGGCCCGAGTGCCGCCAACGTTCCGTTTGGGGCTAATGGTGAGTATTATATGCTTGGGATTCGCGGGTGAGAATGTGGGGTTTCTTTGCTGATCTCCAATTGAGGACAATTCTCCCAGTCCATTTATGTGCTCCACCTTATTTCTCTTCTATCCATGTGCAATATCTTTCCTTTTCCTCCCTCCATCATACCTGCTTGATTTAATTCGTAATGTGGTTAAAGTGTTGATCTGTGAGGACCTCTTTTTTGTTCAAGTTTTATTGGGAAAGTTGGTTGATGAGGGGAGGTGTTTGTTGTCAACACCTAACTTGGTCTTTTGCGATTACCATGCGGTGATAGTGATGTCCCCACGGCTTTATCTTTTTGAATTTAAGAAAGAAAGAACGCTATGTGTGGTTGCTCTCAACGTTTTAGTTTCCTTGTTCATTCCTCTCTCCCCTACACACATCTGCGGCTACAAATCCTCCTTCCCATCCACACATGGCCCTCGGCACAATCGCGAGGAGGAAAGACCAAGGCGAAGAGTCCGGAGTCCTATTCCTTTGATGTGTTGATGATGACTGCTCACAGTGGGTGTGTAGGCATCTGTCCTTTCCTACCAGTTTAATTTCCCAAGTTATCTGTATTTCACTTTTTGGTGGGGTTCGCTTTTCAAAGTGTACTGACCTTCATTTTCTTTTTTCTTTTACCTCTTGCGACGACCACTCGAAAGCAAGCTATGGATCTACACCTCTCGATGGCGTCCTCGACGCAGCGGCTATATCAGCAATCACGGAGTCCGTCTCTGGAGGCGGCGGCGATGTTGGAACTAGGGAGGATGATGGGGACACCGGGGTCGATGGGGAAGATGCAGGGGGGAAGACAGGGGATGGGGGGGATGTGATGGGTGTGGGCGAGGGAATGGGTGGAGAGGGTGAGCGGGAGGAAGTTGGGGGTGTGGCGGCGGATTTGAGGGATACGGGTGGAGAGAGTGATAGAGAGGTTGGTGGACCAGTGGGGTTGAGAGTGGTTGTTAGTGAGGCAATGGATGCTGTTGAGTCGGTGAGTTCAGATGTGCCCGTGTCGACGGGGACAACCCCGAGTGTAGTGGCATCTGCTGCTAGTGTGGAAGGGAGCACAGCGGGAAGCGAAGAGGCTGGGTCCGCAAAAGAAGTGCGTCCTACGGTGCGAAGGGTTTTGAGCATCAAGTCTGCTACACCAGCTCAAACTCCTGTGGTACCGGAACCGATCAATGCTGCAGGTGCGACTGAGGAAGCCGTTGAAGAAGTGGTTTTGAAGAAGGGTAAAGGCGTAACGAAGCAGAAAGGGAAGGAGGCCGTGAATAGATCGAAGAAGGACAAAGTGGAGAAGAAGGGCGACAGTGCTGGCGTCAAAGGAAAGCAGGAACAAGTGAGCCCATCGATACCGAAGGTGGACGAAAGTTCCTCGAATCTTCCGAATCAGCAAGATCCGGGGCTGCCTCCGAAAGCTCCAATGCACCACAATCCTCTTCGTAATCTGGGAACGTCAACGTCCGAGTGGAGTTTGGCGGATAGCCCGAGGTTGCGGAAGAAAAAGTCGAAGGGGATGAAGCTTCCGACAATCAAGCAGCCGTCTCCACTGAGCGGACGGTCGAGTGCGCCAAAGCCGCAGGAATCACAAGAACCTCCTGTGCAAGAACAACAGGAGGAAGAGCAAGCAGCGGCGGTTCAACGAAGTGCAGATGATACATCCCAGCAGGCGGACCCGAAACGAATAATTTTGAATCCGCCTCTCGATGACATCTATTATTCTGTACTTGCAGCCATGGAACCTGCGAGTGCCGTTTCGGACCTTGTCGAGGTTGCCAGTGTGCGGAGCGTGTCGACGAGTGCGAGTGCGGCGAGTGCCAACAAGAAGAAAAAGAAAAATCTGAAGATCAAGACCCCCGCTGGACCGGTTGTAACCACTCTTCCCGAAGTGCGAGCGCCATCTCCTCCTGCGACAATTCTAGGAGAGAGTCGAGGTGAACCTGAAGACACTACGGACACTCTGGATGCACAAGGAGAGCTTGAGGCGATTGCAAAGACCCTTACCAGGATTTCTAATGTCGGAATCACGAATATTGGTCCACCGGACCTTAATGAAGCCGGGGAAGCAGGTACAATTTTCCTTGATAACGTTCTGCAGATTACTGAAGTTGAGGTATAGGTAATACGCTCGGCAGCACTCTCGCCAACTGGGCATCACGCCTAAACCTGCAGCCGGAGGACATCAGCGGGTCGTCTGGTGGTGAACTGGATGGAAACTCGTTCTCATTCATTGATCGAGCGCTCGAGTCCCTCGCTGCCACTGCCGCTGTGCTGTACGAAGGACTGGACAAGGAACAGCAAAAATCGGAAGGCTCGGCGAAAGGCAAGGGATTGGTCAATCAAGGGCCGTGGGCCTTGGACAGTGCCGGTCTGTCCACCATACGGAAGAAGTTTGAGGAGCATCTGGTGCGATTGGAGGGCTTGTCGAGCGAGCTGCAAGCGAAGGTGCAGGGCTCTGGACAAGAAGGTGCACGATTTGACGCAACTCCGGCTGAGAGATCGAAGAGCCAATCTGCAGGCGAGGGCCGCCAAAGTCAGGCTAATCCTTCTAAGGCCGCTCAGACCGGACCCGCTGTGACTCGGACTCCAAAATCGTCGTCGGGTGATGCTGGAGTGAAAGACGGAACCAATCATTCTAAAGGGGATGCCGAACATGAAGTCGAAAACGTACCCACTCCGGCAGCAGTTGACGCTGACTCTGTGGGTCCTACTATCGCAGACTCATTTCTTGACGGGGTTCACTCAGACCAGGCGACCGAGGACGACGACCATCTGGAGATTGAGTCTGCACAACTTAGGGGTGCAATTGACATATTTGACGCTGGATACATCAACCAGACACTTGATTCTGTCCGGAGCATGGTCGCAGCCGGTGAAGCATTTGCGGGGACACCAACCTTTGGATCTCTGCTATACGGTATTTCTCGCCTCTCGCAAGCGGCGGATTCAAGCGGTGCGGCGATTCCGTCGATGGGACCACGGACAAAGGGGAAAGGCCGCCCGTCGAGCGCTCAGGACACGGAAGGTTCTAGGGGACAAGGAACAGTGCGGCAGGCTCGTCAAACCATCGAGTCGCTGCTGAATGCGATGATGGAGATGGCGGAGTTCCGACGTGCGGCTTTCGGGGGTGCGACGGGCGGTTACAGCGAATCTTCTAGTGGGGGTGTTGGTGGAGACGAGGAGGTTGCTCCGTTCGACCCGGCGGAAGTCCAAGTGTCGCTCGTTGTCGGGGACAATGTTCCGATGATGATATATCATCCAACCAGAGGAGAGTTCTCTGTCGGGGGCCAGCCATGGGCTGGACCTGCTGGGATTCCGATGTCGGACTTGGATGGGAGAGGAATGGCGGAGCTATTGGCTGGGGACTTGTCGATTGAGCTTGGGAGTGGAGAGGTTAGTTCGGAGGTGCAAGCGCAGTTCAACGAGCTTATTCGGTCGTTTGTGTCGGAGCAAGTGCATCTTGCTGCTTCGGAGGACAGCGATCGGGGGTACATCCTTGCGCAGGGACGTAGCGAGGATCCTGGTGCGGGAGCTATGGGCGACTCGATTGCAGGAGGTATTGCTAAGCAGATCCGGGAGATTGAGGTGCGGCTGTCCAAGTCGAGGAGCGAACTGCAGCAGTACGAGCAGTACCTTGTGCAGATTATGAAGCGGAACCGGACGTGGAGGAAGAAGGTTGGACATCTATTGCAGGTGAACATCCCGAAGAGCGTGATGGACCCGTATGTCATTCTTGGTGGGGATCCGCGGCATTGTGAGCTGGAGGAGGAGGACGATGACGAGGAGTTTGGGGAGGAGTTTGATGATGAGGATGAGTATGACGAGGATGAGGAGTACATGTATGGGTCGGAAGATGGGCTGGAGGACGAAGATTATGATGAGGAGTCTGAGCATGATTACTATGGAGAGATTGAGCCGGTAGATTGATTTGCTTATGGTGGCATGCAGACTCCAAATGCTATGTCTTGATTCTTGTTTTGTACTCCGCTGATTTCTTCCGCTCGATCAGATTGTTTCTAGGTCGTTTTTTATATAATCCAAAGAAGCAAACCAGAATGCTTGAATTGCCGTACTAGCACATTTTGATATTTCTAGCACTCAGCAATGTCAGGACTGTTAGCAGGAAAGAGATTTTTGCGTTTTGTTAGACAAGGGCTAAGAAGCCCAATGTATTGAGACCAAGACAAGATAGTACGGAAGAATGTCTAATGGAGTATCTACAGGGCGAATATTGTCTCGATATTCGGTGGCAAATCGATCACGCAGACAAGTGTGTTTATCCACCAAAACCGTAAAGAGTGCGACCTTGACGCTTGAGAGCGTATACGACATCCAGGGATGTGACAGTCTTTCGCTTGGCGTGCTCAGTGTATGTCACAGCATCTGTGGAGCAGGATTAGAATGGATACTTCGAAGCATGTTGATCTGACATACCGCGGATAACGTTCTCGAGGAAGGACTTGAGAACAGCGCGAGTCTCCTCGTAGATAAGACCAGAGATACGTTTAACACCACCACGGCGGGCGAGACGACGAATTGCAGGCTTTGTGATACCCTAATTTCATGTCAGAAGGTGGAGTATTTTTGTGCTGACGACAATAATTACCTGGATGTTGTCGCGAAGGATCTTGCGGTGACGCTTGGCACCACCCTTTCCGAGACCTTTCCCTCCTTTTCCGCGTCCAGACATGTTGTGTGTGCTGAGAGTGTGTAGGTTGAGATTGCGGATAGTGACTTAAATTGAGGGACGGTGGCGGGTTTAAATAGATTTTTGGGCTGGGGGAGCGCAGAAATTTGGCGGGGGTTGAGGCGGAGTCCTGATTGAGACGCGATTCAGGAGCACTCAGAAGTTGGGATGATTTGTACGGGGGAGGAGGCACATTCTGGACGCGTTTCCCAAAGAGGCAGGTATGTGCAATTAGACCCGAAAAGGCAGGTATGTGCAATTAGACCCGAAAAGGCAGGTATGTGCAATTAGACCTGAAAAGGCAGGTATGCGCAATGTAGCCTGTTAAGGCAAGTCGCGAAATCGGTGTTCCCCGCCATACACAAAGCAACCATCCAGCACTGAATTGCAACCCAAACGCGACTCACCGACACCCACCCACAGCACTCGCAACCGAGTACGCTCCAAGCCACAACCTCAAGTCTATTTAACATCCCCCCTCCCCCAGAAAAAAAAACCAGTCAAACTTCAATCAACTATAGCCAGCCTTCCGAACGCAATCCATTAATCGATCTAAATGGCCCGTACAAAGCAGACCGCTCGCAAATCCACTGGTGGAAAGGCTCCCCGCAAGCAGCTCGCTACCAAAGCTGCCCGCAAATCTGCTCCAGCAACTGGTGGTGTGAAGGTATGTAAATGTTGTCTCATGAAGTTGACATTGTCCTCATATTTTCCTTGTTAGAAACCCCACCGCTACCGCCCCGGGACCGTCGCTCTCCGTGAAATCCGTCGCTACCAGAAATCTACTGAGCTTTTGATTCGCAAGCTTCCGTTCCAGCGTCTCGTTCGTGAAATCGCGCAGGACTACAAGACTGACTTGCGATTCCAGTCTTCTGCCATTGGTGCGCTCCAGGAGGCATCTGAGGCTTACCTTGTCGGTCTCTTTGAAGATACTAACTTGGCTGCTATCCACGCCAAGCGTGTCACCATTCAGGTGGGATCCATTGACCAATAATATTTGCATTTCACTAACTAACGAATTTATGTACTTCAGCCCAAGGATATTCAGCTTGCTCGGCGTCTTCGTGGTGAACGCAGCTAAACGGCTTGATCAAGCAATACCACGCGATAAATGCTGATTATTTTCCTATTTATTTTTGGCCCTTGAAGTGTCTTTTGACGCTGTGTTGAACATCTACTACATAGACTTTTCTCTCGCATCACAGTAGTTGCTATTGGAATGTGATTCAATGATAATGTCACAAAATTGTGGTTTGCCTAAAGAAGGACCTTCATTTTAGTATATTTCATTTGGTTCAGTCTTTTATTGTGAATGTGATCGTGCTCAACTAGCCCAAGAGCCAAGAACCTTTTTGACTTCTCCTTTCACAATACCGTAAGTCTTTTCTTTACCGGTGACGTTGGGGTCATTGGGGTCTGGGTTCTGGTTAAATTCTGGCTCTTTCTTCAGTTCATCACGCAACTCTTTGAGGAAATCCTTGACACTTTGGTCTTTCCTGGCAATGTCTGCCATGATGAAGGGATCATCTCTGTAAGCCGTTTCTCCATCTTCCTGCGAAAACTTTCCGACTAGACCCGGGAACGTGCGCACAGTAAAAGCTCGGAATTTTATGGAGAATTCCTTGAACTGAATGCATAAAATAGGATGAGTAAGGAGGGCTTATATGATTTAATAATTTCTTCCACGTACAGTAGCTACATCCATGTAAGCGCTGACACCAGCACCGATGCAAAGAGCAGCCGAAGCGACGAGAGAGGTAGACATGGTAAGGGCACGACCAGCGTAGAGGTAAGAGACGAGTTTTGGGTTTGCAGCGGCTTTCGCAGGATCAGCGAGGAGAGCGTCGAGAGGAACTTTTGCAGCACCCGTCCAGTGCTGACGAGCTGTGTAGAAGAAAGAGCCGAATGCGCCTGCAGAGATGGCGGCAACCGCGTACCTATCAACGGGTGATTCATGGTGAGCATGAGTGAAATGCGATTGATGGATTGCTCAAATACGTACTGCCGCAAACGGCGCTTCTGGCCAGCCGCGTCGTCTGACACGACCAGTACAGGCTCGTGCACTTGAGCGGCAGTTTTCTCCACGTCCTCATGCACTGGTGCCACAGGTACAGCTGCAACCTGTGCACCCAATCCCAAGTCGTCGCTCTTCTCCCCTTTGCGATTAAAGTTGAATAATCCAAACATTTTTATCAACTGCGCCGCTTGTTCATTCATCGAAGGGAGTGTGTGTGCGTTCGTTACGCTCTATTGCATGGTCGCTACCCCGGTTCCGCTCAACTCCTCGCCTCGATTGAATCATCAGACTAGCCATGGCTTAAATCCCCTGTCGCATGCATCACATCCGGTATCAACTTCAACCACTGCTGACAATCGCTCGAGTGTGCCTTTCCACCCTCTCCCGCCACGACCCCCTCCCCGCCATATCGCACTGATGCAGGCAGCACACAGCCCGAACTGCTCTTGTGGCAAACACCACAACCAGGTTGCTCCACAGCCCCCCACAAGTACACCTACACTTCAGCAAAGTCAGCTGCCTTCATCGTCAGGGAAAATAAAGCTGACAGACAAGGATTACGAAGCCCTTGCGCGCATCCTTCCTCGTCGCGATCGACAGCAAATACAATACTGTTTGAGTGTATGTGATTTCGGTACTCGTACTTTGATTCGTCGTCTTGTTCATTTCCCAATGTGGACTTTCACAGCACGCAAACAACATCCATAGGCTGAATAAGAACGAGGTATTGGATTATGGATTAGCGGAAAGCTTCCATTGTGCAATGAATCTGATAATTTTGCTTTAGGTCCTTGCCATATTGAATTATTTGAATCAGTTCTCGACCTCCCCCTCAAGATATGGAAAGTATGGGATACTATCGCATCATGGTAGTGATCTCTGACCTTTCTCATATCAGGAGCACCCTGAAGAACTACATTGTTCAGCTACTGATATGTCGGCTAGAGTTCCCAGCATCAACGACACAGAATTCTTACGTGCCACCACCTCCAGTCGTGTCTGTCGAACAACCACCATCGAATCCGCAATGGTTCGATCTGCTCTATGATTGCACAATTTGTCTGCTGAAATTCTATTTCCAGCACGGTCAACATGATCACCAATATCCTGCATCAAAACCAAGCTGCCAGGCAACTTTTGTGCGTTTATATCATCTGTATCATGTCGCAAGCCTTACTTTTCCTTTTTTAGCAACCTTGTGGACAAGTGCCACTTTTCACGGAACAGTTTGGTCACGCCAATCGCACTGGCGAGATTTTATTCTCCACGGAGCCAAACGATTCTCGCTGATTTCAAAATGGAGATCGATGCTCGGACGAGAAGACTTGTCATGGGACAGGAGTGTAATGTTTCGAGTTTGGCTGACAGATGGTGGGTGGCGTCACCGCAGCTCGATGAGAATCGAAAGAAAAGGAGAAAGGTGTTGATGTATGTCGTGGCCGATCAAAACAATGGCGCGCCAGCGGTAATTATTGTTGCATGCCGTCAAATTGATCTCATCGTTTGATTAAGTATCTGTATTCCCAACACCTTCTCCAAGCGGATCACGTTTGTACGGTCAACGGCGTTCAGGCATGGGCGCCGTACAATGGTCGACCGCTCATGGATTCATGGGCTGACATCACGCATGGATTTCGGGGAGCGTTTGCGTTGATTGAGAAGGGGTCTGATCTTCCTGTGTCGGTGACAGTGAAGATGCAAAGGCTTAGACAGAGTTACTATCACGGTGGGAATAGCACGATCTCGGGCACAGTGTGCATTCTGTGCGTGGACGAGGTCGACGTAGATGAGGTATGCAACGACAAGTGGATAGTGTGTAATACGATTAAAGATATCCTTACTCGATCAGACCCTTCTTATACTCTACGAAGGAAAGTTGAAACAAAGAGGTAATTTGTGTATACTTTTGATAGATAGATCTGGGCTTACGTGTATGATCAGGAATCACGCTGGGCATTTTTGAAGGTTTGGAGAGCGGAACACCGCAATGGTCGCGCGAGTTTTGGCGACCTTCACCGTGCGCATACACGATGGAAAACGAGCGGTTTCCGGTAGAGCCATGCATTCTGTCCTCCGATGGCAAAGACCTGCTTCCACGCTTCGTCGACCGGTACTTGAACGCGCTGAAGCTGGAGGCTGAAATTAAGACGGTGGTTGCTGGGGTGAGCGTTTCTGATGATCTCGAGCTTGGGGACGAGATTGTGCAATTTAAGGACCCGGTATCCTTGGGAAGGATGGAGTGCGCTGTGAAAGGCAAGGGGTGTTCGCATAAGGCGTGTTTTGATGCCAGGACATTTATCACGTTGAATGAAACGACCCCGCGATGGAGGTATATGTGGAAGAGTTGGTGACCGGTTCAATGGTTTCTAATTTTTTCGTAATCGCTTGCAGATGCCCGGTGTGCCGGGGGAACGTGAAACTGGACGAGTTGCAGTTGGATGATCGAGTCACACTGTTGCTTGACAAATATCGTGATCATGACCATTGCATCGTGCACCCGGACGGATCCGACTCTCCGCCAAAGAGTAAGGAGGGTCCGTTCCAGTCGCAAGGAGGAAACGGCGATGTCGGGGGCATTGTTGTCGGGTACACAACGTTCGATGATGAAGAAACAGAGGCAGAGGAAGAGGAGGATCAGCAAGTGCGAAAAAGGCGTCGGAAAGTGTTGGCGGTTATCGAATTGGACGATGACGATGGAGATATGTATGTTTCTCCACCGACGAAAAAGGTCGCCGCGGAGGCTTCCGGCACAATGATTGGGTCGGCTGGGAATATTATTCCGGTTTATGAGATTGATTGAGCTTTTTCTTTTCCCGGAGAGTTTGTTTTTCGGGTGATTTGTATTTAATGCTTCATGTCCCTCCGTCTTTGTGTTTTTGTAAAGTCTCTTCCCTCTCCTGCTTCCATATTGTAACAGAAATTGCCCATAACAGAACATTCCGCTACTGAAGTCGGAATTGCTTTGTTAGTAATCACTTGAATCGCCGGGATTTCTCGGAAAGGATGATTTTGTGACGAGGTAGGTAGAGCGCAGCTTATCACTACATTGACAAAGAAAAATGGCGGAAGCGGCCTCCACACCTCCAAAAGGCATTGACCTCTACTCCCGATTTGCTTTGGCCGGCGCGGTTTGCTGTGCTGTTACGCATGGAGCTTTAACTCCCGTGGATGTCGTGAAAACTCGAATCCAGCTGGAGCCTACCGTATACAACAAGGGCATGATTGCCGGTTTTCGAACGGTGATCAAGAACGAAGGTGCAGGGGCATTGCTTACTGGATTCGGTCCGACTTTTGCGGGCTATTTTCTCCAAGGAGCATTCAAGTTCGGCGGGTACGAGTTCTTCAAGCGCAAGATTGTGGATGCGATCGGGCAGGAGAGAGCGCAGGATAATCGCATTGCAGTGTACTTGACCGCCAGTGCGTGCGGGGAGTTCTTTGCGGATATCGCGTTGTGTCCGCTCGAGGCAACCCGAATCAGACTAGTCTCAGATCCGTCGTTCGCAAACGGACTCGTGGGTGGGTTCTCTCGGATCTTGCGAGAAGAAGGCGTCCTGCGTGGGTTTTATTCCGGTTTCGGGCCGATTCTGTTCAAACAGATCCCATACACCATGGCTAAGTTCGTCATGTACGAACAGGCATCCGAGACGATCTACGGTGCAATCACGACGCCGAAGGAGCAACTGAGCGCGTCGGCCACGACGGCTGTGAACTTGTCGAGCGGATTGTTTTCGGGATTCTGTGCTGCCATAGTGTCGCAGCCCGCCGATACGTTACTGTCCAAGATCAATAAGAACAGGAACGCGGAAGGAACGGTGTCTTCGAGGCTTTATACAATGGCGAAACAGCTCGGTGTGCGTGGGCTGTTCGTGGGTCTGGGACCAAGGATTGTCATGGTCGGGTCGTTGACCGCCTTCCAGTTTGCCATCTATGACTCGATCAAGCGTGCGTTAGGCGCTAAGAATGGGACCGAGATTGCCAAAATTAAGAAATGAAGAGTTTCTCTATGTAGCTTCTTGTGGTATTGAAAACCCGTAATACAACCGTGTCTAGAAATCAACAAGTGATTTTTCATGATTGTTCCTGTTTCTTGGAGACACAACAGGGGCAAATTTGGTCATTCTGTTTCGGCAAGGTGGGAGCATTTGGCAATCTGTTTGTACCCACTTGTCAAACAATCCGTGCAGTTGGTATCAGTAAATGTGACAGTATGTATTGTAGGTCTGGGTGGCTGACTGGAAAAAACCCAAACCATCTCACTAAATGTATTTTGGTGACACATTTCCTAGGAGTCCAGAATAGGAAGACAAGAAAGTAACAGGCACATGCTGTTAGAGACTTATCCCAAATAGGGGAAGTTTGAGCTGAAACTTTCCCAATGCGAGAATAATCAGGAACACGTATAAAGAGGACTTTAGAGAGAAAAGTCCACATGGAGACCTCTGAGTCTTCTTCAGACTTGTTTTTTACAGTCTTTGTCATCAAGGATCCTATAAAGAGAGAGTTCCTCCCTAATTCATAGAAATCAATCACAACTTTTTTGTTGGGATTGTTGAGCACACAGAACACATTTTCTGACGTTATCAGCACCATAGATCTTCTTGGACGCTGAGAATTCTCTACTCATTGATTTTCTATCATTACTAATGTCTACTTCACTGCCATCATTGGTGTTAACTCCAACTTCTGATGGTACTCCTGCTGTGACCAGGACAAGCTCTCCAGCTGTGAAACAGTCGTTCAAGTTTGATTGCCTCAAACAACTGCAAGTGCTGAGTCTCTTGCATGATGGAACTTCTCGGCATCAAAGGCCTACGGGATACAATTGATATCCAGTTCAGGATCCCATCAGAGGGCCCAATTGTAGCAAGCTGACAACTCCCCAGGCCGAGCAGCAGACTGCTGCTGAGACAAGTTCAACAAGGCTATGAGGGTTTGTTCAATTAGTTGCAATCTCTGCATGGCTCTGCAAGACAAGTTTCACGGCAAACCTAGGGTTAGTCAGGGTTAGTTAGGGTTAGTTAGGGTTAGTTAGGGTTAGTTAGGGTTAGTTAGGGTTAGTTAGGGTTAGTTAGGGTTAGTTAGGGTTAGTTAGGGTTAGT